>NC_069462.1:29046404-29071404 GCF_026875155.1 Cherax quadricarinatus
TCGGTTGAACTGAATGCCCTACTCGCAGCAATGGGGTCAAAAAAAAAAATGATTAAGAAAGGATATAAGCAAGCATTGGTTTGGCTCGGTAGTAGAAGAGTGGAACAATCTCCCAGCTTGACGTTGGACAAGTACTGTACATAAGTGGGTGAGAGTTGGACCCGCTGACTATGGGAGAGTAAGCATGTTCCAATGCTCCTTTCTTGAGTTCTTATGTAGGACTACAAGGTACTATTGAGCTTCTGTTCTTGTGTGGTGCTAGAACTGATAAATTGTGTTGAATATGAATGGTGCGAACTCAAGTTATAACCATTACCATAATTTTTAAAGGGGTGGACCCATAAGCCAGCGGAAGGCCTCTGTCAGATGACCAAAAGCTCCAACGGCGGGTCATCGTCTAAGACCCGCGTCAGGAAACACTTGTGTTTCCTGATGAACCTTACCTAACCTAACCTGTGAACTCAACATACCTTTGATAGGCTTCAAGAGCTTTAATACTCTAGAAGCCCATATTGTAATGAGATCTGACAAGTGTCAAAGAAAGCTTTAAAACTGTGCGCCTAGCGGCATAACCCAGGTGATAACGGAGCATCCCGGGGAATACGTCCACTACATATGCGGAGGTGATGGTGCAATCAGACGAACCTGCATGCCAGTGGTAGCAGGTAATGTTGATACCTTGCCCTCACCACCACCACCACTAGCAGCAGCAACAGCACCACCACCAGGAGGATGCCGCCATCACCAGCAACATGAGGATGCCATCACCAGCAACATGAGGATGCCATCACTACCAGCAGCAGGAGGATGTCATCGCTACCAGCAGCAGGAGGATGCCATCGCTACCAGCAGCAGGAGGATGCCATCGCTACCAGCAGCAGGAGGATGCCATCACCAGCAACAGGAGGATGTCATCACTACCAGCAGCAGGAGGATGTCATCACTACCAGCAGCAGGAGGATGTCATCACTACCAGCAGCAGGAGGATGTCATCACTACCAGCAGCAGGAGGATGTCATCACTACCAGCAGCAGGAGGATGTCATCACTACCAGCAGCAGGAGGATGTCATCACTACCAGCAGCAGGAGGATGTCATCACTACCAGCAGCAGGAGGATGTCATCACTACCAGCAGCAGGAGGATGTCATCACTACCAGCAGCAGGAGGATGTCATCACTACCAGCAGCAGGAGGATGTCATCACTACCAGCAGCAGGAGGATGTCATCACTACCAGCAGCAGGAGGATGTCATCACTACCAGCAGCAGGAGGATGTCATCACTACCAGCAGCAGGAGGATGTCATCACTACCAGCAGCAGGAGGATGTCATCACTACCAGCAGCAGGAGGATGTCATCACTACCAGCAGCAGGAGGATGTCATCACTACCAGCAGCAGGAGGATGTCATCACTACCAGCAGCAGGAGGATGTCATCACTACCAGCAGCAGGAGGATGTCATCACTACCAGCAGCAGGAGGATGTCATCACTACCAGCAGCAGGAGGATGTCATCACTACCAGCAGCAGGAGGATGTCATCACTACCAGCAGCAGGAGGATGTCATCACTACCAGCAGCAGGAGGATGTCATCACTACCAGCAGCAGGAGGATGTCATCACTACCAGCAGCAGGAGGATGTCATCACTACCAGCAGCAGGAGGATGTCATCACTACCAGCAGCAGGAGGATGTCATCACTACCAGCAGCAGGAGGATGTCATCACTACCAGCAGCAGGAGGATGTCATCACTACCAGCAGCAGGAGGATGCCATCACCAGCAGCAGCGGGTGGATGCCATCACCAGCGGGTGGATGCCATCACCAGCAGCAGCGGGTGGATGCCATCACCAGCAGCAGCAGCGGGTGGATGCCATCACCAGCAGCAGCAGCGGGTGGATGCCATCGCCGGCAGCGGGTGGATGCCATCGCCGGCAGCGGGTGGATGCCATCGCCGGCAGCGGGTGGATGCCATCGCCGGCAGCGGGTGGATGCCATCGCCGGCAGCGGGTGGATGCCATCGCCGGCAGCGGGTGGATGCCATCGCCGGCAGCGGGTGGATGCCATCGCCGGCAGCGGGTGGATGCCATCGCCGGCAGCGGGTGGATGCCATCGCCGGCAGCGGGTGGATGCCATCGCCGGCAGCGGGTGGATGCCATCGCCGGCAGCGGGTGGATGCCATCGCCGGCAGCGGGTGGATGCCATCGCCGGCAGCGGGTGGATGCCATCGCCGGCAGCGGGTGGATGCCATCGCCGGCAGCGGGTGGATGCCATCGCCGGCAGCGGGTGGATGCCATCGCCGGCAGCGGGTGGATGCCATCGCCGGCAGCGGGTGGATGCCATCGCCGGCAGCGGGTGGATGCCATCACCTGCAGCAGCAGCGGGTGGATGCCATCACCTGTAGCAGCAGCGGGTGGATGCCATCACCTGCAGCAGCAGCGGGTGGATGCCATCACCTGCAGCAGCAGCGGGTGGATGCCATCACCAGCAGCGGGTGGATGCCATCACCAGCAGCGGGTGGATGCCATCACCAGCAGCGGGTGGATGCCATCACCAGCAGCAGGAAGAGGATGTCATCACCATCAGCAGGAAGAGGATGCCATCACCATCAACAGGAAGAGAATGCCATCACCATCAGCAGGAAGAGAATGCCATCACCATCAGCAGGAAGAGAATGCCATCACCATCAGCAGGAAGAGAATGCCATCACCATCAGCAGGAAGAGAATGCCATCACCATCAGCAGGAAGAGAATGCCATCACCATCAGCAGGAAGAGAATGCCATCACCATCAGCAGGAAGAGAATGCCATCACCATCAGCAGGAAGAGAATGCCATCACCATCAGCAGGAAGAGAATGCCATCACCATCAGCAGGAAGAGAATGCCATCACCATCAGCTGGAAGAGAATGCCATCACCATCAGCAGGAAGAGAATGCCATCACCATCAGCAGGAAGAGAATTCCATCACCATCAGCAGGAGTATGCCATCAGCAGAAGAAAGCTGCCATCACCAGTAGCAGGTCATCACCACCAACAGGAAGTTATTTCCCACGATTTACCGTAACTATCTAAGAATGAATATCACAACCCAGACCAGGATTTATTTATATACTGGAGCACACAAGAATGTAGGTACACTGCTGTAGGCCTGCTGGCCCATGCTAAGAATGTTGAACTCTCACCCCCCTCATGTACCTGTCCAACCTAGCTTTAAAGCTATCCAGGATACTAGCTTCAGTACACTACCTGGGAGTTCGTTCCACTTGTGTACACCGTTGTTGCTAAGCCAGAGCTTTCCTATATCTTTTGTAAATCTAAATCTGAAGATTAAGACATTTGCAACAGCTGGATATCTTTATTAATGAAGCGTTTCCCCTACACAGTAGCCTTCTTCAGTCGAATACAGAGGTAGTAAAGAGGATGTAATCAGACTTTATTGGTAATCAGTCTGATTACATCCTCTTATTGGTAATCAGAGGATGTAATCAGACTGCCACTAAAGAGGACGTAATCAGACTGATTACATCTTTATTTCATTACCACTGCTCCCTCTGTATTTGAAGCCTACTGTGTAGGCGAAAAGCTTCATCAATAATGATACCCAACTGTTGCACATGTGTCAACCTTCAACTTGTTGGTATTTCATACCATTTTCAACAAATCTAAATTTGTCTAACGAATCTACTGCTGAGAGTCCTACCTTGATTGGATATTTTCATCACTTCATGTATATCCCTTTTATTTATTCATTTTTTTCACATATTTTACTTTTGCATAAACCTAAATTGAGATTGAACACGTGAAGCAGGTTAGATGTACATTACATTACAAAGTGACAAGGATGCACGAGGATTATAGAATCAATATTTACCCTTCCTTCAACCATAATTAAAACAGTGAAAAATAGTTTTTAAAATTATACGTCAATTTCTTGTACTAAAACTTGGGAACCTAACTTTGCTAAAAATTTAGGACTTGATATTTAGTGTGAAGTCGGTGATTATTATTAATAATACAATCATGTCAACCATAACGACACAAAAATAGTTATTTGTGTGTGCGCTCGCGCGCGCAAATTTTGCAATACTTTTAGCAAAAAAAATCCCTAATTTTGGATCGAATGCTGCGTTAGTATTAGAGTCGTAACGTGTCTGGTCAATCACAGCAGCATAAAGACGCATCGAAAAATAGACAAGCCATTCACAAACCTACTGCAGGCGGAGTAAAGTTAATTTACGTTAGGTTGTTTTTGGTAGTTACGTTGGGTTTCCTTACGTTAAGTTACGTTTCTTGACAGTTCCACAAAATATGCCTATGCCATAACCCACTTAATATGGGGCATTTTACGGAATAAATTATCTATTAATTAAAACTTCACTAAATATTTACCAGTTTTACCTTAGCTAATTTACCTAAATTTTCTAAGAGTTGCCTACGTCATTTTTTTTTGAGAGAGAGATTACGATGCTGTGATCGTCGGTAGATTCGTATTATCTGTAAATATTAATGCTTTTTTTTTTAGAAGCAAAGTATAATTCACGAGTAGATATATCTATCTGGTGTAGCCTAGTTAGCATGGCCAATCATGGTCCCTTGCCACACCTGAATATATCAGCAATATTGACAATATGGATCTGGCATATTACACGTTTTATCTTACACAACACAAATATACTACTGACGGATGTGATACACCATGATTCAAAATATGACATTTCAGGATAATTTCCACCCAAGTCAAGCAGAACCAACATCTATTTTTTTATGCGTAATGGCTCAGTGGAATGACTGCTGAGCGGAGAATCACACGAGACCCGTCAACACAAATTTCCCCCGAGAAATAAAATACCCCTGGGAAATGTGGTAGAGGCTGTGTGTGGGAGTGGTGCCCGAGACCAGGATCTGCCGGCCGCATCCCCACTACTCAGGAGGGGCTCCTCCAGTACGAGTTCCCACTGGAACACCATAGTAACAAACCACCTCAGCCTTCTTCTGCCTTCATCAACCTGAAGTAACACCCTCCATCTTGGGTATCATCGTTAGTGTGTCAGAATATGGTTGTCGCCGAGGATAACATGTGGGGGGAGGGGGTAATAATGACAAATACTTTCTTAGCGCCGCCAGAAACACCTGCATGAATAATAAATAAGTTCCTGGCAACTGCCCTCCCATGATGCCAACTTCTCAAGTCGACTCCATTAACCATTCTCGGTTCCGGCACCCATATATCAGCTGATTTTGACGGATATGATTAAAATCCACCCCGGATCATTCCTTGCTATTGTTCTACAGAACCTGTTTCCAACAATAATAAAAGTTGCTACGAAAAGTACAGGTCCGGAGGATTTAAAAAAAAAAACTGGAGGTATGTTAGCCAGCTTTGAGTGGGGTAGGAATGGTGATGATGAGACTGGTGGTGATAGTGATGGTGAGAGGGGAGAGGGGAGGTGAGGGGGGAGAGAGACCGGTGATGGTGGTTGTAGTGGTGGTAATATTGAACGGGGGAACACACCCACTCCCCTTGCCGACTCAACCTCTCTCACACACTTCATTAAACCTGGGTTTTATCATTCGTAAGAGTGAGATCATGTATAAAACTGGCGGTAACTCTTGCAAGTCGAGAGATAACAGACATCAGCAGTTTCCAGTAATACTAAAAACAAAAAATCAGTTGTCTGGGAGTTTCAGACACTCACGGCTTCACGTCTCTGAATCTCGATTTGCAGTTTTCGGGATATTTCCTCGTTTTCATCTTTAAGGCGCTCGGTATCTTCCTTGGCCTGGCGCATTTTCTTTTTAAGGACCTCCATCAGATCTGCTCCTTTGCCAATGGTTGTCATCTTCACAGAACTCACAAATACGTGTCACTTGACCTAACTCAGCAATCACACTGACTCGCTCACTCACTCTCCTCCTGCTCTCTACCAGCCGCACAACCTTCTACTACCTCCGCTCACCAAGCTAGTACCATCCACACCCACCTGCACATCGTCCTTATTTACCCACAAACTGCCCTTGCTTTCCCTCTATGAGTGCTTCATTAGGATAAGGTGAATCGCAGAGTAGAAAACGTGTGACAAATCTGATAAATAAAGCCCATATAAGATGGTTGACCTCAAAGTTATGAGTAAAAGTTCGAATCCTTCCGCGGTGTCTGTCAGATGGAGCCCACCTGTCATTTTATCCACCTTTATTACCAATATTATGCCCAGCCATCTGTCTCGTGCATCACTTACACACCATGATTGAACGTACTTATAAGTAAAATTTTAGATAAGTCTTAGAGATGACGGTAATACAAGTAATCGGTGACTGATCAATGAAAAACCCGGCTGAGGTATAGAAGGCACCAATTAAAAAAAAAAAAGTTACCTTATAGCTTGAAGAGAAGCTTCCTGGATTTTGAAATATACTGTAGTACAATTATTTTCAAATATAAAATATATAATTATACTAGGTAGGATTTTAATGTCAATGAAGTTGTCAATGTAGTTATTTCGGATTAAAATTCCATTGTAGCAAGTGGTGGTGGCCACCCAATAGGACAGATGTAAAATGTGTAATAGTTGACGATACTAAACCCGTCAGTAATTAGGTTTGAGTCATAGAGGAACAGGTGAAAAATCCTTCTGCAACATCCCACAGAGAAAGTCTTGGCTGGGACGTCTGCCTTATAAGGTTCTCCTAAAAGACCCCAAGAAGCCAGGGCAAATTATCCTAATTACCCAACCTTAATTATTTACGCAACAAATTTTCTCTATTACTGTGAGGACAATAAAAAAATATAATACTTAAGCCATAGATTAAAAGCTGATTGTGGGGCCTGAATATAAAAAAAAAACTGGGTGGGGATGAGAATTTGAGTGTTCGTACACACGAGTGACGTCACGGCGTCCATACCCAGTCGAGGTAGTGAGGGTGCCACCTCTATCTTGAAGTTAATATTAAACCTCAAATTTCTGTAGTGGGAAACAGTAGAGTATTTTACCGACTGCTGGTCAACTATGTGCTAAAGGGTTTATGTTGTGTTATTTAAGTAATAAAATACTGAATAGCATTGGAGAAACGCGCCTTTCAATTGCGCATGCGCTCCTGGCCAGCAGGTACTTTGAAAATGCCAACTAGTATTTAATCCCGTAAATTTTTATTTAAATCTCAATTCAAAACCTTTATGATTTCAGGTAGAGCAAATTGTGTAGAATTTACCTTTGCTTAACCCAATATAGCCAAACATGTGACAGGTTTTCAGTGGCGCCCAGAATAGCATAATTCTTCCTAACAAATAAAGTCAAAAAAGTTTAATGTTACCTTTCATACAGATATTACTAAAATTCCCTGCCGGAGTAGTATAAATCATATAAACGATGTGGTCTGGGGCCAGGTTGTGGCTGATGTAGCGAGGGAGGGAAGAACCTTGACATAATATCTCCTCACACTCCAAGATGACATCGCTCCCTCCTGCTCTAACCTCACACAATGTCTTCCCTCACCCAGACACCTCCAAGCACCCACCACCACCACACCATTTCACGCCCTAATGTGGAGTTTCTGGAGGAATTCTTGCAAGATGCTAAGGAGATGAAGCTAGACGAGGAGGGTGTGGGTGCAGATGCCAAGCTGGTGACTCAGTGCTTACTCTCGATAAGCTGGCATTCTCTCTGTCTTGTCTTCCGCAAACTACATCATTACATGGCCAACTGCATGTTCACTAACAATGTTTCCCGGTGTTACAATATTACTAGGGAAATACTTTGCGCTTGTAATATTATCTCTTGATAAGTCATTTTTTATAATTTTTAATAATTAATATTTTTAATTAATAATACAATTATAATTTGTATTACTAATTAAAAATTCATTACAGAAAGTGTAGCTAGAGTAATTTCCATTATTTCTGAAACATTCCGATGCTGACTGCCGTCAAAAGACGCAAAAAAAAGCAAATCTATCTAGAAACCGTCTCGATTAGTTTCAAAACGTTGACAACAGTTAGACAGGTTAGATGGCACTCAACTACGTAACCCTTAATTAATCCCAGTGAGGCATTGAGGTCGTGAACCAAAACTGTGAAAAGCTTCACATTACCTTCAATGATTGCTACCTTATGTTTCTCAATATCTACAATAAATTCTCATTACGATGTTTATATTTTAATAACTCTAGACCTTAGTGTCTGATCAACCAGGTTGTGGTGTTTACATCTGACTGTGTTGCCAGCACCAACAGCCTGGTTGTTCAGGTTATCCACCGGAGGCGTGGTCTGAGACCGGGTCATGTGGGCGTTGACCCCCTCGAAACACACTCCAGGTAGACTACAGATATTCTAGCTATAGCGTACCCTGGTATAACGTATGCAGACTATTTCTAGAGATACCCCTCTAGGGTTAAGAATAGCTTTAAATAAAATAGTTGGAGTGACATGCAGAGAGTCTATTTGTATCAAAGATGGAACAGCTGTACATGTATGGGTAGGTTTAGCGCTTCCTTTTAATTATAATAATGTATATGTATGGCATACAATACCGACAAGATGAGGAATTAGACAAGTGCAACATCTGGGTATCTTTATTGTAGACGTTTCATCATACAGTGGCTTCATCAATACAAATTCAAGGACATAATGGGAAGACAGTAGAACTATATACAAAAGATGAGTCCCTCAGCCTTCATTTGAAGAGCACTATAGTGCTCGTCTTTTGTATATAGTTCTACTGTCTTCCAAGTTCTGTCCTTGACTTTGTACTGATAAAGCCACTGGATGGTGAAACGTCTACAATAAAGATATCCAGATGTTGCACATGTCTAATTCTTCATGGAACAGCTGGGTGGTTGGAGTGGTAATGTGACAAAGGGCATAAATATGGCTGAGAGACTAGGTATGTTACTGAAAGTGTAAATATGTATCTGGGAAGGGTAGATATGTGGCTGGGTGGGGTTATGTAGCTGCGTGGAGTAGATATGTAGCTAGGTAGGGTAGATGTGGCTGGATGGGGTAGATATGTGGTTGGGTGGCGAATGGGTGGGGCCGGGTTCCAGGAAACAGATTCCACCTTTGCTTATACTTCCGCCGTCATGGCTTCCATTTTTGCATACCAGCCGAGTTTCCAATATTAAGTTAATTAATTATTTAATCAGACTCGTGTGTGTGTGTGTGTGTGTGTGTGTGTGTGTGTGTGTGTGTGTTTATGCATATATAATTATATATCACAAGAATACACGATTTCAGTTTAAGAATAAATTTATTTGAGCTATATTTATTCTGCATCAGCTATAATCTGGAGTAAAAATATTTGAAAACTGAAATGCAATTAGGTGCAGAATTAACATACCAGCCACCATGCTTTGTAATACTCTGAGGTGGGATGCATTGAGAAGCTTGAAAACATTCAATATTCTTATACAGTATTACTAGCTTCTTGAAGGGATCTCAGGTACTTGAAGAGTCAACTATCAGAGTTTGTACTTTCAAAATAATAATTAAATATAATTAAACACAGTAAATATATTAATACTGACAAGTTTGTGTGAAATTCAGCCAAATGAATGTAAATATTTTTGTTGTAAGTTGCTACAGTAATATACAGTATGTTGAGCTTAGAAATAAATCATCGTTGTGTATTTTGTGTATACATCTCGCATACGAAGCGACTTTTTATTTCTAATATTCTTCATTAATATTGGTTCTCCTTTATTTTTACTGAAGTGTGTATGAAAGTTCTCATGTTTGAGTGGGAATATTGTAATGCCATTAGCAAGCTGAAGCACATTAAACATTCAGTCTGACAGCTTTAGTTCAGTTTTAACTTGTATGTACATACAGGCTATGTGTAGCATAGCCTCACATAGGCCAGTAGGCCTGTTGCAGTGTTCTTTATGTTATGTTAATAGTAACTACTGACCTGTTAATACCATAAGGATGGTTATATGTTGTAGTAACTTTTGGTACTTTTATGCATCTATAAAAACTATGAATTTATTAAACATAAAATACGAATGATCTGTATGTTCAGTAATTACCAGCACATAGTTTAACTAAATAAAAATAATTCACTGTAAAAATAAATGGGTGTGGCAAGTGTGAGGGGCTGTGGCTGCCTTAACCAGACAATTGCCATATGTCAACTCCCAACATATTTAAGCCAATTACAACTAATATCAAAATATCTCGAGACTAATTGACAATGTGGTTTTCTGAAAGCAACTTGACAATCCTGATATCAAATAATAAAGATTTGTAATGAAGTGTGGTGGGTGTGGCAAGTGTCGGGTAGGCCTATCACAGCCCCAGCCAGAGTTACCATCACCTTCATGAAGCACTGCTATACTAACCCTTTTCAACTGCACATTCATTATGTTGTGAAGTTCATTCTTAATAATGCTGAACTTCATCATCGTATTAGAACTAAATATGGAAGAACCGAAGGCAAAGCCTGGATAGTCTGAGCATCTCCGCTTATATCTGGCGGCTACCACCTCCGTGGCTACACTCTGGCACCTAAGTTTAGCAAGTTCTTCCAGTTCTTTATCAACATCTGCATCACTTTGGACAGTAAGAGCTAAGTTGGCATTGATATCCGAGTCAGCTGATGTAACACTCACACTACTCACTGGCATCACTGTCCTATTTACACCACCGTTATCCACACTTTCCATTTCTTCCGCATCTTCTGAATCACCCGAGGGGCTAGCAATTCCATTTTGCATGGTATTAACACTAGGTGACGGGGAGGAATGAGAGCTACAAGTGTCACTAGGCTGGCTGGTGTCCATGTTAGTGTTTACACTCAGTCAGTAGTGGCGACGCCAGCGCCACCGGTGGCACCAAGCCGAACCTCCTCCGCGGCGCCAACTTCAAACTCGCAAAAACACTTTTTTTCTGATTTTTTTGACTTGGCGGAGAAGGCAGCATGAGGTGGCGGCAGCAAGGTCAGGGAACTACTGAGAGGGTTGTAGCCAGCCTGCCCACTGTACCATTTATGGCTCCCAGCCACGCATGTGCTCTCATACCCACCGAGCTATATTTAGCTTCACTCTAGTCTTAAAGCCAAGACGAAATTTGTATTGGACTCTTAAAATTCTCAGCGCTGTAAAACTGTTTTGGGGAATGCTGATTGTAAGGAATAAGCAATCTAAGGAGAGACCACATGATAGGCCTATTGGCCCAAGCGAGAACGGTCCGATTCCCTTCCCTTTATCAAGAACACTAGAAAAATGAATACCATGATAGGCCTACTGTCTTAAGACAGTTTTAACTCACCCAGCCATTCCCATGCATGTATATGTCCTACCCATCCTTAAATATTCCCACGCATTTACCTTGCACTCAATCACCCACAAGGGTTTAGCTATTCATAAAATGCGTTATATGTAATTTATACAAAACATATGAAGTGATTATTAATAATCTATGTAATTATACATAATTTAAAATTTACATACCGTGAAATGCTTCAAAAATAATTCCCCCCCTTTTTTTTTACGTATACTTTGGTTTTATTTTACCTTCGTTTTTGTTAATCCTCTAAATGAATATTCCCCGATTTTCTTCATCTTTTAAATAATCTTCCAGACTGGTTCAATTTTCTCGAAGAAAATTTCGACTTTTACATCACCTCAAACTGTTTTCTGTGGTAAAATAAGTGACTAAAAGTATGCACATTTTTACTATTTTATTTTTGGCTTCAAACTTGAATCTCAACTTAGAATCTACGTAATATAAATTAATTTCCCTACTTAGAATTTATATAACTTTGTTTTAAAGGTAAACTATCTTAAATTTTCTGCCTTATAAGTTAACCTTCATTTATTCCGTTATTTTTGTGATTTGTTTCTTGTTTTGCGTCCATCTAGTAACTCATTTTTTTTTATGTTTTGTGCCTGTCTCATACAATTAAAGTGCCACCCTTTCCTCATTCTTTCTATCATACTGCAAATAAAATTATTTCAAAGTACGTCCATCTTATGAAGATTTTTTTCAATTTTCCTAATACTGATGTCCTGCCTATTATCCTTGTCCATCCTGTTTCAAATATCACAATCACTTGTAACCAAAGTACAGTGGAGTCTGTTGTAACGCAGGCTGTGGCAGACTGTGACAAGCCAGGTCAGATATCAGGCCCAACCAGGTCAGAAGTCAAGCCCAGCCAGGTCAGAACAGACTCCAACAGAAGCAACACTCACCAGAAAGCGTCTCCCGTGTTCCCTGGTGTAGGTCAAGTCATCTGCTCTCTCGTTGGCTCCTGACAGTGCTGGTAGGGCAGTAGTTGTTCGACACCTTTTAACTAGTTAGTTATGAGAGCTAAGCACTCAAATGTGATCAACACTTATCAATAACACAGAAGAGCCCACATGGTGACAATAAAACAAAATATATAATTAATATAACATATTTGGACCTCATACAGGCTGCCGAAAAAGGCACCAGTGTATGGACGAAATACGCAACACATATTAATTTTGTTTTCATACATCAATATGGGCTCCATTGTGCCTATAATAAATTTGCTTCAATACTAAGCTACTGGAAGGATCATTTTAGATGTTGTCAATGGCCTTATTTTTTATTAATTAAGTTAAAGCAATAAAATATAGCTTTATATTTTTTACAAATTAATAAGGTAAGCCCCAGGGAAGTTGCCATGCAATTGTTAAATAAAGCGTAAGTCTAAAATAAATTATAAATTAAGATAAATGGTCAAATTAAATTAAAAATAATTGCACATAAACAATGGTTATGCTGTATACACCATTAGTAGCTGAAAGAGAAATAAAAGCTACAATAATTATGAATATAGTGAGACAGAGTTGCAACATAAGCTGGAGAAGATTGTGATGGTATTATGGTGAACTGGTAGTGGTATTATAGTGAACTGGTGATGGTATTATAGTGAACTGGTGGTGGTATTATAGTGAACTGATGGTGGTATTACAGTGAACTGGTGGTGGTATTATAGTGAACTGGTGATGGTATTATAGTGAACTGGTGATGGTATTATAGTGAACTGGTGGTGGTATTATAGTGAACTGGTGGTGGTATTATAGTGAAGTGGGAGTTGAATTATAGTGAACTGGTGGTGGTATTATAGTGAACTGGGAGTTGTATTATAGTGAACTGGGAGTTGTATTATAGTGAACTGGTGGTGGTATTATAGTGAACTGGTGGTGGTATTATAGTGAACTGGTGATGGTATTATAGTGAACTGGTGTGGTATTATAGTGAACTGGTGGTGTATTATAGTGAACTGGGAGTTGTATTATAGTGAACTGTGGTGGATTATAGTGAACTGGTGTGGTATTATAGTGAACTGGTGGTGGTATTTATAGTGAACTGGTGGTGGTATTATAGTGAACTGGTGTGTATTATAGTGAACTGGTGTGGTATTATAGTGAAGTGGGGTTGTATTATAGTGAACTGGTGGTGGTATTATAGTGAAGTGGGAGTTGTATTATAGTGAACTGGTGAGTGGTATTATAGTGAACTGGTGTTGTATTATAGTGAACTGGTGGTGGTATTATAGTGAACTGGTGTGGTATTATAGTGAACTGGGTGGTATTATAGTGAACTGGTGGTGTATATATGAATGGAGTTGTATTATATCTGTGGTGGTATTATAGTGAACTGGTGGTGGTATTATAGTGAACTGGTGGTGGTATTATAGTGAACTGGGAGTTGTATTATAGTGAACTGGTGGTGGTATTATAGTGAACTGGTGGTGGTATTATAGTGAACTGGTGGTGGTATTATAGTGAACTGGTGGTGGTATTATAGTGAAGTGGGAGTTGTATTATAGTGAACTGGTGGTGGTATTATAGTGAAGGTGTGTATTATAGTGAACTGGTGGTGGTATTATAGTGAACTGTGTGGTATTATAGTGAACTGTGAGTATGTGATGGTGGTATTATAGTGAACTGGTGGTGGTATTATAGTGAACTGGTGGTGGTATTATAGTGAACTGGTGGTGGTATTATAGTGAACTGGTGGTGGTATTATAGTGAACTGGTGGTGGTATTATAGTGAACTGGTGATGGTATTATAGGGAACTGGTGGTGGTATTATAGTGAACTGGTGGTGGTATTATAGTGAACTGGTGGTGGTATTATAGTGAACTGGTGGTGGTATTATAGTGAAGTGGGAGTTGTATTATAGTGAACTGGTGATGGTATTATAGTGAACTGGTGGTGGTATTATAGTGAAGTGGGAGTTGTATTATAGTGAACTGGTGGTGGTATTATAGTGAACTGGTGGTGGTATTATAGTGAACTGGTGGTGGTATTATAGTGAACTGGTGGTGGTATTATAGTGAACTGGTGATGGTATTATAGTGAACTGGTGGTGGTATTATAGTGAACTAGTGGTGGTATTATAGTGAACTGGTGGTGTTATTATAGTGAAGTGGTAGTTGTATTATAGTGAACTGGTGGTGGTATTTTAGTGAACTGGTGGTGGTATTATAGTGAACTGGTGGTGGTATTATAGTGAACTGGTGATGGTATTATAGTGAACTGGTGGTGGTATTATAGTGAACTGGTGGTGGTATTATAGTGAACTGGTGGTGGTATTATAGTGAACTGGTGGTGGTATTATATTGAAGTGGGAGTTGTATTATAGTGAACTGGTGGTGGTATTATAGTGAACTGGTGATGGTATTATAGTGAACTGGTGGTGGTATTATAGTGAACTGGTGGTGGTATTATAGTGAACTGGTGGTGGTATTATAGTGAACTGGTGGTGGTATTATAGTGAAATGGTGGTGGTATAATGGTGAACTTAGGGTTGTATTATGATCTGGTGGTTGTAAAATGATCTGGTAGTGGCGTTTGTGAGGGTAATATTACGGTATTGATATTAATGGAGACAGTGTGGTGACGGTGACTGGTGATGTTTAAGGCAGTTATGGTGATGGTGACGAGAGGATATATGGGTAGTAGTGAAGATAGTGAAACTACAGTAAAAACCGGTTATGAATGGCGATAATGGAATTAAGGACAATGAACACTTGAGACCAGATATTATGACAATGGAAATTATTTATTTAGAATTATATTTATGTATTTATTAACTAAAATCTGGCTAAAGTTTAATTAGGTGATTGATATTATTGTGTAGTTATTGTTATGATTGATGGATTATATTCAAGAACAGTGGAAAATCATTCACCTGTTGTGGGACGTTGTGAACGCGGCGACGATACAGAAGAACAAATCCGATGGGAAATAAAAACCCACATAAAATATCATTCAGTAGTTTGGTTGATCGGTGATGCCGCTGGCGGGAGGACGGAGGACCCAGGAGACGACGCAGAGTTAGTTAGCGTGAGTTTCTCACCCAAATAACAACATCTTGGTCATATATAAACTTTTTTTTTTAGCTTTCAAGCGATACCAAGACGCGCTTTCGTTATATTTTAGTAGTGCTTTAGTCTACGAAGACAAATGAAACAAGCTAAATGGAAAAACTGAAAGTATAGAGCACACTAAATAAAATAAATATTGAAAAGGACGTTGTGGTGCCTATTGAAATTTCTAGTGTTGGAATCTAACCACTAAAAGCAATTCTTTGCACTAATAAAAATTGTGGTGAATTTTACTACTAATCATAAAATATTTTTGGAATGTAATTCAAAATGGGCTAACTGTGTGTCACTGGCGGACTATGTGGTTTGCTAGGAGCTAAGTATAGGCCTATAGGGAATATGATTTATCAGGAAATGAGTATAGGCCTACAGAACGTGGTTTGCCAGGAACTAAGTACTGTATAGGTCTACGAAGAAAGTGGTTTGATAGAAACTATAGGCCTACTAGGTGAAACATGGTTTGCTAAGGACTAAGTATAGGCCTGCAGGGAGTAATGTAATTTGCTACGAGGCACAACATGGTTGTCTAGCAACTAAGTCTACAAGTGTCACTTTATGTACTAGGATTTTTTTATTTAAATCATGTAGTTAAACTACGAAGTGAAACTATGTTTTGTTACACTATTATTACTTACGAGGAGCGCAAAACCCGCAGGGGTCATACAGCGCCTGGGAGCATGGAAGGCATTCAGATTCAAGTCAAGGGATTGGAAAACAGGTCCAACTGTGAAATTGTAAATTCATAATTCTCGCCGTGAAAAAAGGGGGAAGGGATCAAGTTTTTTTTTTTTTTTTTTTTTTGGGGGGGGGGAGGTGAAGGTCTTTATATGGTAAACTAGTCTAGTATCTAACATACAAAAGGATTAATTCGATTTTGTCAGTTTATTCGATCTGGCTGGCTAGGACGAGTGACTTTTCAGGTCACTTCAGGGCAAAAATATATATTTCAATTTGGGTAAAAAGTGCTAAAAAGTTTATTGATACAAAAAAAAAATCTGAATGATTACCGACTGTGATTTTAAATGAGCTTGAAGAAAATGATGCCGCAGTAGGCTTGTCAACTGGGTGATAAGGCGAGTAAAATGTGTTGAGGCCTAAATGTTTAAGGGCGAAAAAAGATACCAACATGAAGTCAAAAAACACTGAGTGAGGGTTGGTGTTGAGGTTCATAAATTTAATGTAGTCCTTGAGGTTATGGATTATGGTTAGTAGAACCTAACATATGAGGCCGGGGTCTCGTGCTTTTTATTTTACGGAGGTGGTGATGGATGTGGTGGCGGCGAGTGCCTGAGATGGACACTGCCCACATCAAAGGAGGACAGTCGCGGAAGGCAATTTTGCGTACAGTACTTTTTAGGTTCTGGGCACTAAGGCTTTAGGGGAAAGGACAAATTCCTCTCGGCACATTTGTGCATAATTGAGGCTGTTGTAGAGGTCATGCAGAGCCCTGCGCGATACATTAGTAGCTCTTGGGCAAGCTGAGAGGGTGAGGGCGGAACCTAGCCACGTTGGCTGGAAGCGCCCCACTTACATTAGACAGAGCCTTGTCCTTCTCTTCTAGCTGGGTGTTAGCCTTCAGTAGCGATTCCTGCACCTGATCAAGGTCGTTCTCAAGTTGTTGCATCCGCTTCTGAAGGTTGTGAACCTCCTCCTCGGCCTACGCAATTGCACACACAAAAATAAAAGAAAAGAAAAAAACAGCGTAAATAAGCGTTGGAGATGAGCAGCGGCGGCAGCAGCGGACAGCAGCCCTACTTACATTCTGCAAAGCTTTTTCCTTCTCCTCAAGCTTAGTATTAGCCAGAGTGAGCTGCTCTTGAACCTGGTCCAGCTCGTTCTCCACCTGCTGCATCTTCTTATGCGTGGTGCGAATCTCCTCCTCGGTCTAGGAGAAAGGTCAAGATAATGAGTACATGGTCGAGGACCACCTGCCTACCAACTTACATTGGACAGAGCCTTGTCCTTCTCCACGGCGTTGTTATTAGCCAAGAGCAGAGCCTCCTGAACCTGATCAAAATCGTTCTCCAACTGCTGCAGCTTCTTCTGCAACTTGTTCACCTCGTCCTCAGCCTAGGAGAAACTATTAATTTTAAAGGGGCATAGGAGTGCCCAGGTGAAGAACTTACGTTAGATAGGGCCTTGTCTTTATCCTCCAGTTGGTTATTAGCGGTGAGCAGAGACTCTTGAACTTGATCTAAGTCGTTCTCAAGCTGCTGCATCTTCTTTTGTAGTTTGCTCACTTCGTCCTCAGCCTACAGCGGCATTAGGAGGCAAGCAGGGTTATCAAGGAATGGGGAGGACATATGGAAAGGATACCCTGGATTTAGGCATTATGCAGGGCGAAGAAGAACAAGGTAGGAATGCAACAATCACCAGTGGGTATGGTGTAACTTCTTACGCTTTAGTAGTTACACCTGCCCACTCGCTCTGGGAGGGCAAGGAGAGGGGTAAGTGCTAGGAAGCTCAAGGGCCACTCAGAAATGGTGATATCAGAGCCCCAGAAGAAGAGCACCACACAAAGCTCACCATCACACCTTTGCTAGAGGACAACTGACGGTGAGGTTAGTGGGCACAGCAGAAGAGTTTGAGAAAATTTATAATAGCTCTGCTTCTTGCTAACAATAATCATAAACCAAAGCAAATACAAATGTAATAAACAATGGACAATGATGTAAACAAACCCACTAGAGACAAGTAGATGATTATTATGTACTACGGCCTCACACTGAATCCATGCTATAGAAAAAGGCCTCAGTGTGAGGCCGAAAGTACGTCTGTTTTATTGCCTTCATGTGGGTTTATTTATGCCATCGAAGCAAATATATATTGTTTAATTGTCAAGATATAGAGCCTAATATATTAACTTCCATTTCTTAGTGATATAAATATTTTTAAAGTTCTTTGCATCGCCATTACAGAAAACTAATAAAATGTATATTAGTTTCCTAGAAACAGAAAACGACAATTGTTATTTTCATTTCAGTAAGATGAATCTACAGTCATTTTGAGAGCAAGTATACTAGGATGTTAGTGTTAAGTTACTAGGAGGAGGACTAGGAAAGCTAGGTACTGTATTTAATGAATACTGCGTGGCCATAGGCATGCTGGCGTCTAGACAACACAAAGAAAAGCTAAAAACTGAGATCACATCAGTGCAAATTACACCCCATCGCCTTTAAAGTATGAACTTTCGATAAATGCATGTTTTATACGAGCGCTTTGCGGGTTTAGCGCAGTCATTTTTTTCTGCAATAGCATGTTTGTGCTTCTTAAATAACATTTTTCGTTACAATAACATGGAAATTAGGCGAGGTGTAAGGTCCACACAAGAAGGGGTGAGTATGTAAACAGGGACAAGAGTAATGTTCTCACCTGCTATTCACTGGTAACTACCTCGTCATATCACAGACTAACAACGTCCAGGCCAGATAAAATAACAGGATTTTATGTATAATTCTGCCGGTTTTTCTATATATTTAATTGAATATAGTGAACGTTGAAAACAATATGTACTTACATATATTTATTAAGATCTTTGTAGGCTTCTATAAAACTATCTAAACAATATAATCGTTAGATTATATTACTGTATAATTGCTAACTTGATTAATTTGACACACACACATCGACACCATGCCCAGCCCTTCTAGGGTAGGGTAGGTGCCTGAGCCCGAGCCTTTAGCTCATAAGACTGTCATTCCCATTTGCCCCCTCGGGGCGGGGATGGCAGACCAGAGAGGCCTAGCTTGTGGCTAAGCCTGGGGACAGTTGGTCCCAAAGATGAGGAGGTGCTTGTGCCTCCTCCCATGGAAGACTTAGGTCTCAGACATTCCCTAAAGAGGGAGCCAAGGCCGGGCCACCACTTGGACAAGGCCCGGGCCGGGAGAATACCGGCTAATCTTTAACTAATTTGACACAAGCACAACATTTGGGTATCTTTATTAAGGAAACTTTTCGCCATACAGTGACTTCATCAGTCCAATACAAATAATGGTGAAGATCAGAAGGAGTTCGAGGTAATCAGTCCCTCAGCCTGAAATCGATGTAATGAGTCCACCAGTTTTATGACGGACTGAATACATAGATTCCAGGCTGAGGGACTAATTACCTCAAACTCCTGATCTTCACTCTTCTCTGTACTCTGGACTGATGAAGACACTGTCTGGCGAAATGTTTCCTCAATAAATATACCCAAGTGTCCCACACTACCGACCTACAATTGGCTAATTTGTGTCCACCTGTGTCCCTGAGACGCTGATGTGATATGACGATTTGAATCGAGACAGAATCCAGAGGACAATATATATAATAATTTCCAGTTTAGACTCAGGACTTAATTCTTGGGGTGTTAATACTTCATACAAACTGTTTACTGATTATTAATTTCAATTAATGTGTTTAAAAGAAAATATAAGCACTCCAAGGTGGTCAAAATGTCTGACTGAGAAGGAATACAAAATAGTAGCCAGTTTATAGCAAAAAAATAGCCTAATCTATTGAAAAAATTCTTGAAGACCTATTACATATCATGTTTTTCAGCCAGAATTTTTCAATCTAATTTATTTGGCAAAGAAATATTTTTACCAAAGAATTGAACTTATATTCATTTATTCTAACCTAAAATTAATTTAATTCGTGATATATACTATTAACTTAAGGCTTATTTTACCCATGAGTTAGATTCAGTTAGATTGATAGGTTAATTTTAGAAGAAATTAAAAAAATTTATATATGAATGGATCTATCAATTCACAAATAAAAAATCTTTGATATATATTTTTTTAGAACATTCAGTTTGACCACTAGTTAAAAAAACATAACATAAATGGTACATAAACTAAGAGTAATTCTACAAAGGTTTAATATTTTTAGCTACCAAAATGCTCTTGTATTAATTCTAGATAAAATTATATCAGTAAAAACACTTTTTTCTATATAAACTTAATTACTGTTTACTAAGACAGATCTACTTTGAACATGACAATAACACGTACTGTTGTCTCGTATCTGTTTGTTTACATTCGTCAAATAATCGAAGCAACAGATATAAACAACTTTAGTTCTATACAAGAAGACAAATATAATGAACTATATGTCTCTTCACTGCTACATTACAATGTTAATGTCTAGTTATAATGAATCTACATAACTTTCACATATTTAAATATCATGTATCTTTTTAGACAGCATATCTTCCATTTTTAGAAAACTTAAATTCTGCCCAAAATTATTAATTTTATCTTCATATTTACCTAATAGTTTTTTGGCTGATCTGTCCTGTCCAATTTCTAAAATTATTTATAGGACTTAAAGATTTTCTAAATGGTCATAAAAATAAAAAAAATGACCAATTACTACACTAAGAGTTGATAACTGATCCAGAATCTTGCTGATATATTCTATGATACCCATTGATATATCCTAGGATACCCATTGATGTACTCTACGATACCCACTGATATATCCTAGGATACCACTGATGAACCCTACTATGCCCATTGGTATATGCCCTTGGATACCCGTTGATGTACCCTAGGATACCCATTGGTGTAACCTAGTATACTCATTGGTGTACCTTTGGATACCTATTAATATACCCTTGGATACACATTGGTGAACCTCAGGATACCCATTGATGTACCATCGCATATCCATTGATATATCCTAAGATACCCATGTATACTGATGTATCTAAACTAAATAACATACCCCGCTAATGTATCCTGGAAAACCCACTGATATAGAATATACCTTCGCTAATGTACCCCTACTAACTCATCCTTCCAGCTCACGGCTGGAACAGTTCCCGCGGGGTTCCTGAGAGATGTCAGCAGGAGAGGATGTTACCTTCTCAGCTCTGATGTTGGCCTCCTTGTTCTGCTGTTCCAAGGTATCCGCCCTGTCCATGGCGTTATCCTTCTCCAGCTTCATCGCCTGCATCTTCTTCTTGATGGCGTCCATTGTGGCGGTGTTTTAGGAGTTTCCCAACCAACAAAAAGAACTGAGAACGCTGGAAGAGAAGAAAGTAATATTTTGAATAAGATAATATGAGTCTTGAGGAATAGTTGTATTATTAACTCTCAGAAATGACAGGTAATTTTCTTGATTGGACTTGTAATCTGTATTAAATGTTTTGCCAATATAACTACGGGTCTAGTTTTTTGGCGTTTCTGTAATATCAGTTCATAAATTATCAAGGAAAACTGGTGATTATTATTATAATCAAAAAGAAGCGCTAAGCCACAAGGGCTGGAAAACTGGTGAACACTCGTCGACTGTGTGATATGACTGAATTATTCACATCCATGGTCAAACAGTGATAAGACTTAATATAAAACAAAAGTTCAATAATGCACTAAAGGGGGTTCGACCGATGATCAAATTCGACAAGTGACTCATGTGTTCCTTCACTCAGAAACATAAGTATATATGCAAAACAACCACTGAAAAAATTAGTGAACTTCCAAGCGCTTTCGTGATTTCTACAGATATTTACGAACACACAAATGCTGCTTCGTCGTTTATATATTACACAGTTTGAAAACAAAATTCACCAATCCATGAAGCTACACTCAAAATATTCGCCACCGTATAGATGTCTAGTTACAGATAACGTTAATTTTATATGGCCACAACTATCATTACAGTCGCATACAAAATACTTGGCTGATTTCAGTTTTACATCCCTTTCACTGCTATCTAAATTAATGAAAATAAAAAAAAACCATGAATCTCCGTCTTACTGTAGGTCCCAGAGTAATAAAGAGGCAACAGAATAAAAAAAAATCAGAAATTGGCTGAACAGGAACTAGGAGGTAATGGCGAGCCAGGTACAGGATAGACACAGCCGATTCCGCCTGTGAATCTTAGAAAAGCTCATTGTGTGTGGTGTGGGGGTCATGGGTGATGGTTCGTGCTTGCAGGAAGGGGGTCATGGCCCCGAGTCACGACCCATACCACAAAGATGATAATAATTACACGTCACTTTTCCCTCTCAAAGACGTGTACTTACTCCTGACTCTGGATTGTTCCTGAAATTACGGTCCAAAAACTCCGTGTTAAATATTATAAGGGAGTTCAAACATGCCTCGCCTGTACTCTTCTTATTGACGTACATCGACATTAGAATGGAGGAACACTGCAGAAGGCCTACTGGCCTATACGGGGCAGGTCCTTATCAAAATCACCGCTACCCAAAGCTACCTAGAGAGATTAAAAGGGAGAAGCGGTCTGTGAAGTGATTATAGAAAGAATAAAATGTCACAACACCGTGACTGGAACAATACATAAATAACCCACTGATGGGAGAAAGGAACTTATGACGTATGGGTCCGACTTGGACCATTAACTAGTGACTAGTTAATTTGGTCCAAGTCAGACCCTAACGTCACCTAAGTGTGTTTCTCCTGTGTTGTGGGTTATTTGTGTTTGATTATAGAAGAGGCAGGTAGGTGAGATTACTCAGGAAACAGGACAAGTGTTTCCTGAAGCGGGTCTTATACGATGACTGACCCACCGCTGGAGCTTTGGGTCATCTGACCGAGGCCTTCCGCTGGCTTACCCCTCCACCCCTTTTATACCTATTTGGCGGGAAAGTGACGTCACTGCGGTGGTTCTCCACTACATAAAAGTCATACAGTGAGCCAGTTCATCTACCGAAACGCAGACTTGTTTGTTCAGCCTCTTTAATTCTCCATTTTGTATGTTTTTTTCCGTTTTAGTGTGTTTAAATACACGGAAAGAGGTGGAAATTCTTATTCGTTGTGAAGGATGTGGGTGCCCATGGACTATTTAATTTCTAGCATCAAGGTTAGGCAAGTTTATTTCGGTACAGGTATGTGGAGAAATTATCTCCAAATCGGGGCATAGGGGAGCGGCGATCCCTTGGCAAGGGGGCTGAAACCCCTTCTTTCTCTCTCCTACACACAACAAGACGAAGGTCAGGATGGGGTCAAGAGCCCTCTATCTTTACATTAGCAGGATAGGGGGGATACCCACCAGGATAACCCAAAAACATAAAAGTAACTTATTTCCAGTTGGGTCTTTGTAATATCTTGAATTTACATATGAAATCTGTCTTCACTACCTTTCTAGAAGATTTTAACTACCCTTACACTCTACTTTCCATGTTGTTGTCAGTATGCACGAGTGACAGGCTAGGTTAGGTTAACTTAAGTTAGGTTAGGTCAGGTTAGGTTAGGTAAGATACGGTTAGGTTAGGTTAGGTTAGGTTAGGTTAGGTTAGGTTAGGTTAGTTAGGTAAGGTTAGGTTAGGTTAGGTTAGGTTAGGTTAGGTTAGGTTAGGTTAGGTTAGGTAAGATAAGGTTAGGTTAGGTTAGGTTAGGTTAGGTTAGGTTAAGTTAGGTTAGGTTAGGTTAGGTTAGTTAGGTTAGGTTAGGTTAGGTTAGGTTAGTTAGGTTAGGTTAGGTTAGGTTAGGTTAGGTAAGGTTAGGTTAGGTTAGGTTTAGGTTAGGTTAGGTTAGGTAGGTAAGAATAAGGTTAGGTTAGGTTAGGTTAGGTTAGTTAGGTAAGGTTAGGTTAGGTAAGATAAGGTTAGGTTAAGTAAAATAAGGTTAGGTTAGGTTAGGTTAGGTTAGGTTAGGTTAGTTAGGTTAGGTTAGGTTAGGTTAGTTAGGTTAGGTTAGGTTAGTTAGGTTAGGTTAGTTAGGTTAGGTTAGTTAGGGAAGGTTAGGTTAGGTAAGATAAGGTTAGGTTTTAAGTAAAATAAGGTTAGGTTAGGTTAGGTTAGTTAGGTAAGGTTAGGTTAGGTAAGATAAGGTTAGGTTAAGTAAAATAAGGTTAGGTTAGGTTAGGTTAGTTAGGTAAGGTTAGGTTAGGTAAGATAAGGTTAGGTTAAGTAAAATAAGGTTAGGTTAGGTTAGGTTAGGTTAGGTTAGGTTAGTTAGGTTAGGTTAGGTTAGTTAGGTTAGGTTAGGTTAGGTTAGGTTAGTTAGGTTAGGTTAGGTTAGGTTAGTTAGGTTAGGTTAGGTTAGGTCAGTAAACAGGACAAGTGTTTCTTGACGCGGGTTTTAATGACATGATGACCCACAGCTGGACCTTTCAGTCATCTTAACACTTCACCACTTTAAAAATTAAGGTTATAAGTGTTACTGAGTGGCAGGAGGTCGAACTCAAGTGTTCCCTCACTTCACTCCTTCATCATAGTCACTTGGGTCATTATCTGAAAATTTCCCGTAATTTTTTATGAGTAACTTAAAGTTTTAAAATTATATTTTTCCTGATAATCACAATTTTTCTATAACCAGCGTCATATGTGTGTGTGTGTGTGTGTGTGTGTGTGTGTGTGTGTGTGTGTGTGTGTGTGTGTGTGTGTGTGTGCAAGCGGTGGCTGACATAATTACTCTCGTCTGCCAGGCATAAGAGACAAAAACACTTAAACATACGACTAGGACACTTTCCAACACTCTCAAGACTCTCCCAAGTGTGTCTAGCAACTAGATGTTCACAAGTGCATCCTGAGGTGAACAAGGGTGAACAAGTGTATAAATCTACACGAGTACTGCTGTAAACTGCGTCTGTGTACAATGGCGGATTGTAAAATATAAATCAATAAACAAAACCCTGACGTATACTATGCTGATTACAGTACACATGTACACGTATTATCATCCATAATCACACCCAATA
>NC_069462.1:29073904-29076404 GCF_026875155.1 Cherax quadricarinatus
TCCACACACAGCTCTGGCTGTGACACAACACTTTCCACACACACACAGCTCTGGCTGTGACACAACACTTCCCACACACACAGCTCTGGCTGTGACACAACACTTTCCACACACACACAGCTCTGGCTGTGACACAACACTTCCCACACACACACACAGCTCTGGCTGTGACACAACACTTCCCACACACACACACAGCTCTGGCTGTGACACAACACTTTCCACACACACAGCTCTGGCTGTGACACAACACTTCCCACACACACACACAGCTCTGGCTGTGACACAACACTTCCCACACCCCACACACAGCTCTGGCTGTGACACAACACTTTCCACACACACACAGCTCTGGCTGTGACACAAAAACTTCCCACACACACACACAGCTCTGGCTGTGACACAACACTTTCCACACACACACAGCTCTGGCTGTGACACAACACTTTCCACACACACACAGCTCTGGCTGTGACACAACACTTCCCACACACACACAGCTCTGGCTGTGCACACAACACTTTCCACACACACACAGCTCTGGCTGTGACACAACACTTTCCACACACACAGCTCTGGCTGTGACACAACACTTTCCACACACACACAGCTCTGGCTGTGACACAACACTTTCCACACAACACACAGCTCTGGCTGTGACACAACACTTTCCCAAACACACACCAGCTCTGGCTGTGACACAACACTTCCCACACACACACAGCTCTGGCTGTGACACAACACTTCCCACACACACACAGCTCTGGCTGTGACACAACACTTTCCACACACACACAGCTCTGGCTGTGACACAAACACTTCCCACACACACACAGCTCTGGCAGTGACACAACACTTCCACACACACACACAGCTCTGGCTGTGACACAACACTTTCCACCCCACACCACACAGCTTTGGCTGTGACACAACACTTCCCACACACACACAGCTCTGGCTGTGACACAACACTTCCCACACACACACAGCTCCTGGCTGTGACACAACACTTCCCACACACACACAGCTCTGGCTGTGACACAACACTTCCCACACACACACAGCTCTGGCTGTGACACAAACACTTCCTCCACACCAGCTCGGGCTGTGACACAACATTTCCCCACACACAAAAGCTCTGGCTGTGACACAACACTTCCCACACACACAGCTCTGGCTGTGACACAACACTTCCCACACACACACAGCTCTGGCTGTGACACAACACTTCCCAAAACACACACAGCTCTGGCTGTGACACAACATTTCCCCACACACACACAGCCTGGCTGTGACACAACACTTCCCACACACAACAGCTCTGGCTGTGACACAACACTTCCACACACACACAGCTCTGGCTGTGACACAACACTTTCCACACACACACAGCTCTGGCTGTGACACAACACTTCCCACACACACACAGCTCTGGCTGTGACACAACACTTTCCACACACACACAGCTCTGGCTGTGACACAACACTTCCCACACACACACAGCTCTGGCTGTGACACAACACTTCCTCCACACACAGCGGTAACACAGAATTTACGTAACACAGAATTTACGTAACACAGAATTTACGTAACCTTTGTATTACAAGCTGAGATGGTGTTATGAGTACAAGATATATATAGTATACACACCGGGAAGTTTGTATGTGTCTCTTAGATGCAATGTTTATGTGTGTGTGTGTGTGTGTGTGTGTGTGTGTGTGTGTGTGTGTGTGTGTGTGTGTGTGTGTGTGCACCTCTAAGACTTTGTATATATATATACTGTGAGTTATGGACTTAGTGTATATATACGAAGAAATGTATATCTCTTAAACTAATACTTATACACTGAGAGGCTTGCATCTCTGTGTATATACAATGAGATATACTGATAAATATACACTAAGAAGTGTATATCTATCAGTGTATATAAACCAGGAGCTATCATATTTATTACACTGTGTTAGTGATTAATGTATAACTGATGTCAGTATAGAGGTGGTTAACGGCACTGAGCCTTCAAGCAGACAAGTGTAGCTTGAACCAGGTGTGTGGAACAAGCACAGGCAAGCAACACTACTAACTCAAATACATTCATATAAAAGCATGGATTACAGATTTAAGCAACTTTAATTACAAAGATCCAGGTCCAGAAGCTGTAGCTCAACCCCCGCAAAAACCGCACTGAGAGAGTGGACCTAGTAGCGACCAGCGAAGAGGCGGGGCCAGGAGCTGTGAATCGACCACTGTGAATACACACACACACACGCGACTCTTCCGTCTTGTCTCAGATAGACTCAAGGAACACGATAGATACACTTAGCAAGTATAGCCACTGGCGTATCCTGTGATGTGTTATTTCAGGTTTGGACATCACTGACAACAACAGCATCCACAGGTTTGGACGTCACTGACAACAACAACATCCACAGGTTTGGACGTCACTGACAACAACAGCATCCACAGGTTTGGACGTCACTGACAACAACAGCATCCACAGGTT
>NC_069462.1:29081404-29091404 GCF_026875155.1 Cherax quadricarinatus
CATATTTGTATGTGCCCAACCTGGTTGAAGAGGGGTCGAGTCGCAGCTCCTGGGCCGGATCTAAACCTGACACCTGTACAATGTTTGTACTACACATTGTCTCTATACTTCCCACATATCTATATTATAACCATAATTAAAAATAATAATTACAACAATAACGACAACAACAATAATAATGATAATAATAATAATAATTATTATTATTATTATTATTATTATTATAATCATCATCATCATTTTATGGCTTTCATTATTCCGGGTATCAATTATCAGGTCATAAGTCAATAATTAAGTGGAATACCGCCAGGGTCATTACTTTCATGAGGAAGCGCTAAACCCGTAGGGTAATGGGTCAGTGGGAGATGATGAGGTGTGTTCACTAGAGCAGGTCCAGCTCCCTGGATCAAGAGCCCGTCACTGGTACCCCACCTCTTAGTGGCGTGCGGGGTGGTAATTCCCTTCTTGATGGGGGGTGAGGCGTGTGTGGGGGTGAGGCGTGTGTGGGGGTGAGGCGTGTGTGAGGGTGAGGCGTGTGTGAGGGTGAGGCGTGTGTGGGGTGAGGCAGGTGTGTGTGGGGGTGAGGCGTGTGTGGGAGTGAGGGGTGTGTGGGGGTGAGGCGTGTGGGGGTGAGGCAGGCGTGTGTGGGGGTGAGGCGTGTGTGGGGTGAGGCGTGTGAGGGTGAGGCAGGCGTGTGTGGGGGTGAGGCGTGTGTGGGGTGAGACGTGTGAGGGTGAGGCAGGTGTGGGAGTGAGGTGTGTGTGTGGGGTGAGGCAGGTGTGTGTGGGGGTGAGGCGTGTGTGGGGGTGAGGCGTGTGTGGGGGTGAGGCGTGTGGGGGTGAGGCAGGCGTGTGTGGGATGAGGCGTGTGTGGGGTGAGGCGTGTGAGGGTGAGGCAGACGTGAGTGGGGGTGAGGCGTGTGTGGGGTGAGGCGTGTGAGGTGAGGCAGGTGTGTGTGGGGGTGAGGCGTGTGTGGGGTGAGGCGTGTGAGGGTGAAGCAGGCGTGTGTGGGGGTGAGGCGTGTGTGGGGGTGAGGCGTGTGTGGGGGTGAGGCGTGTGGGGGTGAGGCGTGTGTGGGGGTGAGGCGTGTGTGGGGTGAGGCGTGTTTGGGGTGAGGCGTGTGAGGGTGAGACAGGCGTGTGTGGGGGTGAGGCGTGTGTGGGGGTGAGGCGTGTGTGGGGGTGAGGCGTGTGTGGGGGTGAGGCGTGTGTGGGGTGAGGCGTGTGAGGGTGAGACAGGCGTGTGTGGGGTGAGGCGTGTGTGGGGGTGAGGCGTGTGCGGGGGTGAGGCGTGTGAGGGTGAGGCAGGCGTGTGTGGGGGTGAGGCGTGTGTGGGGGTGAGGCGTGTGTGGGGTGAGGCGTGTGAGGGTGAGAGAGGCGTGTGTGGGGGTGAGGCGTGTGTGGGGTGAGGCGTGTGAGGGTGAGAGAGGCGTGTGTGGGGGTGGGGCGTGTGTGGGGGTGAGGCGTGTGAAGGTGAGGCAGGCGTGTGTGGGGGTGAGGCGTGTGTAGGGGTGAGGCGTGTGTGGGGTGAGGCAAGCGTGTGTGGGGGTGAGGCGTGTGAGGGTGAGGCAGGCGTGTGTGGGGGTGAAGCGTGTGTGGGTGAGGCAGGCGTGTGTGGGGGTGATGCGTGTGTGGATGAGCCAGGCGTGTGTGGGGGTGAGGCGTGTGAGGGTGAGGCAGGCGTGTGGGGGGGTGAGGCGTGTGTGGGGGTGAGGCGTGTGTGAGGCGTGTGAAGGTGAGGCAGGCGTGTGTGGGGGTGAGGCGTGTGTAGGGTGAGGCGTGTGTGGGGGTGAGGCAAGCGTGTGTGGGGGTGAGGCGTGTGAGGGTGAGGCAGGCGTGTGTGGGGGGTGAAGCGTGTGTGGGTGAGGCAGGCGTGTGTGGGTGTGAGGCGTGTGTGGATGAGCCAGGCGTGTGTGGGGTGAGGCGTGTGTTGGGTGAGGCGTGTGTGGGTGAGGCGTGTGTGGGGGTGAGGCGCGTGTGGGTGAGGCAGGCGTGTGTGGGGGTGAGGCGTGTGTGGATGAGGCAGGCGTGTGTGGGGGTGAGGCGTGTGTGGGGTGAGGCGTGTGTGGGGGTGAGGTGTGTGAGGGGGTGACGCAGGCGTGTGTGGGGGCGAGGTGTGTGAGGGTGAGGCATGCGTGTGTAGGGGTGAGGCGTGTGTGGGGATGAGGCGTGTGTGGGTGAGGCAGGCGTGTGTGGGTGAGACAGGCGTGTGTGGGGTGAGGCGTGTGTGGGGGTGAGGTGTGAGGGGGTGACGCAGGCGTGTGTGGGGGCGAGGTGTGTGAGGGTGAGGCAGGCGTGTCTAGGGGTGAGGCGTGTGTGGGGATGAGGCGTGTGTGGGTGAGGCAGGCGTGTGTGGGTGTGAGGCGTGTGTGGGGGTGAGGCGTGTGTGGGTGAGGTAGGCGTGTGTAGGGGAGGCGTGTGTGTGGGTAAGGTGGTGTGTAGGGGTGAGGCGTGTGTGGGGTGAGGCGTGTGTGGGGGTGAGGCGTGTGTGGGGGTGAGGTGTGTGAGGGGGTGACGCAGGCGTGTGTGGGGGCGAGGTGTGTGAGGGTGAGGCATGCGTGTGTAGGGATGAGGCGTGTGGGGGATGAGGCGTGTGTGGGTGAGGCAGGCGTGTGTGGGTGAGACAGGCGTGTGTGGGGGTGAGGCGTGTGTGGGGGTGAGGTGTGAGGGGGTGACGCAGGCGTGTGTGGGGGCGAGGTGTGTGAGGGTGAGGCAGGCGTGTCTAGGGGTGAGGCGTGTGTGGGGATGAGGCGTGTGTGGGTGAGGCAGGCGTGTGTGGGTGTGAGGCGTGTGTGGGGGTGAGGCGTGTGTGGGTGAGGTAGGCGTGTGTAGGGGAGGCGTGTGTGTGGGTAAGGTGGTGTGTGGGGGTGAGGCGTGTGTGGGGGAGGCATGTGTGGGGAGGGGCGTGTGTGGGGGTGAGGCGTGTATGGGGTGAGGCGTGTGTGAGGGGAGGCGTGTGTGTGGGTAAGGTGGTGTGTAGGGGTGAGGCGCGTGTGGGGAGGCGTGTGTGGGGGCGAGGCGTGTGGGGGAGGGTGGCACTCAAGCAGGTTATTCTTGGCTCTACGGTATAGATGCGCTCTGCGCAGACTGGCACTGTTGGCACCCTGGCGCAGGATGGCCCTGGCATCCCTCTCCTCTATTTTGGACATCCCGTTGTATGCCCACTGCTTCTGCGCACGCCCACGCCCACGCCCACACCAGCCATCTTTAATTACACTACCGGTGTTCTAAGTACTCTTCGTCAGTCGTGTTCTTGTGCGTTAATAATGCCACGTTTAACGACGCCTATGGGTATCCTGTACGTCGGGACTAAGTCTCCTAGCTGAGTGAAGATCCCCTTCTGGGAGTCTCCTGCGTGTGTACCCGTGTAACTACCTGTGATCTCCCTACCTACCTACCCACTATCACTACTACTACTTCCACTACCAGCATTACCTCTACCACTTCCTCTCCGCTTCTTCCTTCCTTTGTCCCGTCCTTGTTCTCCTCACGGTAATTCTTCCAACATTATTATAACTTTCATGGTGCTGATGATGTATGGTTGTGATCCTTAGTTCACAAGCTTCCGGTGATAGCCATTCTTGGTTTGTTTTGTGTTATTACGTGTTCATGGTCAGAGGAGGGGTGGTGGTGGAACTGGTGTCAGAGGAGAGGTGGAACTGGTGTTAGAGGAGGGGTGGTGGCACTGATGTCAGAGGATAGGTGGCACTGGTGTCAGAGGAGTGGCGGAGGTGGCACTGATGTCAGAGGATAGGTGGCACTGGTGTCAGTGGAGGGTTGGTGGTGGCACTAATGTCAGAGGAGCGGGGGTGACACCAGTGTTCCTCTTCAGTGTTCACTTTCCTTCGTGCTCGACTTTGCAGTGGTTATCAGTGGTTGGTGTTGCAACACTGACCAGGTACACATGACACCACACAGTGGTGCTGACTGCACCTTCAGTCAGTCAGTTCCCCAAACAACACACGAAATGTTCTCCCAATCAATTTTCCAATTATTGCTTTTGTTTTTCTTACTCCCAATGGTTGAGACAACACCATCTCCTCCATCGACACAATCCAACAATCTTCGACTATTTGTGGGGAAAAGAAAACAGTTTATAACCTTCTTCCGGCTTCTGCTTATAACTTACAACTGATGTGTTATCTAAGTTTAGAATGTATAAGTCTAGCTAATCTATTTTCTAGTATTCTTTTATGATTTTATTTGTGGTTATTATATATCTTCTGTTCCCGATACTTATAAAAACCTGTGAAGGTATTTATCCTCTCGTGATTCATCACTCTGACCTCCGGTAGGCACTGGTGCTAAGTCTGCAAGCTGGTCTCTGGTGCTGAGTCTTCAAGCTGGCCTCTGGTGCTGAGTCTTCAAGCTGGCCTCTGGTGCTGAGTCTTCAAGGTGGTCTCTGGTGCTGAGTCTTCAAGCTGGTCTCTGGTGCTGAGTCTTCAAGCTGGTCTCTGGTGCTGAGTCTGCAAGCTGGCCTCTGGTGCTGAGTCTTCAAGCTGGTCTTTGGTGCTGAGTCTTCAAGCTGGTCTCTGGTGCTGAGTCTGCAAGCTGGTCTCTGGTGCTGAGTCTGCAAGCTGGCCTCTGGTGCTGAGTCTTCAAGGTGGTCTCTGGTGCTGAGTCTTCAAGCTGGTCTCTGGTGCTGAGTCTTCAAGCTGGTCTCTGGTGCTGAGTCTTCAAGCTGGTCTCTGGTGCTGAGCCTTCAAGGTGGCCTCTGGTGCTGAGTCTTCAAGCTGGTCTCTGGTGCTGAGTCTTCAAGCTGGTCTCTGGTGCTGAGTCTTCAAGCTGGTCTCTGGTGCTGAGCCTTCAAGGTGGCCTCTGGTGCTGAGTCTTCAAGCTGGTCTCTGGTGCTGAGTCTTCAAGGTGGCCTCTGGTGCTGAGTCTTCAAGCTGGTCTCTGGTGCTGAGTCTTCAAGCTGGTCTCTGGTGCTGAGTCTTCAAGCTGGTCTCTGGTGCTGAGCCTTCAAGGTGGCCTCTGGTGCTGAGTCTTCAAGCTGGTCTCTGGTGCTGAGTCTTCAAGGTGGCCTCTGGTGCTGAGTCTTCAAGCTGGTCTCTGGTGCTGAGTCTTCAAGCTGGTCTCTGGTGCTGAGTCTTCAAGGTGGTCTCTGGTGCTGAGTCTTCAAGGTGGTCTCTGGTGCTGAGCCTTCAAGGTGGTCTCTGGTGCTGAGTCTTCAAGGTGGTCTCTGGTGCTGAGCCTTCAAGCTGGTCTCTGGTGCTGAGCCTTCAAGGTTTTATTTTCATCTCTTCTACACACTCGTGTTTCTCAAGGTGGATACCACATCGAAGTTTGTATGTGAGTATGTGATCGCATGGTGTCTAAAGTTACCCTCTTTCTCAATATTGTATCACATAATTTATATTCTTCACTTTGCCTGTTTCCTTGTTCCATTTCTTCTACTGTTCCATCTTCTACTCTCAACCCCGTTACCCTCAAATGGGTCTTTTCTTTACATAAAAAAGCAAGCAAGTGTTCCATTTCCACATCACAAGGTTCACTTAAGGTAAGTTGTCTTCCAGGATTCCACTTGATCAAACTAAGTCTTCTTTTGATGCAGTTTTTCACTTCTTTGGATTTTCTGTTTTCACGGGATTTTTTTTTTTGCGCCAGTCGTAAGAGTAATTACTGGAGCAGGCAGTGATCTTTGTGGCACTCAGCAGGCAACGTTACTAGAACAAGCAGTGATCCTTGCAGCACTCCACAGTAACATTACTGGAACAAGCAGTGATCCTTGTAGCACTCCACAGTAACATTACTGGAACAAGCAGTGATCCTTGTAGCACTCCACAGTAACATTACTGGAACAAGCAGTGATCCTTGTGGCACTCCACAGTAACATTACTGGAACAAGCAGTGATTCTCGTGGCACTCCACAGTAACATTACTGGAGCAAGCAGTGATTCTCGTGGCACTCCACAGTAACATTACTGGAACAAGCAGTGATTCTCGTGGCACTCCACAGTAACATTACTGGAACAAGCAGTGATCCTTGTAGCACTCCACAGTAACATTACTGGAACAAGCAGTGATTCTCGTGGCACTCCACAGTAACATTACTGGAACAAGCAGTGATTCTCGTGGCACTCCACAGTAACATTACTGGAACAAGCAGTGATCCTCGTGGGACTCCACAGTAACATTACTGGAACAAGCAGTGATTCTCGTGGCACTCCACAGTAACATTACTGGAACAAGCAGTGATTCTCGTGGCACTCCACAGTAACATTACTGGAACAAGCAGTGATCCTCGTGGGACTCCACAGTAACATTACTGGAACAAGCAGTGATCCTCGTGGGACTCCACAGTAACATTACTGGAACAAGCAGTGATCCTCGTGGCACTCCACAGTAACATTACTGGAACAAGCAGTGATCCTCGTGGGACTCCACAGTAACATTACTGGAACAAGCAGTGATCCTCGTGGCACTCCACAGTAACATTACTGGAACAAGCAGTGATCCTCGTGGGACTCCACAGTAACATTACTGGAACAAGCAGTGATCCTCGTGGCACTCCACAGTAACATTACTGGAACAAGCAGTGATCCTCGTGGGACTCCACAGTAACATTACTGGAACAAGCAGTGATCCTCGTGGGACTCCACAGTAACATTACTGGAACAAGCAGTGATCCTTGTAGCACTCCACAGTAACATTACTGGAACAAGCAGTGATCCTCGTGGCACTCCACAGTAACATTACTGGAACAAGCAGTGATCCTCGTGGGACTCCACAGTAACATTACTGGAACAAGCAGTGATCCTCGTGGGACTCCACAGTAACATTACTGGAACAAGCAGTGATCCTCGTGGCACTCCACAGTAACATTACTGGAACAAGCAGTGATCCTCGTGGGACTCCACAGTAACATTACTGGAACAAGCAGTGATCCTCGTGGGACTCCACAGTAACATTACTGGAACAAGCAGTGATCCTCGTGGCACTCCACAGTAACATTACTGGAACAAGCAGTGATCCTCGTGGCACTCCACAGTAACATTACTGGAACAAGCAGTGATCCTCGTGGGACTCCACAGTAACATTACTGGAACAAGCAGTGATCCTCGTGGGACTCCACAGTAACATTACTGGAACAAGCAGTGATCCTCGTGGCACTCCACAGTAACATTACTGGAACAAGCAGTGATCCTCGTGGGACTCCACAGGTAACATCACCTATGACAACATTTCCATCTTGTCTCTCTTGGTATTTTTTCTCCATAAAATAAATCTCCGAATCATACTAAAAACTGACCGTCTCTTTCCCCAAAACGCTGAGCTTCCAGCTCAGTTGTCCACGAGCAACACTACTGAATGCTTCTCTGAAATTTAAGTAAATCCAGGTCAGTGGCTCACGCACTGGCCTGGAGTTTTACAACTCACTCGCCATGGGGTCAAACCCCACCTGTTCCTTGGTCAGTTTGTTCATTCCTGTCTTTCCTGTTTACCTATGTGATAACCTCACCATTATAGACTCAACACGCACACCTTTCTGATCTCTACATATCTGCTGCCTCTGTATTCCACTGTTGAAGATTAAGACACATGTGCAACAGTTGGGTATCTTCATTGTGAAAACTTTTCACCTACAGGGTAGGCGTTTTCAGTCAAATACAGAGGCAACAGTAGTAATAATGTTATCTGTGGAGTGCCACAAGGATCACTGCTTGTTCTAGTAATGTTATCTGCGGAGTGCCACAAGGATCACTGCTCACTCTAGGAATATTAGTCCATCAACCTTGGAGAAATAGCATTTGAAGTGGTCAGTCCCTCTGTTGATGCCTAGTATGTAGGCGAAACGTTTCGGAATAAAGATACCAAGCTGTCACATACATGTCTTATATAACGATGACCTGTTTAGAAGAACTACTCCTCTCCACAGACTTCATTCACTTTTCTCTAACGGGGTTTTCCAGAATATTACCAGCACCCTTCTTTACGAGCAAAACTATCGTGGTGAAGATCCATCTTCCTCTCACTTCTCTGACAGGTCCACACACTTCTTGTCCTTTATAAATTGGCAGCAACAAATTTAGTTTCTGGTAATATCTTAACAGTTTCCCAGAACTCAAAATATAGGTGTCCATACAGCATATTTTTTTTTTGTATGTGACCCAGGGCGAGCTCTCGCTTTTTGGTGGGTATTCAACACTACTTTGTTTACTCTCTGGCTGCTATAATGGTCAGCATTTGATCTGGGTTCTGTATGTTCACATCTTCGTTATTTCAAGGTCTCCTCTGTAGACTTACATTGCCACTACACACTTGTGTGTGTGTGTGTGCTTATACTCACCTAGATGTGGTTGCATGGGTCAAGTCACAGTTCCTGGCCCCGCCTCTTCACTGGTCGCTACTAGGTCACTCTCCCTGCTCCATGAGCTTTATCATACCTCTTCTTAATGCTATGTATGGATCCTGCCTCCACCACATCACTTTCCAGACTATTCCACTTCCTGACAACTCTGTGACTGAAGAAACACTTCCTAGCATTTCTTCCTCAAACTTTCGATAATTTAAGAGTTTTTCTTCTGTGTAAACGATAGAGGCTCAGACAGCCCTGTCTGTGGAGTACCTGTTCAAGCAGGCTGTTGCTGTTAGCGACCCGCTGCTCACACGGTATTTACAATAATGCTAAGGCAAGAACTGAATCAGTAGGGATTATGAGGGATAGAGAGGGAGGACCGCTGCAGTTACTCGAAATCAAGGTACCCCGCACCACCCCCTTCCTTGATGGTGGGGGGTGTGGTGGGGAGCTGGGGGTGGTTGGGGGATATATATATATATCGGGTGTCAGCTAAAGGATGAGTCACCTACAGTGGTGGACCTGCATACACCTTGTACCCGCTACTTGTACCCGCTACTAGTACCCGCTACTTGTACCCGCTACTTGCACCCGCTACTTGTACCCTCCTACGTGTATTCACTGTATGTACCGTCTCCTGTATTTTCCTGAGCTCAACTGACCTTCCCGGATGAACACAGGTCTGTGTTAATTAAGGACCCTTTAACCTTCTAGCCTTCCGAGGGTCCCTCAGGGGTCCTCCGAGGGCCCGTTAGAGGCTTTCCGAGGATCTCTCAGGGGCCCACATCTGCAAAGGTTCCATAGCCCAGTCTGGACCCACAACATTGTTGAGGGTCCCTCTGACCAGTAGTGGCAATCTTGCTTAAGTAACCAACTAGTCTCAACACCTTCCTGAAGGCACTGAGGGGACGTCAGGTTGGGTACTGAAGGGACGTCAAGGTGGGTACTGAGGGAACGTCAAGCTGGGTACTGAGGGGACGTCAAACTGGGTACTGAGGGGACGTCAAACTGGGTACTGAGGGGACGTCAGGCTGGGTACTGAAGGGACGTCAGACTGGATACTGAGGAGACGTCAAGCTGGGTACTGAGGGGACGTCAAACTGGGTACTGAGGAGACGTCAAGCTGGGTACTGAGGGGACGTCAAACTGGGTACTAAGGGGATGTCAAACTGGGTACTGAGGGGACGTCAGGCTGGGTACTGAGGGGACGTCAGACTGGGTACTGAGGAGACGTCAAGCTGGGTACTGAGGGGACGTCAAACTGGGTACTGAGGAGACGTCAAGCTGGGTACTGAGGGGACGTCAAACTGGGTACTAAGGGGATGTCAAACTGGGTACTGAGGGGACGTCAGGCTGGGTACTGAGGGGACGTCAGACTGGGTACTGAGGAGACGTCAAGCTGGGTACTGAGGGGACGTCAAGCTGGGTACTTCCAGACTTGGGAGAGGCTGGTACCCAGTTACTCTCGTTAGAATAATAACTGCTTAGATTCACTTCCAAAAACTCTCAAAAATATTTGAGAGATGTGGTAAAATTTAGAGGAATAAAAAGTCTGACAAGAACTTGTAAATCCCTCAGTACTACATACTAGAACTTGTAAATCCCTCAGTACTACATACTAGAACTTGTAAATCCCTCAGTACTACATACAAGAACTTGTAAATCCCTCAGTACTACATACTAGAACTTGTAAATCAATCAG
>NC_069462.1:29096404-29113904 GCF_026875155.1 Cherax quadricarinatus
TGATCCACCAGGAGGCCTGGTCACAGACCCGGCCGCGGGGGCGTTGACCCCCGGAACTCTTTCCAGGTAAACTCCAGGTAAACACCCAACCTGTTCCTCCCTCACCCAACCTGTTCCTCCCTCACCCAACCTGTTCCTCCCTCACCCAACTTGTTCCCCTCACCCAACTTGTTCCCCTCACCCAACTTGTTCCCCTCACCCAACCTGTTCTCCACACCCAACCTGTTTCCCCCCCAAGTTGTTCCCCTCAACCAATCTGTTCCTCCACCCAACTTGTTCCCCTCACCCAACTTGTTCCCCTCACCCAACCTGTTCCTCCCTCACCCAACCTGTTCCTCCCTCACCCAACTTGTTCCCCGCACCCAACCTGTTCTCCACACCCAACCTTTTCTCCACACCCAACCTGTTCCCCTCACCCAACTTGTTTCCCTCACCCAACTTGTTCCCCTCACCCAACTTGTTCTCCACACCCAACCTGTTCCTCCCTCACCCAACCTGTTCCTCCCTCACCCAACTTGTTCCCCTCACCCAACTTGTTCCCCTCACCCAACTTGTTCCCCTCACCCAAACTGTTCTCCACACCCAACCTGTTTCCCCCCCAAGTTGTTCCCCTCACCCAACCTGTTCCTCCCTCATCCAACTTGTTCCTCTCACCCAACTTGTTCCCCTCACCCAACTTGTTCCCCTCACCCAACCTGTTCCCCTCACCCAACTTGTTCCCCCTAACCCAACTTGTTCCTCTCACCAAACCTGTTCTCCACACCCAACCTGTTTCCCTCACCCAACCTGTTCCTCTCACCCAACCTGTTCCCCTCACCCAACCTGTTCCCCTCACCCAACCTGTTCCCCTCACCCAACCTGTTCCCCTCACCCAACCTGTTCCCCTCACCCAACCTGTTCTCTCACCAACCTGTTCCTCTCACCCAACCTGTTCCTCTCACCCAACCTGTTCCTCTCACCCAACCTGTTACCCTCACCCAACCTGTTCTCCTCACCCAACCTGTTCCCTCACCAACCTGTTCCCTCACCCAACCTGTTCCTTTCACCCAACCTGTTCCCCTCACCCAACTTGTTCCTCTCACCCAACCTGTTCCTCTCACCCAACCTGTTCCTCTCACCCAACCTGTTCCTCTCACCCAACCTGTTCCTCTCACCGAACCTGTTCCCCTCACCCAACTTGTTCCTCTCACCCAACCTGTTCCTCTCACCCAACCTGTTCCTCTCACCCAACCTGTTCCCCTCGCCCAACTTGTTCCTCTCACCCAACCTGTTCCCCTCACCCAACCTGTTCCTCTCACCCAACCTGTTCCTCTCACCCAACCTGTTCCTCTCACCCAACCTGTTCCTCTCACCCAACCTGCTCCCCTCGCCCAACTTGTTCCTCTCACCCAACTTGTTCCCCTCACCCAACTTGTTCCTCTCATCCAACCTGTTCCCCTCACCCAACCTGTTCCTCTCACCCAACTTGTTCCTCTCACTCAACCTATTCCTCTCACCCAACTTGTTCCCCTCACCCAACTTGTTCCCCTCACCCAACTTGTTCCCCTCACCCAACTTGTTCCTCTCACCCAACCTGTTCCCCTCACCCAACCTGTTCCTCTCACCCAACTTGCTCCTCTCACCCAACCTGTTCCCCTCACCCAACTTGTTCCCCTCACCCAACTTGTTCCCCTCACCCAACTTGTTCCCCTCACTAAACCTGTCGTACTTTTTTCTCACCTGTGTGAGTCAGTGCTTATTGCCCACCACACTGCTGACATTACTGAAGTTTCCCAGCTCAGGCTGACACTACTGGAGTCTCCCAGCTCAGACTGACACTGCTGAAGTCTCCCAGCTCAGGCTGACACTACTGAAGTCTCCCAGCTCAGACTGACACTACTGGAGTCTCCCAGCTCAGACTGACACTGCTGAAGTCTCCCAGCTCAGGCTGACACTACTGAAGTCTCCCAGCTCAGGCTGATACTACTGGAGTCTCCCAGCTCAGACTGACACTGCTGAAGTCTCCCAGCTCAGGCTGACACTACTGAAGTCTCCCAGCTCAGGCTGACACTACTGGAGTCTCCCAGCTCAGACTGACACTGCTGAAGTCTCCCAGCTTAGGCTGACACTACTGAAGTCTCCCAGCTCAGACTGACACTACTAAAGTCTCCTAGCTCAGACTGACACTACTGAAGTCTCCCAGCTCAGGCTGACACTACTGAAGTCTCCCAGCTCAGGCTGACACTACTGAAGTCTCCCAGCTCAGACTGACACTACTGAAGTCCCCCAGCTCAGGCTGACACTACTGAAGTCTCCCAGCTCAGGCTGACACTACCGAAGTCTCCCAGCTCAGGCTGACACTACTGAAGTCGCCCAGCTCAGGCTGACACTACTGAAGTCTGTCATGTAGGGGGGGGTAATGATTGGGGAAATATGGGGGTAAAAGGGGGGGGGATGATTAGGGGAATACTGGGGGGTAAGCGGAGGGAGTCAGTAGGTAGGGGACAGGCGAGGTGGTAGGAGTGAGGTATGCAGAGGTAGGTAGGTAATGACAGGTCAGTGGTGACCACCACGACAATCTCATTAACTCTACACTACTCACTAACATATGCCTCGTCCATTCTACACTCATATATAAACATAATAAAATATAAGAAAAAAGGACAGGGACAGTGAATATTACTATTCTACTCAAACACAGTTTATTATTAAGTCCTTGTACAATAATATATTTGGGAACAGGAGTACATCATGGGTTTAGATAAATGGGGTGGTACACATAAGCAGTGAGACAGGGAAATACAATCAACTTGACGAAAATGAATATAACTTACAATATAGCACAGAGGATAGTTCACTACAGGAACTGAACCACAGGTCCCAAGACCTACACAGCACGAGTACGGCGCCAAGCCAGTACTCTGCCCAATGCCTCCAACAGTCTCCTCCAGAGACTTCAGCAGCCTTCTCCCGAGCCCTGCACCCCAGCAGCAGCTCCTCTCGAAATGTCTCTGCTCAGAGCTCTGCACCCAGGCCAGAGCTCTGCCCGAATCTTCTGCTCAGGAGCTCTGCACCCCAGCAGTAGCTCCGCTCGAATCTCATGATCATGCTCTTCCTTGGGCTTTTATGGTGGTCCAAGCACCCTCCACAACCACGTGTACGACCTGACGCCTAGGTCTGAGGCGTCAAGAACAAAAGACCTCAGACGTGGGCGTGGCTACAGACGTTTTGCCAAGGCAAGGTGTGACCATATAATTGGTTAAATTAGGTCTCCCCAGAGACCTCACAAGCCCAGCTGGACTACATCACATCCCCCTTTCTCCCCCAGTTTAAAATATCTGAGAACTAGGACAATTTGTCCTAGTTATTAGACTATTTTTAATCCTAATCCCTTAAATCTATTACAATACAAAGATAAAATTATACATAATACAAAATTATTCAACTACATATATTTTCCTCAACCTTCTCATCTACCACAAGGCAGCATAATCAGTACGCCTGGCAGTTGGCCAGCATAATAGTCGCTCTCTGGTGCAAAGCCTCCTTACCCGTCATTTCTCCTTAAACCTAAATATCGGCTCCAGTGCCTTCCCTACTTCTACTAGAAATGCACTAGCCAATGCTAGTCACCCTCGCACGTTAACTATTGGGCCAAACCTCTCTAGGCTTCTATGGCGTGGAAAACTGCTCCAACGGGTTGCATTCTTTCAAGTAACTGCAACTGGACCACTTCACGACCACCAAGGTCGCATTTTCGGCACACTTCACATGCGCACTACAACATCTGAAAATCGAGACAGGGCAGGCATCGCAGCTAAGACCCTCCATTATCCTATGCCACTACTAGGATTCACTGGCCTCATAAAACAAGGCGGCCATAATCACTGGACCGTATTCAAGGTCACCTTATTTCACACAGGTAACACTAACACTTCTGGCAAGTCAAAGTAGGCTGGGGACATCTCACACTCTCAATTGTCTCTCATGGCTGGCAGGGCATCCCCGCATACCGGTCGTACAGGTCGACCAGCAAGGCAGGATACGCCTCCATACCGCCCTTGAAAGCAGGCTGGTCCCAGCAGCTGGAGTCCATCTTCGCGGCTCACTTCCTTCCACATCTCCGAGGATGGCAACTCCTTCATAGTAGATTCTCCTGTCCTGGCACACCAGCCAGAATCCCTCACACACCACTGCAGCATCACCGCCATCTCCTCTTGAGCTAGGCAGCATCGCAGCATCACAGCACGGCCACAGCATATCCATCATCACAGCACGGCCGTATCACAGCAGCACATAGCACGGCCGTATCACAGCAGCACACAGCACGGCCACAGCATCGCAGCACGGCTACAGCATCGCAGCACGGTCCCAGCATCACAGCACGGCAGCAGCGTCTCAACATCACAGCACGGCCGCAGCATCTCAACATCACAGCAGCACACAGCACGGCCACAGCATTGCAGCACGGCTACAGCATCTCAGCACGGCCACAGCATAGCAGCACGGCTACAGCATCTCAGCAGCATCACAGCAGCCGACATCAGCAGTAGCAGGCTATGGTCAGTTGCTCGAGGTGAGGTGAGGTCACTTCAGGTCATCAACAGCAGGTGCGGTCACCCATCCCTGGCAACTGCGGGTAACTGGCGGTCCGTGGGTGATGGTCACAGAGGCTGGGTGACGCAGACAGACACCCACTACACTGGATGACAGACCAAGGCAGCAATACATCTACTGGGGCACATCAGCTGGGTGACTGGCATATCAGCTGGGTGACTGGGCACATCAGGTGGACAGCAATTATAGGCAACTCTTCAATGGGTGACAGTTGTGGGTGAGTCTTCCAAGGTGGGCTGGGTGACTTCTCATTCCTCTGTAAATATTCAATTTCGGCCAGTAATTGCTTCCCCGAAAAGTCTCACCCAAATACTGATATTCTCCACCATTTATCTCAAACCAACAACCAACTCCACCAAATATAATATTACACCCAAACAATTATTCAGACCCACCGTCAAAAAGGGACAGTTAAGGTCACTAGGATTATAATATCATTATAATAACACAAAATCAAATGGTAGCAAATGGTAGCATCACAAGTATAACCGAGCAGTCAAAAATAAGGCACATGGGACTGGTTCCTACTATAAAAATAATAAGAACCACCACCGCTTAGACACCATGTCATGTAGGGGGGTAATGATTGGGGGAATATGGGGGTAAGAGGAGGGAGTTAGTAGGTAGGGGACAGGCGAGGCAGTAGGAGGGATGAGTGCGGAGGTAGGTAATGTGAGGTCACTGGTGACTACACCTTCACCTCTCATACTCTACCCACCACTCCACCACTCACCCTCACTACTTTAACTAAACATAAATAAATGGAAATAAGAATAAATGACGGGGACAGTGAATATTACTATTCTACTCAAACACAGTTTATTATTAAGTCCTTGTACAATAATATATTTGGGAACAGGAGTACATCATGGGTTTAGATAAATGGGGTGGTACACATAAGCAGTGAGACAGGGAAATACAATCAACTTGACGAAAATGAATATAACTTACAATATAGCACAGAGGATAGTTCACTACAGGAACTGAACCACAGGTCCCAAGACCTACACAGCACGAGTACGGCGCCAAGCCAGTACTCTGCCCAATGCCTCCAACAGTCTCCTCCAGAGACTTCAGCAGCTCTCCCGAGCCCTGCACCCCAGCAGCAGCTCCTCTCGAAATGTCTCTGCTCAGAGCTCTGCACCCAGGCCAGAGCTCTGCCCGAATCTTCTGCTCAGGAGCTCTGCACCCCAGCAGTAGCTCCGCTCGAATCTCATGATCATGCTCTTCCTTGGGCTTTTATGGTGGTCCAAGCACCCTCCACAACCACGTGTACGACCTGACGCCTAGGTCTGAGGCGTCAAGAACAAAAGACCTCAGACGTGGGCGTGGCTACAGACGTTTTGCCAAGGCAAGGTGTGACCATATAATTGGTTAAATTAGGTCTCCCCAGAGACCTCACAAGCCCAGCTGGACTACATCACAAGTCTCCCAGCTCAGGCTGACACTACTGAAGTCGTCCAGCTCAGGCTGACACTACTGAAGTCTCTCAGCTCAGGCTCACACTACTGAAGTCTCCCAGCTCAGGCTGACACTACTGAAGTCTCCCAGCTCAGACTGACACTACTGAAGTCTCCCAGCTCAGACTGACACTACTGAAGTCTCCCAGCTCAGACTGACACTACTGAAGTCTCCCAGCTCAGACTGACACTACTGGAGTCTCCCAGCTCAGACTGACACTACTGAAGTCTCCCAGCTCAGGCTGACACTACTGAAGTCTCCCAGCTCAGGCTGACACTACTGAAGTCTCCAGCTCAGACTGACACTACTGAAGTCTCCCAGCTCAGACTGACACTACTGAAGTCTCCTAGCTCAGGCTGACACTACTGAAGTCTCCCAGCTCAGACTGACACTACTGAAGTCTCCCAGCTCAGGCTGGCACTACTGAAGTCTCCCAGCTCAGGCTGACACTACTGAAGTCTCCCAGCTCAGACTGACACTACTGAAGTCTCCCAGCTCAGGCTGACACTACTGAAGTCTCCCAGCTCAGGCTGACACTACTGAAGTCTCCCAGCTCAGGCTGACACTACTGAAGTCTCATAGCTCAGACTGACACTACTGAAGTCTCCCAGCTCAGGCTGACACTACTGAAGTCTCCCAGCTCAGGCTGACACTACTGAAGTCTCCCAGCTCAGACTGACACTACTGGAGTCTCCCAGCTCAGACTGACACTACTAGAGTCTCCCAGCTCAGACTGACACTACTGAAGTCTCCCAGCTCAGGCTGACACTACTGAAGTCTCCCAGCTCAGACTGACACTACTGAAGTCTCCTAGCTCAGGCTGACACTACTGAAGTCTCCCAGCTCAGACTGACACTACTGAAGTCTCCCAGCTCAGGCTGGCACTACTGAAGTCTCCCAGCTCAGGCTGACACTACTGAAGTCTCCCAGCTCAGACTGACACTACTGAAGCCTCCCAGCTCAGGCTGACACTACTGAAGTCTCCCAGCTCAGGCTGACACTACTGAAGTCTCCCAGCTCAGGCTGACACTACTGAAGTCTCATAGCTCAGACTGACACTACTGAAGTCTCCCAGCTCAGGCTGACACTACTGAAGTCTCCCAGCTCAGGCTGACACTACTGAAGTCTCCCAGCTCAGACTGACACTACTGAAGTCTCCCAGCTCAGGCTGACACTACTGAAGTCTCCCAGCTCAGGCTGACACTACTAGAGACTCCCAGCTCAGACTGACACTACTGAAGTCTCCCAGCTCAGACTGACACTACTAGAGTCTCCCAGCTCAGACTGACACTACTGAAGTCTCCCAGCTCAGACTGACACTACTGAAGTCTCCCAGCTCAGACTGACACTACTGGAGTCTCCCAGCTCAGACTGACACTACTAGAGTCTCCCAGCTCAGGCTGACACTACTGAAGTCTCCCAGCTCAGACTGACACTACTGAAGTCTCCCAGCTCAGACTGACACTACTGAAGTCTCCCAGCTCAGACTGACACTACTGAAGTTTCCCAGCTCAGGCTGACACTACTGAAGTCTCCCAGCTCAGGCTGACACTACTGAAGTCTCCCAGCTCAGTCTGACACTATTGAAGTCTCCCAGCTCAGACTGACACTACTGAAGTCTCCCAGCTCAGACTGACACTACTAAAGTCTCCTAGCTCAGACTGACACTACTGAAGTCTCCCAGCTCAGGCTGACACTACTGAAGTCTCCCAGCTCAGGCTGACACTACTGAAGTCCCCCAGCTCAGGCTGACACTACTGAAGTCTCCCAGCTCAGGCTGACACTACCGAAGTCTCCCAGCTCAGGCTGACACTACTGAAGTCGCCCAGCTCAGGCTGACACTACTGAAGTCTCCCAGCTCAGGCTGACACTACTGAAGTCGTCCAGCTCAGGCTGACACTACTGAAGTCTCTCAGCTCAGGCTCACACTACTGAAGTCTCCCAGCTCAGGCTGACACTACTGAAGTCTCCCAGCTCAGACTGACACTACTGAAGTCTCCCAGCTCAGACTGACACTACTGAAGTCTCTCAGCTCTGACTGACACTACTGAAGTCTCCCAGCTCAGACTGACACTACTGAAGTCGCCCGGCTCAGGCTCACACTACTGAAGTCTCCCAGCTCAGACTGACACTACTGAAGTCTCCCAGCTCAGACTGACACTACTGGAGTCTCCCAGCTCAGACTGACACTACTGAAGTCTCCCAGCTCAGGCTGACACTACTGAAGTCTCCCAGCTCAGGCTGACACTACTGAAGTCTCCCAGCTCAGACTGACACTACTGAAGTCTCCAGCTCAGACTGACACTACTGAAGTCTCCTAGCTCAGGCTGACACTACTGAAGTCTCCCAGCTCAGACTGACACTACTGAAGTCTCCCAGCTCAGGCTGGCACTACTGAAGTCTCCCAGCTCAGGCTGACACTACTGAAGTCTCCCAGCTCAGACTGACACTACTGAAGTCTCCCAGCTCAGGCTGACACTACTGAAGTCTCCCAGCTCAGGCTGACACTACTGAAGTCTCATAGCTCAGACTGACACTACTGAAGTCTCCCAGCTCAGGCTGACACTACTGAAGTCCCCCAGCTCAGGCTGACACTACTGAAGTCTCCCAGCTCAGGCTGACACTACCGAAGTCTCCCAGCTCAGGCTGACACTACTGAAGTCGCCCAGCTCAGGCTGACACTACTGAAGTCTCCCAGCTCAGGCTGACACTACTGAAGTCGTCCAGCTCAGGCTGACACTACTGAAGTCTCTCAGCTCAGGCTCACACTACTGAAGTCTCCCAGCTCAGGCTGACACTACTGAAGTCTCCCAGCTCAGACTGACACTACTGAAGTCTCCCAGCTCAGACTGACACTACTGAAGTCTCTCAGCTCTGACTGACACTACTGAAGTCTCCCAGCTCAGACTGACACTACTGAAGTCGCCCGGCTCAGGCTCACACTACTGAAGTCTCCCAGCTCAGACTGACACTACTGAAGTCTCCCAGCTCAGACTGACACTACTGGAGTCTCCCAGCTCAGACTGACACTACTGAAGTCTCCCAGCTCAGGCTGACACTACTGAAGTCTCCCAGCTCAGGCTGACACTACTGAAGTCTCCCAGCTCAGACTGACACTACTGAAGTCTCCCAGCTCAGACTGACACTACTGAAGTCTCCTAGCTCAGGCTGACACTACTGAAGTCTCCCAGCTCAGACTGACACTACTGAAGTCTCCCAGCTCAGGCTGGCACTACTGAAGTCTCCCAGCTCAGGCTGACACTACTGAAGTCTCCCAGCTCAGACTGACACTACTGAAGTCTCCCAGCTCAGGCTGACACTACTGAAGTCTCCCAGCTCAGGCTGACACTACTGAAGTCTCCCAGCTCAGGCTGACACTACTGAAGTCTCATAGCTCAGACTGACACTACTGAAGTCTCCCAGCTCAGGCTGACACTACTGAAGTCTCCCAGCTCAGGCTGACACTACTGAAGTCTCCCAGCTCAGACTGACACTACTGGAGTCTCCCAGCTCAGACTGACACTACTAGAGTCTCCCAGCTCAGGCTGACACTACTAGAGTCTCCCAGCTCAGACTGACACTACTGAAGTCTCCCAGCTCAGGCTGACACTACTGAAGTCTCCCAGCTCAGACTGACACTACTGAAGTCTCCTAGCTCAGGCTGACACTACTGAAGTCTCCCAGCTCAGACTGACACTACTGAAGTCTCCCAGCTCAGGCTGGCACTAATGAAGTCTCCCAGCTCAGGCTGACACTACTGAAGTCTCCCAGCTCAGACTGACACTACTGAAGTCTCCCAGCTCAGGCTGACACTACTGAAGTCTCCCAGCTCAGGCTGACATATTTCAGCATCTTGTCTTAGCATTATCCTGCGTGATGGGTCTGACAGGGAAGAACAACTTTGTTCCCACTGTGTAACGTTGTTCCCACTGTGTAACGTTGTTCCCACTGTGTAACGTTGTTCCCACTGTGTAACGTTGTTCCCACTGTGTAACGTTGTTCCCACTGTGTAACGTTGTTCCCACTGTGTAACGTTGTTCCCACTGTGTAACGTTGTTCCCATTCTGTAACGTTGTTCCCACTGTGTAACGTTGTTCCCACTGTGTAACGTTGTTCCCACTGTGTAACGTTGTTCCCACTGTGTAACGTTGTTCCCACTGTGTAACGTTGTTCCCACTGTGTAACGTTGTTCCCACTGTGTAACGTTGTTCCCACTGTGTAACGTTTGTTCCCACTGTGTAACGTTGTTCCCACTGTGTAACGTTGTTCCCACTGTGTAACGTTGTTCCCACTGTGTAACGTTGTGTTCCCACTGTGTAACGTTGTTCCCACTGTGTAACGTTGTTCCCACTGTGTAACGTTGTTCCCACTGTGTAACGTTGCTCCCACTGTGTAACGTTGTTCCCACTGTGTAACGTTGTGTTCCCACTGTGTAACTTTGTGTTCCCACTGTTTAACGTTGTTCCCACTGTGTAACGTTGTGTTCCCACTGTGTAACGTTGTTCCCACTGTGTAACGTTGTTCCCACTGTGTAACGGTGTTCCCACTGTGTAACGTTGTGTTCCCACTGTGTAACGTTTTTCCCACTCTGTAACGTTGTTCCCACTGTGTAACGTTGTTCCCACTGTGTAACGTTGTTCCCACTGTGTAATGTTGTGTTCCCACTGTGTAACGTTGTTCCCACTGTGTAACGTTGTTCCCACTGTGTAACGTTGTGTTCCCACTGTGTAACGTTGTTCCACTGTGTAACGTTGTTCCCACTGTGTAACGTTGTTCCCACTGTGTAACGTTGTTCCCACTGTGTAACGTTGTTCCCACTGTGTAACGTTGTTTCCCACTGTGTAACGTTGTTCCCACTGTGTAACGTTGTTCCCACTGTGTAACGTTGTTCCCACTGTGTAACGTTGTTCCCACTGTGTAACGTTGTTCCCACTGTGTAACGTTGTTCCCACTGTGTAACGTTGTGTTCCCACTGTGTAACGTTGTGTTCCCACTGTGTAACGTTATGTTCCCACTGTGTTACGTTGTGTTCCCACTGTGTAACGTTATGTTCCCACTGTGTAACGTTGTGTTTCCACTGTGTAACGTTGTGTTCCCACTGTGTAACGTTGTGTTTCCACTGTGTAACGTTGTTCCCACTGTGTAACGTTGTTCCCACTGTGTAACGGTGTTCCCACTGTGTAACGTTGTGTTCCCACTGTGTAACGTTGTTCCCACTGTGTAACGTTGTGTTCCCACTATGTAACGTTGTTCCCACTGTGTAACGTTGTTCCCACTGTGTAACGGTGTTCCCACTGTGTAACGTTGTGTTCCCACTGTGTAACGTTGTTCCACTGTGTAACGTTGTTCCCACTGTGTAACATTGTTCCCACTGTGTAACGTCGTGGTCCCACTGTGTAACGTTATTCCCACTGTGAAACGTTGTTCCCACTGTGTAACGCTGTGTTCCCACTGTGTTACGTTGTTCCCACTGTGTAACGATGTTCCCACTGTGTAACGTTGTGTTCCCACTGTGTAACGTTATGTTCCCACTGTGTAACGTTATTCCCACTGTGTAACGTTGTTCCCACTGTGTAACAATGTTCCCACTGTGTAACGTTGTGTTCCCACTGTGTAACGTTATGTTCCCACTGTGTAACGTTGTGTTTCCACTGTGTAACGTTGTGTTCCCATTGTGTAACGTTGTGTTCCCACTGTGTAACGTTGTGGTCCCACTGTGTAATGTTGTGTTCCCACTGTGTAACGTTATGTTCCCACTGTGTAACGTTGTGTTTCCACTGTGTAACGTTGTGTTCCCACTGTGTAACGTTATGTTCCCACTGTGTAACGTTGTGTTCCCACTGTGTAACGTTATGTTCCCACTGTGTAACGTTGTGTTCCCACTGTGTAACGTTATGTTCCCACTGTGTAACGTTGTGTTTCCACTGTGTAACGTTGTGTTTCCACTGTGTAACGTTGTGTTTCCACTGTGTAACGTTGTGCTCCCACTGTGTAACGTTGTGTTTCCACTGTGTAACGTTGTGTTTCCACTGTGTAACGTTGTGTTCCCACTGTGTAACGTTGTGTTTCCACTGTGTAACGTTGTGTTCCCACTGTGTAACGTTGTGTTTCCACTGTGTAACGTTGTGTTCCCACTGTGTAACGTTGTGTTTCCACTGTGTAACGTTGTGTTCCCACTGTGTAACGTTGTGTTTCCACTGTGTAACGTTGTGTTCCCACTGTGTAACGTTGTGTTTCCACTGTGTAACGTTATGTTCCCACTGTGTAACGTTGTGTTTCCACTGTGTAACGTTGTGTTCCCACTGTGTAACGTTATGTTTCCACTGTGTAACGTTATGTTTCCACTGTGTAACGTTGTGTTCCCACTGTGTAACGCTATGTTTCCACTGTGTAACGTTGTGTTTCCACTGTGTAACGTTATGTTCCCACTGTGTAACGTTGTTCCCACTGTGTAACGTTGTTCCCACTGTGTAACGTTGTGTTTCCACTGTGTAACGTTATGTTCCCACTGTGTAACGTTATGTTTCCACTGTGTAAGGTTGTGTTTCCACTGTGTAACGTTGTGTTCCCACTGTGTAACGTTATGTTCCCACTGTGTAAGGTTGTTCCCACTGTGTAACGTTATGTTTCCACTGTGTAACGTTATGTTCCCACTGTGTAACGTTATGTTCCCACTGTGTAACGTTGTGTTCCCACTGTGTAACGTTATGTTCCCACTGTGTAACGTTGTGTTTCCACTGTGTAACGTTGTGTTTCCACTGTGTAACGTTATGTTCCCACTGTGTAACGTTATGTTCCCACTGTGTAACGTTATGTTCCCACTGTGTAACGTTGTGTTCCCACTGTGTAACGTTATGTTCCCACTGTGTAACGTTGTGTTTCCACTGTGTAACGTTATGTTCCCACTGTGTAACGTTGTGTTTCCACTGTGTAAGGTTGTGTTCCCACTGTGTAACGTTGTGTTTCCACTGTGTAAGGTTGTGTTTCCACTTTGTAACGTTGTGTTTCCACTGTGTAACGTTATGTTCCCACTGTGTAACGTTATGTTCCCACTGTGTAACGTTATGTTCCCACTGTGTAACGTTGTGTTTCCACTGTGTAACGTTATGTTCCCACTGTGTAACGTTATGTTCCCACTGTGTAACGTTGTGTTCCCACTGTGTAACGTTATGTTCCCACTGTGTAACGTTATGTTCCCACTGTGTAACGTTGTGTTTCCACTGTGTAACGTTGTGTTTCCACTGTGTAACGTTGTGTTTCCACTGTGTAACGTTGTGTTTCCACTGTGTAACGTTGTGTTTCCACTGTGTAACGTTGTGTTTCCACTGTGTAACGTTGTGTTTCCACTGTGTAACGTTGTGTTTCCACTGTGTAACGTTGTGTTTCCACTGTGTAACGTTGTGTTTCCACTGTGTAAGGTTGTGTTCCCACTGTGTAACGTTGTGTTTCCACTGTGTAAGGTTGTGTTCCCACTGTGTAACGTTGTGTTTCCACTGTGTAAGGTTGTGTTCCCACTGTGTAACGTTGTGTTTCCACTGTGTAACGTTGTGTTTCCACTGTGTAAGGTTGTGTTCCCACTGTGTAACGTTGTGTTTCCACTGTGTAAGGTTGTGTTCACACTGTGTAACGTTGTGTTTCCACTGTGTAACGTTGTGTTTCCACTGTGTAAGGTTGTGTTTCCACTGTGTAACGTTGTGTTCCCACTGTGTAACGTTATGTTCCCACTGTGTAACGTTGTGTTTCCACTGTGTAACGTTATGTTCCCACTGTGTAACGTTGTGTTTCCACTGTGTAAGGTTGTGTTCCCACTGTGTAACGTTGTGTTCCCACTGTGTAACGTTGTGTTTCCACTGTGTAAGGTTGTGTTTCCACTGTGTAACGTTGTGTTCCCACTGTGTAACGTTATGTTCCCACTGTGTAACGTTGTGTTTCCACTGTGTAACGTTATGTTCCCACTGTGTAACGTTGTGTTTCCACTGTGTAACGTTATGTTCCCACTGTGTAACGTTGTGTTTCCACTGTGTAACGTTATGTTCCCATTGTGTAACGTTGTGTTCCCACTGTATAACCATCACATAGACCAGGGCAGCAGCACACTGTTGATGTCTCCAACTTTTAATCAATTAGACACATGTACAACACTTGGGTGTCGTATCGCCACACAGCGGCTTCATCAGTCCTATACGAAGAATGATGAAAATCAGAAGGAGTTTGAGGTAGTCAGTCCCTCAACCTTGAGTCGATGTAATCAGTCGATCAATCTTGAAAAGATTGATCGACTGATTACATAGACATGTCGGTTCTCTGAACCATTTACGCAGACATCCATCTTTTGCTGGATTAGAGACAAAAGTCTCCTCTCTCTCTCTCTCTCTCTCTCTCTCTCTCTCTCTCTCTCTCTCTCTCTCTCCTCTCTCTCTCTCTCTCTCTCTCTCTCTCTCTCTCCTTCATCACCCACCTTACCACTCTCTCTCCCTCCTATTATTCCTTCCTTCCCCCTCTCTCCATACCTTCCTTCTCTAGCAGTCTCTCTCCTATATAAAGCACACACCAGTCTATATTACCAGCCATCGTGTCACAGACCATGCTAATTTACACCCAGACGTCACCACCTGATATAGCATTGGTGGGGGTTGCGGGGAGGGGTGATGAGGGGGAGGGGAGATGAGGGGAAGGGGTAGAAGACGGGTAAATGAAGTAAGGGACGATACATGGAGGGAAGATGTGATTAAGAATGGTGAGAGAGAGAGAGAGAGAGAGAGAGAGAGAGAGAGAGAGAGAGAGAGAGAGAGAGAGAGAAGGAGGGAAGTAGTCGTCTCCATGCACAGTAATTACTGACTAATTCTTGACCCCTCTAGCACCTAGCTCCTAGCACCTCTTCCCTAGCTCCTAGCACACCCCTTCCCAGCTCCTACCCTCATAGGGCCACCAATCTCCTAGCAACTTCCTAGCAGCCTCCTAGCAGCCTCCTAGCAGTCTTCTAGCAGCCTCCTAGCAGCCTCTTAGCAACCTCCTAGCAGCCTCCTAGCAGCCTCCTAGCAGCCTCCTAGCAACCTCCTAGCAGCTTCCTAGCAACCTCCTAGCAGCCTCCTAGCAGCCTCCTAGCAACCTCCTAGCAGTCTTCTAGCAGGCTCCTAGCAGCCTCCTAGCAACCTCCTAGCAGCCTCCTAGCAGCCTCCTAGCAGCCTCCTAGCAAGCTCCTAGCAACCTCCTAGCATCCTCCTATCAACCTCCTAGCAGCCTCCTAGCAGCCTCCTAGCAGCCTCTTAGCAACCTTCTAGCAGCTTCCTAGCAGCCTCCTAGCAGCCTCCTAGCAGCTTCCTAGCAGCCTCCTAGCAGCCTCCTAGCAGCATCCTAGCAACCTCCTAGCAGCCTCCTAGCAGCCTCCTAGCAGCCTCCTAGCAACCTCCTAGCAGCCTCCTAGCAGCCTCCTAGCAGCCTCCTAGCAGCTTCCTAGCAGCCTCCTAGCACCCTCCTAGCAGCATCCTAGCAACCTCCTAGCAGCCTCCTAGCAGCCTCCTAGCAGCCTCCTAGCAGCCTCCTAGCAACCTCCTAGCAGCCTCCTAGCAGCCTCCTAGCAGCCTCCTAGCAGCCTCCTAGCAGCTTCCTAGCAGCCTCCTAGCAGCCTCCTAGCAGCCTCCTAGCAGCCTCCTAGCAGCTTCCTAGCAGCCTCCTAGCAGCCTCCTAGCAGCCTCCTAGCAGCCTCCTAGCAGCCTCCTAGCAGCCTCCTAGCAGCCTCCTAGCAGCCTCCTAGCAGCCTCCTAGCAGCTTCCTAGCAGCCTCCTAGCAGCCTCCTAGCAGCCTCCTAGCAGCCTCCTATCAGCCTCCTAGCAGCTTCCTAGCAGCCTCCTAGCAGCCTCCTAGCAGCCTCCTAGCAGCCTCCTAGCAGCCTCCTAGCAGCCTCCTAGCAGCTTCCTAGCAGCCTCCTAGCAGCCTCCTAGCAGCCTCCTAGCAGCCTCCTAGCAGCTTCCTAGCAGCCTCCCAGCAGCCTCCTAGCAGCCTCCTAGCAGCTTCCTAGCAGCCTCCTAGCAGCCTCCTAGCAGCCTCCTAGCAGCCTCCTAGCAGCCTCCTAGCAACCTCCTAGCAGCCTCCTAGCAGCCTCCTAGCAGCTTCCTAGCAGCCTCCTAGCAGCCTCCTAGCAGCCTCCTAGCAGCCTCCTAGCAGCTTCCTAGCAGCCTCCTAGCAGCCTCCTAGCAGCCTCCTTGCAGCTTCCTAGCAGCTTCCTAGCAGCCTCCTAGCAGCCTCCTAGCAGCCTCCTAGCAGCCTCCTAGCAGCTTCCTAGCGGCCTCCTAGCAGCCTCCTAGCAGCCTCCTAGCAGCCTCCTAGCAGCCTCCTAGCAGCTTCCTAGCAGCTTCCTAGCAGCCTCCTAGCAGCTTCCTAGCAGCCTCCTAGCAGCTTCCTAGCAGCCTCCTAGCAGCCTCCTAGCAGCCTCCTAGCAGCTTCCTAGCAGCCTCCTAGCAGCTTCCTAGCAGCCTCCTAGCAGCCTCCTAGCAGCCTCCTAGCAGCCTCCTAGCAGCTTCCTAGCAGCCTCCTAGCAGCCTCCTAGCAGCCTCCTTGCAGCTTCCTAGCAGCTTCCTAGCAGCCTCCTAGCAGCCTCCTAGCAGCCTCCTAGCAGCCTCCTAGCAGCTTCCTAGCAGCCTCCTAGCAGCCTCCTAGCAGCCTCCTAGCAGCTTCCTAGCAGCCTCCTAGCAGCCTCCTAGCAGCCTCCTACCAGCCTCCTAGCAGCTTCCTAGCAGCCTCCTAGCAGCCTCCTAGCAGCCTCCTAGCACCTCCTAGCAGCTTCCTAGCAGCCTCCTAGCAGCCTCCTAGCAGCCTCCTAGCAGCCTCCTAGCAGCTTCCTAGCAGCCTCCTAGCAGCCTCCTAGCAGCCTCCTAGCAGCTTCCTAGCAGCCTCCTAGCAGCCTCCTAGCAGCCTCCTAGCAGCTTCCTAGCAGCCTCCTAGCAGCCTCCTAGCAGCCTCCTACCAGCCTCCTAGCAGCTTCCTAGCAGCCTCCTAGCAGCCTCCTAGCAGCCTCCTAGCAGCCTCCTAGCAGCTTCCTAGCAGCCTCCTAGCACCTCCTAGCAGCCTCCTAGCAGCCTCCTAGCAGCTTCCTAGCAGCCTCCTAGCAGCCTCCTAGCAGCCTCCTAGCAGCCTCCTAGCAGCCTCCTAGCAGCCTCCTAGCAGCCTCCTAGCAGCTTCCTAGCAGCCTCCTAGCAGCCTCCTAGCAGCCTCCTAGCAGCTTCCTAGCAGCCTCCTAGCAGCCTCCTAGCAGCCTCCTAGCAGCTTCCTAGCAGCCTCCTAGCAGCCTCCTAGCAGCCTCCTAGCAGCTTCCTAGCAGCCTCCTAGCAGCCTCCTAGCAGCCTCCTAGCAGCCTCCTAGCAGCCTCCTAGCAACCTCCTAGCAGCCTCCTAGCAGCCTCCTAGCAGCTTCCTAGCAGCCTCCTAGCAGCCTCCTAGCAGCCTCC
>NC_069462.1:29118904-29126404 GCF_026875155.1 Cherax quadricarinatus
TATATCTTGTATCCAGGGGACACTGTATGATACTAGTGAGGTATATCTTGTATCCAGGGGACACTGTATGATACTAGTGAGGTATATCTTGTATCCAGGGGTTACTGTATGATACTAGTGAGGTATATCTTGTATCCAGGGGTTACTGTATGATACTAGTGAGGTATATCTTGTATCCAGGGGTCACTGTATGATACTAGTGAGGTATATCTTGTATCCAGGGGTCACTGTATGATACTAGTGAGGTATATCTTGTATCCAGGGTCACTGTATGATACTAGTGAGGTATATCTTGTATCCAGGGGTTACTGTATGATACTAGTGAGGTATATCTTGTATCCAGGGGTCACTGTATGATACTAGTGAGGTATATCTTGTATCCAGGGGTCACTGTATGATACTAGTGAGGTATATCTTGTATCCAGGGGTCACTGTATGATACTAGTGAGGTATATCTTGTATCCAGGGGTCACTGTATGATACTAGTGAGGTATATCTTGTATCCAGGGGTCACTGTATGATACTAGTGAGGTATATCTTGTATCCAGGGGTCACTGTATGATACTAGTGAGGTATATCTTGTATCCAGGGGTCACTGTATGATACTAGTGAGGTATATCTTGTATCCAGGGGTCACTGTATGATACTAGTGAGGTATATCTTGTATCCAGGGGTCACTGTATGATACTAGTGAGGTATATCTTGTATCCAGGGGTCACTGTATGATACTAGTGAGGTATATCTTGTATCCAGGGGTCACTGTATGATACTAGTGAGGTATATCTTGTATCCAGGGGTCACTGTATGATACTAGTGAGGTATATCTTGTATCCAGGGGTCACTGTATGATACTAGTGAGGTATATCTTGTATCCAGGGATCACTGTATGATATAGTGAGGTATATCTTGTATCCAGGGGTCACTGTATGATACTAGTGAGGTATATCTTGTATCCAGGGGTCACTGAATGATACTAGTGAGGTATATCTTGTATCCAGGGTCACTGTATGATACTAGTGAGGTATATCTTGTATCCAGGGGTCACTGTATGATACTAGTGAGGTATATCTTGTATCCAGGGGTCACTGTATGATACTAGTGAGGTATATCTTGTATCCAGGGGTCACTGTACGATACTAGTGAGGTATATCTTGTATCCAGGGATCACTGTATGATACTAGTGAGGTATATCTTGTATCCAGGGGTCACTGTATGATACTAGTGAGGTATATCTTGTATCCAGGGGTCACTGTATCATACTAGTGGGGTATATCTTGTATCCAGGGTCACTGTATGATACTAGTGAGGTATATCTTGTATCCAGGGGTCACTGTATGATACTAGTGAGGTATATCTTGTATCCAGGGATCACTGTATGATACTAGTGAGGTATATCTTGTATCCAGGGGTCACTGTATGATACTAGTGAGGTATATCTTGTATCCAGGGGTCACTGTATGATACTAGTGAGGTATATCTTGTATCCAGGGGTCACTGTATGATACTAGTGAGGTATATCTTGTATCCAGGGGTCACTGTATGATACTAGTGAGGTATATCTTGTATCCAGGGGTCACTGTACGATACTAGTGAGTATATCTTGTATCCAGGGGTTACTGTATGATACTAGTGAGGTATATCTTGTATCCAGGGATCACTGTATGATACTAGTGAGGTATATCTTGTATCCAGGGGTTACTGTATGATACTAGTGAGGTAAAATCTTGTATCCAGGGATCACTGTACGATACTAGTGAGGTATATCTTGTATCCAGGGATCACTGTATGATACTAGTGAGGTATATCTTGTATCCAGGGGTCACTGTATGATACTAGTGAGGTATATCTTGTATCCAGGGGTCACTGTATGATACTAGTGAGGTATATCTTGTATCCAGGGGTCATTGTATGATACTAGTGAGGTATATCTTGTATCCAGGGGTCACTGTATGATACTAGTGAGGTATATCTTGTATCCAGGGATCACTGTATGATACTAGTGAGGTATATCTTGTATCAGGGGTCACTGTATGATACTAGTGAGGTATATCTTGTATCCAGGGGTCACTGTATGATACTAGTGAGGTATATCTTGTATCCAGGGGTCACTGTATGATACTAGTGAGGTATATCTTGTATCCAGGGGTCACTGTATGATACTAGTGAGGTATATCTTGTATCCAGGGGTCACTGTACGATACTAGTGAGGTATATCTTGTATCCAGGGGTTACTGTATGATACTAGTGAGGTATATCTTGTATCCAGGGATCACTGTATGATACTAGTGAGGTATATCTTGTATCCAGGGGTTACTGTATGATACTAGTGAGGTATATCTTGTATCAGGATCACTGTACGATACTAGTGAGGTATATCTTGTATCCAGGGGTCACTGTATGATACTAGTGAGGTATATCTTGTATCCAGGGATCACTGTATGATACTAGTGAGGTATATCTTGTATCCAGGGGTCACTGTATGATACTAGTGAGGTATATCTTGTATCCAGGGGTCACTGTATGATACTAGTGAGGTATATCTTGTATCCAGGGGTCACTGTATGATACTAGTGAGGTATATCTTGTATCCAGGGGTCACTGTATGATACTAGTGAGGTATATCTTGTATCCAGGGATCACTGTACGATACTAGTGAGGTATATCTTGTATCGAGGGGTCACTGTATGATACTAGTGAGGTATATCTTGTATCCAGGGGTCACTGTATGATACTAGTGAGGTATATCTTGTATCCAGGGTTACTGTATGATACTAGTGAGGTATATCTTGTATCCAGGGGTCACTGTATGATACTAGTGAGGTATATCTTGTATCCAGGGGTCACTGTATGATACTAGTGAGGTATATCTTGTATCCAGGGGTCACTGTATGATACTAGTGAGGTATATCTTGTATCCAGGGGTCACTGTATGATACTAGTGAGGTATATCTTGTATCCAGGGGTCACTGTATGATACTAGTGAGGTATATCTTGTATCCAGGGGTCACTGTATGATACTAGTGAGGTATATCTTGTATCCAGGGGTCACTGTATGATACCAGTGAGGTATATCTTGTATCCAGGGGTCACTGTATGATACTAGTGAGGTATATCTTGTATCCAGGGGTCACTGTATGATACTAGTCAGGTATATCTTGTATTCAGGGGTCACTGTATGATGCTAGTGAGGTATATCTTGTATCCAGGGGTTATTGTATGATACTAGTGAGGTATATCTTGTATCCAGGGGTTATTGTATGATACTAGTTAGGTATATCTTGTATCCAGGGGTCACTGTATGATACTAGTGAGGTATATCTTGTATCCAGGGGTCATTGTATGATACTAGTGAGGTATATCTTGTATCCAGGGGTCACTGTATGATGCTAGTGAGGTATATCTTGTATCCAGGAGTCACTGTATGATAGTAGTGAGGTATATCTTGTATCCAAAGGTCACTGTACGATACTAGTGAGGTATATCTTGGATCCAGGGGTCACTGTATGATACTAGTGAGGTATATCTTGTATCCAGGGGTCACTGTATGATACTAGTGAGGTATATCTTGTATCCAGGGGTCACTGTATGATACTAGTGAGGTATATCTTGTATCCAGGGGTCACTGTATGATACTAGTGAGGTATATCTTGTATCCAGGGGTCACTGTACGATACTAGTGAGGTATATCTTGTATCCAGGGGTTACTGTATGATACTAGTGAGGTATATCTTGTATCCAGGAATCACTGTATGATACTAGTGAGGTATATCTTGTATCCAGGGGTTACTGTATGATACTAGTGAGGTATATCTTGTATCCAGGGATCACTGTACGATACTAGTGAGGTATATCTTGTATCCAGGGGTCACTGTATGATACTAGTGAGGTATATCTTGTATCCAGGGGTCACTGTATGATACTAGTGAGGTATATCTTGTATCCAGGGGTCACTGTATGATACTAGTGAGGTATATCTTGTATCCAGGGGTCACTGTATGATACTAGCGAGGTATATCTTGGATCCAGGACTTACTGTATGATACTAGTTAGGTATATCTTGTATCCAAGGGTCACTGTATCATACTAGTGAGGTATATCTTTTATCCAGAGGTCACTGTATGATACTAGTGAGGTATATCTTGTATCCAGGGGTCACTGTATGATACTAGTGAGGTATATCTTTTATCCAGAGGTCACTGTATGATACTAGTGAGGTATATCTTGGATCCAGGGTTCACTGTATGATACTAGTGAGGTATATCTTGTTTCCAGGGGTTACTGTATGATACTAGTGAGGTATAACTTTTATCCAGAGGTTACTGTATGATCCTAGTGAGGTATATCTTGGATCCAGGGGTTACTGTATGATACTAGTGAGATATATCTTTTATCCAGAGGTTACTGTATGACACACACACACACACACACACACAAGAAGGACAGAGACAGGATGTTCCAGAGTTGTGACACATCAACAAGGGGTCACAACTGGAAGTTGAAGACTCAGATGAGTCAAAGGGATGTTAGGAAGTATTCCTTCAGTCACAGATTTGTCAGGAAGTGGAACAATATGAAGAGTGATGTAGTGGAGGCAGGATCCATACAAAGCTTTAAGAAGAGGTACGATAAAGCTCATGGTGAAGGGTGAGAGTCAACACAGTAGTAACCAGTGAAGAGGCGGGGCCCAGGGGCACCGTTATTATATACACATTACGTATGAAACTCGTCTTCAAATAACAGTAAAAACCCACGTATCGCATGTCCACAACATGTCTACAACATGTCTAAAACATGTCTACAACATGTCTACAACATGTCTACAACATGTCTACAACATGTCTACAACATGTCTACAACATGTCTACAACATGTCTACAACATGTCTACAACATGTCTACAACATGTCTACAACATGTCTACAACATGTCTACAACATGTCTACATTTCCATTTTCCACTTATTCCCACCCAACATCATTCATATATCTAATGTCTTAAGTACAGTTTCACTTTATCATGCACTAGACATGCGCTGGACATCAGTGGACATCATGCACTGTGGTACAGTGGACATCATGCACTGTGGTACAGTGGACATCATGCACTGTGGTACAGTGGACATCATGCACTGTGGTACAGTGAACATCATGCACTAGACATGCGCTGGACATCAGTGGACATCATGCACTGTGGTACAGTAGACATCATGCACTGTGGTACAGTGGACATCATGCACTGTGGTACAGTGAACATCATGCACTGTGGTACAGTGAACATCATGCACTGTGGTACAGTGAACATCATGCACTGTGGTACAGTGGACATCATGCACTGTGGTACAGTGAACATCATGCACTGTGGTACAGTGAACATCATGCACTGTGGTACAGTGAACATCATGCACTGTGGTACAGTGAACATCATGCACTGGGGAAACAGTGGACATCATGCACTGTGGTACAGTGGACATAATGCACTGTGGTACAGTGGACATCATGCACTTTTGGTACAGTAGACATTCATGCACTGTGGTACAGTGAACATCATGCACTGTGGTACAGTGGACATCATGCACTGTGGTACAGTGGACATCATGCACTGTGGTACAGTGAACATCATGCACTGTGGTACAGTGGACATCATGCACTGTGGTACAGTGGACATCATGCACTGTGGTACAGTGAACATCATGCACTGTGGTACAGTGAAACATCATGCACTGTGGTACAGTGGACATCATGCACTGTGGTACAGTGAACTTTCATGCACTGTGGTACAGTGAACATCATGCACTGTGGTACAGTGAACATCATGCACTGTGGTACAGTAGACATCATGCACTGTGGTACAGTGAACATCATGAAACTGTGGTACAGTGAACATCATGCACTGTGGTACAGTGGACATCATGCACTGTGGTACAGTGGACATCATGCACTGTGGTACAGTAAAACATCATGCACTGTGGTACAGTGGACTCATGCACTGTGGTACAGTGGACATCATGCACTGCGTAACAGTGAACATCATGCACTGTGGTACAGTGAACATCATGCACTGTGGTACAGTGAACATCATGCACTGTGGTACAGTGGACATCATGCACTGTGGTACAGTGAACATCATGCACTGTGGTACAGTGGACATCATGCACTGTGGTACAGTGAACATCATGCACTGTGGTACAGTGGACATCATGCACTGTGGTACAGTGAACATCATGCACTGTGGTACAGTGAACATCATGCACTGTGGTACAGTGAACATCATGCACTGTGGTACAGTGGACATTCATGCACTGTGGTACAGTGGACATCATGCACTGTGGTACAGTGAACATCATGAAACTGTGGTACAGTGAACATCATGCACTGTGGTACAGTGAACATCATGCACTGTGGTACAGTGAACATCATGCACTGTGGTACAGTGAACATCATGCACTGTGGTTTACAGTGGACATCATGCACTGTGGTACAGTGAACATCATGCACTGTGGTACAGTGAACATCATGCACTGTGGTACAGTAGACATCATGCACTGTGGTACAGTAGACATCATGCACTGTGGTACAGTGAACATCATGCACTGTGGTACAGTGAACATCATGCACTGTGGTACAGTGGACATCATGCACTGTGGTACAGTGGACATCATGCACTGTGGTACAGTGAACATCATGCACTGTGGTACAGTGAACATCATGCACTGTGGTACAGTGGACATCATGCACTGTGGTACAGTGAACATCATGCACTGTGGTACAGTGGACATCATGCACTGTGGTACAGTGAACATCATGCACTGTGGTCAGTGGACATCATGCACTGTGGTACAGTGAACATCATGCACTGTGGTTTACAGTGAACATCATGCACTGTGGTACAGTGAACATCATGCACTGTGGTACAGTAGACATCATGCACTGTGGTACAGTAGACATCATGCACTGTGGTACAGTGGACATCATGCACTGTGGTACAGTGAACATCATGCACTGTGGTACAGTAGACATCATGCACTGTGGTACAGTAGACATCATGCACTGTGGTACAGTGAACATCATGCACTGTGGTACAGTGAACATCATGCACTGTGGTACAGTAGACATCATGCACTGTGGTACAGTGAACATCATGCACTGTGGTACAGTGAACATCATGCACTGTGGTACAGTGGACATCATGCACTGTGGTACAGTGAACATCATGCACTGTGGTACAGTGACATCATGCACTGTGGTACAGTAGACATCATGCACTGTGGTACAGTGGACATCATGCACTGTGGTACAGTGAACATCATGCACTGTGGTACAGTGGGACATCATGCACTGTGGTACAGTGGACATCATGCACTGTGGTACAGTAGACATCATGCACTGTGGTACAGTGAACATCATGCACTGTGGTACAGTGAACATCATGCACTGTGGTACAGTGAACATCATGCACTGTGGTACAGTAGACATCATGCACTGTGGTACAGTAGACATCATGC
>NC_069462.1:29131404-29306404 GCF_026875155.1 Cherax quadricarinatus
GTTGTGGTAGTGGTAGTTGTGGTGGTAGTAGTTGTGATGGTGGTAGTTGTGGTGGTGGTAGTCGTGGTGGTAGTAGTTGTGGTGGTGGTAGTCGTGGTGGTAGTAGTTGTGGTGGTAGTATTTGTGGTGCTGCAGGTATTACTACACTGTTTTATATGATAATTACACTGTGGTAACTGTAGCATATATTAGATTATTCTATATAACACATGGTGGGAACAACAGCTACACAGCAGACACACTAACTTCTGTGGGAAATTGTGTGTTTAATGTATACAATGTGGTGCTGTTGTGGCTCCAGCACCTCTGTGCTCACACAACCATTGCATGCATGCTACGGTCTGTAACATGCATTATAAACATCCTGAGTAAAGTTTATTCTTACCCTGTACTCCATCGCACAGGATGTGTTACATGAAGTACTGGAACGTGTCGGCCTGAGCTGGAAGATTCTTGTTGGCAGACATTGTCAAGTATTCCACTCTATGTTCGGCTGGAACTGCGACTGTAGAGGTTTCCTTCCAGCACAGCTGAAGTTACTATTACCTGGGGAATAACTTCGGGATAGACATGAGACACAGAAACATTATGAGACTTTTGCTAATTAGCGGCGTCTCGTTCCTCCAGAACTTAGTCAAGTTAACAGACGATGGAGGAACTGGAAGCGGATACATATGAGAATCAGTGACGTGAAGACGAGTTTCTGTGATTCCAATTCTGGTGGAGGAAGTAATGTGCCAGAGATTTACTTAAAAAAGCCGAGGTTGTGGAAGACAGTGTCAGGGGTGGCAATCAGGTCAGATTTTCAGCACATTCTTCTGGGTAGATAAATGGTTCGGAGAACCCACAAGTTGATAAATTAGACACGTGCAACACTTGGGTATCTTTATTGAGGAAACGTTTCGCCACACAGTGACTTCATTAGTCCATACAAAGCAGAATGGTAGAAAACAAGAGGAGTTTGACGTAATCAGTCCCTCAGCCTTGAGTCGACATAATCCATCAATCTTTTCAAGATTGATGGACTGATTGATGGATTGTTTATCCCTTTCGTAATCAAATTATTCCCTTCACTGTTGAGGACTGTCACGGTGGATGATTTGAGTTTCATAAATGTTCTGTGTCTGTGTGTTTCACACAAGTATAGGTGTTCTTCATCCGTGTTCTGTGTGTCAGACATGGAACACTGGTGCTCCACGTACAGTGGGCGGGGCTGTCAAAATAGGTGAGCTTAGAGCCAGCAGAATTTCCTCTCTGTAAAGTTGGTCAGTAAACGATAACTAGTCGAAGTTGATGTTAGGCTGAATAAGATCAAGGAAAACACTGGGAGGAAAGTGCAAGGTCAAGATTATCAGTGACCTTTCTTCGTAGGGGAGAGAGAGAGAGAGAGAGAGAGAGAGAGAGAGAGCTGATGTAGTTAACAGCTCATAGCTTATAATTAAAGTTAAGAATCTCTAGCCTAACCCTGTAAAACCTTGTGTAAAAAAGAGAAAGAGAGAAAGAGAAAGAGAGAGAGAATGTGAGTGTGTAAGAGAAAGGCCTAAGGGTGGGAAACTATGTTATTTGTGCTGGTAGCCTCCACAATACTTGTGCTCCCTGCCAGATAGACTTGCCCAGCTGTCAGTCTATAAGATAACAAACACTGATAACGATAAAGTCTGTATCTCGCCCTGACCAGACCAGTGACTCACCTACACATCCGTTCACTGCTGATAAAATACGTTAATATACCAAGCCACTTAGTTAATTACGATTATTTTAACATGTTTACAACTCACAGCTTGAAAGGGGAACCTTAGACGATGTTTCGGTCCACCCTGGACCATTTTTTTCTGGACGGGCCATGATAATGGTCCAAGACGGACCAAAATATCATCTCAACTGTTACATTATTTTCACTTCTCGGAGTATACATTCCCGGGGAAGAGCTTAACCCGTAAGGGTAATGAGGAGTGCGTGAGGTCTGATTCGAGGAAAAGGGGGATCGGGGAAGCTCTAGTTCCTTGGAACAAACACCCTAACAAACACCTCTTCATAACTCAGCTAATCTTCCTCTTAAAAATCGTTGTCATATTCACGACGTCATATTCTTTGTCATCATATTCACGACGTCATATTCTTTGCCATCATATTCACGATGTGTCACTGTCCTCGTTACAGTCATTTTCTTGATCTTAATTATTTAGGCCTAGTCATTTCCATTACTTGTTTATATGCTCATTTCAACCCTCATTCCCCCCCCCCCCCCGAGTCATTTTCTCGGCCTGCCTCATTCATTTTCACCATTATCCTATTTAAGCCGCAGCCACAGCATCATCACCACATTATCTACCACTTTCTTCCCATTAAAACGTTCAGCTTTCATCACTGGCATCATCACGTTCAGTTTCCATGGTTACCTCTCAGTTATGACAACAACAGGTGACATAGATATTGTTGCCAGTCATGTTCTGAAGAGAGAGAAAGAGAGAATTCACTTTCACTTACAGTCAGGCTCATTTTCACTATCATATTCAGCAGTCATGATTGGTTATCTTTGCTAGTGATGGTGACTAGTGACACTATCACTCACGTGATAACTGTTGTCATGACCCAGGTGATATCAGGTGATATGGAGAGAGAGAGAGGGAGAGAGAGAGAGAGAGAGAGAGAGAGAGAAAGAGAGAGAGAGAGAGAGAGAACCCGTCATAATCAAGACATTGACAAACACAACCAATACACCGCACATTATAACCACTCGCTACAAACATCCTGTTTGACTCGCTGTTCTCTGTCCTAGACGACACAGTTGCTTCCTTCCCCACCATCTTCTCCCTGTTGACACCATTTGCAATGTGTAGAGTCTGTGTACACTGCTCAACAGGAGGCGGTCACAACAGGCAGGCTATGTAAGCAGAACGGAAAGGAAGCAAGTCTACCCGGGTAGTCTTATAAACCGGATGTGAGAAGAGATAATAGCCTATTAATTTCATTATCTCCGCTATCACTAAGCTTCATTGAATCATGTAATGTTCTGAGCGTCCCTCACCTGCCCCAGAAGACAGGTATTATACCACAAGGCGGGCAGCCACTCGCTGCTGGCTCCTGCTTCACCTTATATTGATGTTTTTCAATACTTAATAAAATATACTCGCCTTAATTAATTTATTATAAATGTAAATGTTGAGGTACCAACGCTCGTAAAATATATGTAAAAAACCATAGTCTTCCTTCTGTAAAACCTGTCATTATTATTATTATTATTATTATTATTATTATTATTATTATTATTATTATTATTATTATTATTATTATTATTATTATTATTATTATTATTCGCAAGGGAACGCCGAATCCGTAGGGGTCATACAACACATGGGGGATGGTGAGGTAATAAGAACATAAGAAAGGAGGAACACTGCAACAGACCTACTGGCCCATGCGAGGCAGGTCCATGTCTCCTGCCGACTTAAGTCAATGCCCCAACTTAGTTAGGTTAGGTCACATTCACTTAAGGAGCACATCCACAACTCTATTACCAAACCAGTGCTTTCCTATATCCTTCCTGAATCTGAACTTTTCCAACTCAAAACCATTGCTGCGAGTCCTGTCTTGGCTAGATATTTTTTTAGTATGCTATTTACATCCCCTTTATTTATTACTGTCTTCCATTTATAAACCTCAATCATATCCCCGCTAATTCTACGCCTTTCTAGAGAGTGCAGATTCAGGGCTTCAGTCTATCCTCATAGGGAAGATTTCTGATACATGGGATCAACTTTGTCATTCTCCTCTGTACGTTTTCCAGAGCATTTATATCCATTCTGTAATACGGTGACCAGAACTGAGCAGCATAATCTAAATGAGGCCTAACCAAGGATATATAGAGCTGAAGAACAACCTGAGGACTCCTATTATTTATGCTTCTTGATATAAAGCAAAGGATTCTATTCGCTTTATTGCGAACACTTATGCACTGTTGTCTTGGTTTTAGATTACTGCTAACCAGAACTCCCAAATCCTTTGCACAATCCATAATATTAAGATCTACATTATTTAGTTTATATGTGGCACTGTTATTGTCCTGTCCAACATTCAGAACTTTGCATTTGTCTATATTAAACTGCATCTGCCACTTCTCCGACCACTGCATCAGTCTATTCAAATCTTCCTGGAGTGATCTAATGTCCTCGTCAGAAAGAATTCGACGGCCTATTTTGGTGTCATCGGCAAACTTGCCGATGTCGCTCTTTATGCCCTCATCTATGTCGTTTATGTAGATTGTGAACAGCAGGGGGCCCAACACTGACCCCTGTGGAACACCACTTGTGACGCTTCCCCACTCTGATTTCTCCACATTTATGCAAACTCTCTGCTGCCTATCTGTCAACCATGCCTCTATCCAGGAAAAAATTTCTCCTCCTATTCCATGTGGTTTAAGTTTCCTCAATAGTCTCTGATGTGGAACTCTATCAAAAGCCTTACTGAAGTCCATATATACAATATCATATTCATTACTATGATCTACCTCCTCAAATACCTTAGTGAAGAAAGTCAGTAATCAGGAAGAGAAAGAGCAGCTTCAATTCCTCGGATCAAGAGCCCTTCACCAGGGTCAAGTCACCTACCCTTTCTCAATGACACAAGTGTTGAGGCGAGAGATGGGCATCATTATGGCCGCTACTTCTGGTGGAATAATGTCACTTCACCCACATCTTCCTGCCTAGTGTAGGCCAGTGCCTGCCTAGTGTAGGTAAGTACCTACCTAGTGTAGGCCAGTACCTGCCTAGTGTAGGCCAGTATCTACCTAGTGTAGGCCAGTACCTGCCTAGTGTAGGCCAGTACCTACCTAGTGTAGGCCAGTACCTGCCTAGTGTAGGCCAGTACCTGCCTAGTGTAAGCCATTACCTATCTAGTGTAGGCCAGTACCTGCCTAGTGTAGGCCAGTACCTACGTAGTGTAGGTCAGTACCTGCCTAGTGTAGGCCAGTACCTGCCTAGTGTAGGCCAGTACGTGCCTAGTGTAGGCCAGTACCTACCTAGTGTAGGCCAGTACCTACCTAATGTAGGCCAGTACCTGCCTAGTATAGGCCAGTACCTGCCTAGTGTATGCCAGTACTTGCCTAGTATAGGCCAGTAGGCCTGCTGCAGTGTTCGTCCTTTCTTAATGATGTCTTAGTCCAGACTGAGACACAATTCTTTAGTTTGTCTTTACATTGCATCCTATGTGATGGAGTGTCGTAGCGAAACAGCTGTTCTTCCCACAGTGTAATGATCACATACAATAGTCTTACACTATGGGCCTTTCCACGGTGTGACTGTAGTTTACAACAGTCTCACACTCTGCATGATGATCTGAATCACGTGCGCTTCCAATTGCTTAAATGAGTACACCCTTTGTGCGGCTACCCTATCTTGTACAGTAGTTACATTATGGGAACACCCGCAGTGTGTGACTAACGTATTCGATACAGTAGTTACACTGTGTGAACTCCGGCAGGTACTTCATGATAGTTACACTGTGGGAACTCCGGCAGGTACTTCATGATAGTTACACTGTGGGAACTCCGGCAGGTACTGCATGATAGTTACACTGTGTGAACTCCGGCAGGTACTGCATGATAGTTACACTGTGGGAACTCCGGCAGGTACTGCATGATAGTTACACTGTGGGAACTCCGGCAGGTACTTCATGATAGTTACACTGTGGGAACTCCGGCAGGTACTGCATGATAGTTACACTGTGTGAACTCCGGCAGGTACTGCATGATAGTTACACTGTGGGAACTCCGGCAGGTACTTCATGATAGTTACACTGTGGGAACTCCGGCAGGTACTGCATGATAGTTACACTGTGGGAACTCCGGCAGGTACTGCATGATAGTTACACTGTGTGAACTCCGGCAGGTACTGCATGATAGTTACACTGTGGGAACTCCTGCAGGTACTGCATGATAGTTACACTGTGGGAAGACCACAGTGTCCGGCTACACTACAGAGCTTCCACGTGTATTAAATAATCCACAGGACGTCAGCTCTAATAATTTTCCACGAATATTCCACTGATATTTGTCCATCTTAATCTTAATAATTTCCACACCCTTTACCATGGTTCAGGACGAGCTAAAACACAGGAAAATGTGTCTGATGAGTCAGTCAACACTCGTTGCTTCAGTACTGATAAAATCAAGGAAAAAAAATCTTATCTCAGAACACAAACTCGAAAAAAACAGGAATTTTTGCCAGTTTTTTTTCTCTTGCTGTATCAAGAAATGTTTAATTTGGTCCTGGAGGACATGAGATTTTGGAAAAGTGGCATTTAAAAGTGGAAAATTTCCAATTGAAATACTCTGGGTTTTACCAGGTAAAGCTTTATGTTAACTTAGGTTAAAATAAGTTATTCAGTTTCTGGCAAGACAGCTATTGAACGAGTGATGGTGAATGTGTTTCTCTTTATACGGGTCATCCCACCTCGGTGAGAGACGGCCAATGTATTAAAAAAAAAAACGTATTTTGTCTTTCTCAAAGATCAGTTCCTACTAATTAAATATAATATTATTATGCCAGACACTGAGGTGATAAGTCGCGTCTCAACAACACTCATCTCGCGTCATTTCCTGTATATGAATTGCCTTAAAAGTTCCCATTTCCTTATGCAATGTTGCAGGAATTCGGAAATGTTAGGTAGAAATATTGTATTTATCGTTGTTAGGTAAGACACATATGCAACAGTTAGGTATCTTTATTTCGAAATGTTTCGCCTACACAGTAGGCTTCTTCAGTCAAGTACAGAAAAGTTGATAGAAGCAGAAGAGACTTGAAGACGATGTAATCAGTCCATCACCCTTAAAGTTTTGAGGTGGTCAGTCCCTCAGTCTGGAGTCGATGTGTTCAGTCCATCAATCTTGTAGAATGTACGAATTATACATTCTACAAGATTGATGGACTGAACACATCGACTCCAGGCTGAGGGACTGATTACCTCAAACTCCTCCTCTCCTTACGCCTTCCTCTTTGTATTGGACTGGTGAAGCCACTGTGTGGCGAAACGTTTCCTGAATAAAGATTCCCATATGCTGCATAAGTGTCTCAATCTTCAATATTGTATTTATCGCTGGACTCCGGTTCAACCATGTAGTGTCACTGCTGTAACTGTTAGTTACTACTACTGCTACCACCATCACTACTACCACAACCACTATCACAAATACCGCCACAACCACTTCTACTACTACTACTACTACTACCACTACAGCAACCACTACGACAACTACTACAACTATACACATGTGTGAGCCTCGTGGCTGACAGTTGCAGAGGAAATAACTTCACGTCTCGGTACGTCGACATTCTCCCTGGAATTAATCACCTCATACAGCTCAAACTGGTATTTATGTTAGTGTATGACCCGTACGGGTTTAAGAACATAAGAATGTAGGAACACTGCAGAAGGCCTACTGGCCCATACGAGGCAGGTCCTTATCAAAACGACATCTGTGGAAAAAGACACTTATGTACAGTTCAGGACATTTATTAAAGGAAACGTTTCGCCACGAGTGGCTTCTTCAGTCCTAATACAGAGAAAACTAAGAAAACATTTATATATATAGTGGCAGGAGTCAGGTGAGGTGACGCGTGGGGGGAGGTGGTAGTAGTCGTAGTAGTAGTAGTAATGGAACTAAGGAGGTGAGGCAAGAGAGGGACCTGCTGGCATCAAGTAACACCAGTTCCCAGGATGGGTAATATCCTCTTGCTTAGTAATTTTGAAATACTGTAACTACCGGATTTTTGCTTTATAGTGTTACTGACAGAAATTAGTGCAGCTTCAATGCATTTTCTCCGTCTTAAGTCGTCTTCTTTAATAACTAGTTTAGCTTCATTGAATTTCATGAGGTGTCCAACATCGTCTCTATGTTGAACACATGCGTTTTTGCGGTCATCATTTCTGCAAGCATTTTTGTGTTCTGCTATTCTAATGTCCAGAGTTCTGGCTGTTTCCCCTACATATACTTTGTCATACCCCCCACATGGTATAGTGTAGATTCCTGCACTTGTGCCAGAATCATGCTTGGGTTTTTGTATCAGGTTCCTAATAGTAGTTGACGAGCTGGTAGATATTTTAGCCAGTTTTCTGTCAAACATTTTTGAAACATTAGTGGCAACGTTGCTGACCGGTAAAACGATGTACCTTGGAGGCTTTTCTTCAATTTGATAGGTGTTGGTCTTGCTGAGGATACGTGTTGCACGTTTCCTGCAGTCACGTATGAAGTGTAGGGGAAAGTGTAGTGAACTAAAAGAGTTGGTGATGTATGTACATTCTTCTTCGAGGAACTGCGGACTGGAAATTCTGTAGGCTCTCAGAAAGAAGCCAATAACTACCCCTCTTTTAGTTCTTGTGTCATGGTGAGAGAAGAAATGTAGAAGATCATTCTTGTAGGTAGGCTTCCGGTAGACTTTAAAAGAAAGTTTATTTTCCCCTGTGCATAAGAGAACGTCGAGAAAAGGTAACTGGTTGTCCTTCTCCTCCTCTAGAGTAAATTTAATAGTAGGTTCCAGAGTGTTGATGGTGTTGAGATGCCCTGTACGTCAAGATTTTGGGTACAATGACCAAAATATCATCTACGTACCGCATCCAAGTAACTGAACGAGGGATGTTACTGAGGATCCTTCTTGATTCCAGGTCCTCCATATATAAATTGGCAAGAACTGCACTAAGGGGGGATCCCATGGCTAGTCCGAAGAGTTGTTTGTACTTCTTGTCCTCGAACCTAAAACAGTTATAACGAACACAAAGTTCGACAAGGCTCACAAAATCTTGGCGGGGTACAGGTAACTCTGTATCATCTTTAATCACCCTGCGAAGAAGATCAATGGCTTGATCAACTGGGACATTGGTGAATAAGGCAGTCACGTCAAAACTTGCAAGCTTCTTATCACTCATGTCGAGATCCCTGATACGGTTAAGGAGGTCACCCGAATGCTTTAGATGAGCCTGACTGATTGTACCCAGGAGCTTTGACAAATATTTCGCCAAAACTCCTGCTAGACTGTGAGGGGCAAAAATCCGGTAGTTACAGTATTTCAAAATTACTAAGCAAGAGGATATTACCCATCCTGGGAACTGGTGTTACTTGATGCCAGCAGGTCCCTCTCTTGCCTCACCTCCTTAGTTCCATTACTACTACTACTACTACTACTACTACTACTACTACTACTACTACCACCTCTACCCACGCATCACCTCACCTGACTCCTGCCACTATATATACGTGCGTTTTCTTAGTTTTCTCTGTATTAGGACTGAAGAAGCCACTCGTGGCGAAACGTTTCCTTTAATAAATGTCCTGAACTGTACATAAGTGTCTTTTTCCACATCTTGTCGGTATCACCATACCATTTCCTCAAAACGACATCTACCTAAAGCTACTCAAGAAATAACTCCCGTACCCCATGACACCAATCAAACCCAGCCCCTCCCACTCATATATTTGTCCAGTCTTTTCTTAAAGCTACCCAAGGTCCTAGCCTCTATCACCCCACTGGGAAGACTGTTCCACGCATCTACAACTCTGTTAGAAAACCAGTATTTACCTATGTCCTTTCTAAATCTAAATTTATCCAACTTAAATCCATTATTCCTGGTTCTTACCTGGTTCGACACCCTCAGTACTTTATTAATGTCTCCCTTGTTTATGCCCGTCATCCACTTATACACTTCAATGATATCTCCCCTCATTCTACGCCTCTCCAGAGAGTGGAGATTTAAGGCTTTAAGTCTATCTTCATACGGGAGGTTCCTTACACAGTAAATCATTTTAGTCATTCTTCTCTGTATGTTCTCTAATGAGTCTATGTCCATCCTGTAGTAAGGGGACCAAAACTGAGCAGCATAATCTAAATGAGGCCTCACTAGTGATGTATAGAGCTGTAAAATAACTTTTGGACTTCTCACAACCACTCCGTGTGTCTTTCAATATGATAATAATAATGATAATCTGTAGTGTAACCCTTATGCCTTAGAAAATGAGTAAATATTTACATATATATGCTCTTCCCACGAGCCCCCCTGGGATGGGGAAGATGGCAGACCAGAGGACTAGCTTCTCCCTATGAGCCCCGTGAGGGTAGAGAATGGGGCTAGGCCTGGGGATAGTTGGTCCCAGAAGATGAGGAGGTACTTGTACCTCCTCCCACAGCAGATATAGGTCTCAGACACTCCCAGGACAGGGAGCCAAGGCCGGGTCACAATCTGGAAAAGACCCGGACTGGGAGAGTGCCAGGGAATCAAGAAGAAGAAGAATTACATGACAGAATTTAATATATTTCAACAAAAACGACTGACTGGAATTTTCCTGAGGTTACTAACCTGAGATAAGAAACGAGCAAGAGGAAGACTGTTGTGTGCCAAGTGTGAGCAGTCTTGTAGAATGTGGAGCACCGTCAGAGCTGCGAGGGATCCCACACTCCGCCATCTGGCCTACCTCCTCCCAATCATAGTCTGGAAAACACGGAGAATTTGTTCTTGTCACATCCTTGAATTTGCAGACTAAGAACTTTTATACTTGATATTCTACCTTGGATCATTTCCGGGTCCAATGCTAGCTATGATATGCTAGCCTCTCGCCCTTCAGCATATCCTGGGGAGGGTGAGATCCTAGTTATGGTAAACTAGCATCTCATCCCCCAGGATCAGTTGGTTAACTCCAAGGTACCTGTTAACACCAAGGTACCTGTTTTCTGCTAGGTGAAAGGGGACAACAAGTGTACGGAGACTTACTCATACGTTTGTAGATGAATGGTTCAGAGAACCGACATGTTGATAAATTAGACACATGTGCAACTCTTGGGTATCTTTATTGAGGAAACGTTTCGCCACACAGTGGCTTCATCAGTCCATACAAAGGAGAATCTTGAAGAACAGGAGGAGAATGAGGTAATCAGTCCCTCAACCTTGAGTCGATGTGGTCAGTCCATCAATCTTGAATAGAAAAAAAAGACACTTCTGTATATTTATTACCAGAAATGTTTGACCATGAGTACCTTACTGAGATAACTTGTTATCCTGTGATCACGTGCTTATGAATGTTATCTTTACGTTATCACGAGCACCTTAGAACTGATTACTTCTTCCCCTCACCTACTCTCTCTCTCTCTCTCTTCTTGCCCTCTTTACGTCATTTATTTCTAGTAATTTCTTTCAGTCGTATTTGTTTGTGAAAACAAATAAATACTTCTTTTTATACCATCACTCTGAAGTATTTACCTCTCTAGTAGACATTTCTAACCTCACACAAGTCTGTCTAATGTAAGTAGTTAGTTCTCTCCTAAGCTAGATTCACTGAGGTTGAATACAACATCTATCCGTGCTGGTTCATCATTTGCTCGCATCCTTGTTGTTTATTTTACGTTTTGCCTGGGGAAATTCTCCCAGGTAGTCTCTAACCATATTTTTTTATATTTCTAGATGCCAAATTTCCCATTATATGTTTCTGATGAAATCCAGGCTACCCTAAACTTTTGCACTGGTCCTCTGCGCATTCTCTTCCTGTATCTTAGAAATGTGTGTGTGTGTGTGTGTGTGTGTGTGTGTGTGTGTGTGTGTGTGTGTGTGTGTGTGTGTGTGTGTGTGTGTGTGTGTGTGTGTGTGTGTGTGTGTATGTGTGTGTGTGTATGTGTGTGCGAGAGGAGAAATAGTGAGCTATACTTGGCTGTGTGTGCGAGTGTACACTTCGGGGAGGAAGCCGGTGGGACTGCTACACCAAGCCAGGAATACTCTGCTCCATCCTCTGCTTACATCCACTACCACCACACTACCACCACCACACTACCACTACCACCACACTACCACCACCACACTACCACTACCACCACACTACCACCACCACACTACCACTACCACCACACTACCACCACCACACTACCACTACCACTACCACCACACTACCGCACTTCCACCACCCCACTATACTACTACCACACTATTAACCCACTACCCCCACACTACATCAATCAAGCCGAGAGAAAAAAAAACACTAGCTAAGAACTGGAAGAAAAGTAACAAGAAACTAGCAAAAATTAGGCAAGAATTATGAAAAAAACCAAGGTGAATGTTAGATAGGAACTAACATATATAATTAGTTACCTATGTGAGCTTACGAGGGATGAGTTGTCTCTTTGGATTCTGTTAGTTAAGTATTATTCCCCCTGCTATACCTCGTACAACTCTGCGTACCCAGTATATTTGTACTCAGGGACGGACTTACTGTGAAACTAATGAATCTTAAGCTACAGGGCCCCTAATTCCGGAGGGGCCCAGACTCTATAATACATCCAACAAGATAAGCCGACTCTTGGATGTCACTACCGCCCGGCTCCGGCTGGGTTACAAGTATCTTTGGCAGGTTAAATCACCACCACCAGATGTAGACCAAACGAAATGTAAACTTTGTCTGATGGACTATTGTCACACCCTGCGTCATTATGTACTGGAGTGCGTCACACCCTGCGTCATTATGTACTGGAGTGCGTCACACCCTGCGTCATTATGTACTGGAGTGCGATAAAATTAATGAATTTAGAGACAACTCACTCAGAAATGTTCAAGATATGTCTGGGTATTTTATCCACAGTGGTGATGCAGTTCAGAGTCTCACACAGTGGCATACTACAAACTATTCTGGAAATATACCCTGACTTTGCTCGCTGTAAATAAAGCATTGTCACTTTTGTGTGTGTGTGCTCAGGTGACGTTATCGTCACCATTAAGAAAGCACACCCCCACACACCCACAACACACACACCCCCACACACCCACAACACACACACACCCCACACACCCACAACACACACACCCCCACACACCCACAACACACACACCCCCACACGCCCACAACACACACACACACACAAACACACCCACGACACACACACCCCCACACGCCCACAACACACACACACACACACCCACACACCCACAACACACACACCCCCACACACCCACAACACACACACCCCCACACGCCCACAACACACACACACACACCCACACACCCACGACACACACCCCCACACGCCCACAACACACACACACACACACCCACACACCCACAACACACACACACCCACACACCCACAACACACACGCACACCCACACACCCACGACACACACACCCCCACACACCCACAACACACACACACACACACACACACACACACACCACACACACACACACACACACACACACACACACACACACACACATACACACACACACACACACACACATATGAAGCAAGAAAACAAGGGAAAAAAAAGCAATTGAAAGCATCATGAAAGTTATAGGAGAAGACGACATGGCCCAGCTGGAAAATTTTCGGAGAATAGGGGGGTTTGTAAAAAAAAGAACCCGACCAGTGAAAGTGACCTTCAAGGCAGAATCGACTCGGAACAGGATACTGCAGGAGAAAGCACGATTAAGGGACATGCCAGCATACAGGAAGGTGTATCTCGACCGCGACAGAACACAAGAAGAAAGGCAGCAACTAAGAAAGATGGTACAAAGGCGAAAGGAGGAAAGAGAGGGGATGGAGAAGACAGACAGGAGATCCCAGACACAGGAAGAAGATCATATACAACCTCCCTCACAGCTTCCTATAGAAGCCTCCCAACCAGGTCAACCCCAGTGCGCCAAACACTCTAAACCAAAACACCCATGCCACATCCAATGCCCCCACCCACTACATTACAAACTCCACCCCCACAGCAACCACCCATAGTTCCTTATCAGGTCTCCCACTTCCCCAACCCCAATACACCTCCCAGACCACAGTCTTAGAAAAGAAGTTGAAGGTGTGGTATACAAATGCAGATGGAATAACAAATAAGTATGAGGAGTGGCACGAAAGAATCAAGGAGACATCCCCAGAGATAATAGCACTCACAGAAACAAAACTCACCAGAATAATAAAAGATTCAATCTTTCCACCCGGATATCAAATCCTCAGGTAAGACAGAGGGAGGAGAGGGGGAGGAGGAGTTGCACTGCTCATTAAAAACCAGTGGGGTTTTGAGAAAATGGAAGGAATGGATGGCACGGGTGAAAGGGAATACTTAGTAGGAACAATCCAGTCTGAGGGACATAAGGTGATAATTGCAGTAATGTACAACCCACCACAGAACTGCAGGAGACCAAGAGAAGAATACGATGAGAGCAACAGAGCCATGGTCGACACACTAGCCGAGGTGACCAGGAGAGCACACATGGGGGGAGCAAAGTTGCTAGTTATGGGTGATTTCAATCACAAGGAGATTGACTGGGAAAACCTGGAGCCCCATGGGGGTCCCGAAACATGGAGAGCCAAGATGATGGATGTAGTACTGGAAAACCTCATGCATCAACATGTTAGAGACACTACCAGAGAGAGAGGAGAAGATGAACCAGCAAGACTGGACCTTGTATTCACCTTGAGTAGTTCAGACATCGAGGATATCTTGTATGAAAGACCCCTGGGAGCTAGTGATCATGTGGTTCTGTGCTTCGACTACATAGTTGAGCTCCAAGTGGAGAGAGTAGCAGGAATAGGGTGGGAAAAACCAAACTACAAAAGGGGGAACTACTCAGGCATGAGGAACTTCCTTCAAAACATTCAGTGGGAGAGGGAACTGACAGGAAAACTATGTGGCAACAAAATGCAAGGAGGCAGAGGAGAAGTTTGTTCCCAAGGGAAACAGAAATAATGGGAAGAACAGAACGAGTCCTTGGTTCACCCAAAGGTGTAGGGAGGCAAAAACTAGGTGTACTAGAGAATGGAAAAGGTACAGAAGACAGAGAACTCAGGAAAATAAAGAGATTAGCCGAAGAGCCAGAAACGAATATGCACAGATAAGAAGGGAGGCTCAGAGGCAATATGAAAATGACAGCATCGAAAGTCAAGACTGACCCGAAGCTGTTGTACAGCCACATCAGGAGGAAAACAACAGTCAAGGACCAGGTCATCAGACTGAGGATGGGTGATGGGGAATTCACAAGAAACGACCGAGAGGTATGTCAGGAGCTCAACACGATATTTAAAGAAGTATTTACAGTGGAAACCAGTAGGACTCCAGGAAATCAGAACAGGGGGGTACACCAGCAAGTGCTGGATGAGGTACATATAACCAAGGAGGAAGTGAAGAAGCTGCTATGCGAACTTGACACCTCAAAGGCGGTGGGACCAGACAACATCTCTCCATGGGTCCTTAAAGAGTGAGCCGAGATATTGTGTGTGCCATTAACAAAGATCTTCAACACATCATTTGAAACTGGGCAACTCCCTGAGGTATGGAAGATGGCAAATGTAGTCCCAAGTTTTAAAAAGGGAGACAGACATGAGGCACTAATCTACAGACTTGTATCACTAACGTGTATTGTATGCAAGGTCATGGAGAAGATCATCAGGAGGAGAGTGGTGGAGCACCTGGAAAGAAACAAGTGTATAATTGACAACCAGCACGGTTTCAGGGAAGGAAAATCCTGTGTCACAAACCTACTAGAGTTTTATGACAAGGTGACAGAAGTAAGACAAGAGAGAGAGGGGTGGATCGACTGCATTTTTTTGGACTGCAAGAAGGCCTTCGACACAGTTCCTCACAAGAGGTTACTGCAAAAGCTAGAGGATCAGGCATACATAACAGGAAAGGCACTGCAATGGATCAGAGAATACCTGACAGGGAGGCAACAGCGAGTCATGGTACGTGACGAGGTGTCAGAGTGGGTGCTTGTGACAAGCGGGGTTCCACAGGGGTCAGTCCTAGGACCTGTGCTGTTCTTGGTATATGTGAACGACATAACGGAAGGGATAGACTCAGAAGTGTCCTTGTTTGCAGATGATGTGAAGTTAATGAGAAGAATCAAATCGGATGAGGATCAGGCAGGACTACAAAGAGACCTGGACAGGCTACAAGCCTGGTCCAGCAACTGGCTCCTTGAGTTTAACACTGCCAAATGCAAGGTCATGAAGATTGGGGAAGGGCAAAGAAGACCGCAGACACAATACAGTTTAGATGGCCAAAGACTGCAAACCTCACTCAAGGAAAAAGATCTGGGGGTGAGTATAACACCGAGCATATCTCCTGAGGCGCACATCAATCAGATAACTGCTGCAGCATACGGGCGCCTGGCAAACCTACGGATAGCGTTCCGATACCTCAGTAAGGATTCGTTCAAGACTCTGTATACCATTTACGTCAGGTCCATACTGGAGTATGCAGCACCAGTTTGGAATCCTCACCTAGTCAAGCACGTCAAGAAATTAGAGAAAGTGCAAAGGTTTGCAACAGGGCTAGTCCCAGAGCTACGGGGATTGTCCTACGAAGAAAGGTTGAGGGAAATCGGCCTGACGACACTGGAGGACAGGAGGATCAGGGGAGACATGATAACGACATATAAAATACTGCGCGGAATAAACAAGGTGGACAAAGACGGGATGTTCCAGAGATGGGACACAGGCACAAGAGGTCACAATTGGAAGTTGAAGACTCAGATGAATCAAAGGGATGTTAGGAAGTATTTCTTCAATCATAGAGTAGTCAGACCGTGGAACAGCCTAGAAAGTGACGTAGTGGAGGCGGGAACCATACATAGTTTTAAGGAGAGGTATGATAAAGCTCATGGGGCAGGGAGAGAGAGGACCTAGTAGAAATCAGCGAAGAGGCGGGGCCAGAAGCTATGAATCGACCCCTGCAACCACAAATAGGTGAGTACAAATAGGTGAGTACACACACAACCACTTCAAGCACGTCAAGAACTTAGAGAAAGTACAAAGGTTTGCAACAAGACTAGTTCAAGAGCTAAGGGAAATGTCCTACGAAGAAAAGTTAAGGGAAATCGGCCTGACGACACTGGAGGACAGGAGGGCTAGGGAGACATGAAAACGACATACAAAATACTGAGTGGAATACACAGTGGACAGAGACAGGATGCTCTAGAGGTGGGACACAGACACAAGAGGTCACAATTGGAAGTCGAAGACTCAGATGAGTCAAAGGGATGTTAGGAAGTATTTCTTCAGCCACAGAGTAGTCAGGAAGTGGAATAGTTTGGCAAGTGATGTAGTGGAGGCAGGAACCATACACAGTTTTAAGACGAGGTACGATATAGCTCATGGAGCAGGGAGAGAGAGAACCCAGAAGCGGTCAGTGAAGAGGCGGGGCCAGGAGCTGAGTCTCGACCCCTGCAACCACAAATAGGTAAGTACACACACACACACACTGTCCAAAAATGCTTCTAAATTTATAGTCAACTATGACCTGAATTTCCCTGGGGCTCCTGTGCCTTCAGGCTGACAGGCAGACAGACAGACAGATGTCTTTCTGTCTGTCTGAAGGTTGAGGTTAGAATCCACTGCCATTCTCATTGTTGATCCAAGAGCTCATATTGACGTGGAAAGCCTACATATAAATTCCAGCTCACCCTCTCCCTGCTCCATGAGCTTTATCATACCTCATCTTAAAGTTATGTATATTGATCCTGCCTCCACTACACCACTCTCCAGATTGTTCCACTTCCGGACAACTCTATGACTGAAGAGATACTTCCTAACATCCCTGTGAGTCGTCTGAGTCTTCAACTTCCAGTTGTGACCCCTTGTTGCTGTGTCCCCTCTCTGAAATATTTTGTGTTAATGTTCTCGTGTTCTTCATGTGTTCTTTCGATGTTATGATGTTTTTGCCCTGTCACCTGTGTTATTCTGGTCTCCTTTATTCACAGCTGACGTTCTTGTCCTCATAAATATTGGAGGTTGAACTCCAGCAACCATTTCTTTAAAAGGTCTTGCATCATGTCCACAGAGAAAGAGAGAGAGAGAGAGAGAGAGAGAGAGAGAGAGAGAGAGAGAGAGAGAGAGAGAGAGAGAGAGAGAGAGAGAGAGAGAGAGAGAGAGAGAGAGAGAAAGAGAGAGATGTATTAAAGCTGGGTTTTCCCATACTCTGGCACAGTGCCACCCTCTCTCTCTCTTCCCTCACTCTAGCTCTCTCTCTGGAACACCTACACCCACATAAACCAGGTTTATTCTGGCATATACCTGACAACACTATACTATTTGGTCACCATATCTGCTTCGTATATACAGTGTTTGTTGAATTAATTAATGCTGATATCTGCTCCTCACTTTCTGTCAATATGACATCCAGTGTTGCTTCACTCCCTGTTATGTTGCGTCAATCCCTGTTATGTTGCGTCACTCCCTGTTATGCTGCGTCACTCCCTGTTATGCTGCGTCACTCCCTGTTATGTTGCGTCACTCCCTGTTATGTTGCGTCACTCCCTGTTATGTTGCGTCACCCCCTGTTATGTTGCGTCACTCCCTGTTATGCTGCGTCACTCCCTGTTATGCTGCGTCACCCCCTGTTATGTTGCGTCACCCCCTGTTATGTTGCGTCACTCCCTGTTATGCTGCGTCACCCCCTGTTATGTTGCGTCACTCCCTGTTATGTTGCGTCACTCCCTGTTATGTTGCGTCACTCCCTGTTATGCTGCGTCACTCCCTGTTATGTTGCGTCACTCCCTGTTATGTTGCGTCACTCCCTGTTATGTTGCGTCACTCCCTGTTATGCTGCGTCAATCCCTGTTATGTCGCGTCACTCCCTGTTATGCTGCGTCACTCCCTGTTATGTTGCGTCACTCCCTGTTATGTTGCGTCACTCCCTGTTATGCTGCGTCACTCCCTGTTATGTTGCGTCACTCCTTGTTATGTTGCGTCACTCCCTGTTATGTTGCGTCGCTCCCTGTTATGCTGCGTCACTCCCTGTTATGTTGCGTCACTCCCTGTTATGTTGCGTCACTCCCTGTTATGCTGCGTCACTCCCTGTTATGTTGCGTCACTCCCTGTTATGCTGCGTCATTCCCTATTATGTTGCGTCACTCCCTGTTATGTTGCGTCACTCCTTGTTATGTTGCGTCACTCTCTGTTATGCTGCGTCACTCCCTGTTATGTTGCGTCACCCCCTGTTATGTTGCGTCACTCCCTGTTATGTTGCGTCACTCCCTGTTATGCTGCGTCAATCCCTGTTATGTCGCGTCACTCCCTGTTATGCTGCGTCACTCCCTGTTATGTTGCGTCACTCCCTGTTATGTTGCGTCACTCCCTGTTATGCTGCGTCACTCCCTGTTATGTTGCGTCACTCCTTGTTATGTTGCGTCACTCCCTGTTATGTTGCGTCGCTCCCTGTTATGCTGCGTCACTCCCTGTTATGTTGCGTCACTCCCTGTTATGTTGCGTCACTCCCTGTTATGCTGCGTCACTCCCTGTTATGTTGCGTCACTCCCTGTTATGCTGCGTCATTCCCTATTATGTTGCGTCACTCCCTGTTATGTTGCGTCACTCCTTGTTATGTTGCGTCACTCTCTGTTATGCTGCGTCACTCCCTGTTATGTTGCGTCACCCCCTGTTATGTTGCGTCACTCCCTGTTATGTTGCGTCACCCCCTGTTATGTTGCGTCACTCCCTGTTATGTTGCGTCACTCCCTGACACTAGAGTCAGAAGCGAGAGGTGATGTGAAAAATGTGCCTCTGTACCAGGCAGGTCACATGGTAGGATACATGACAGGACACATGACAGGACACATGACAGGACACAAGGCAGGACACATTACAGAATACATAGCAGGACACACGACAAACGTCAAATTTATTTTTTAAGCTGGTAGAAGACACATTTGCAGATGATGGTAAAAGGCACATAAGCAGATGTTGACAGAAGACACGTGGACACTTACTGAGGACACAGCAGCTCCTCAACTGGAGAGTGGTGATTCACACTGTGTGGGGCAGGAAAAACAATGTGTGGACCAGGTCAAGGACCACCTCTGTACCTCAGAGCTGGCGGTACAGCAGGTGATGCTGGACCATCTGTATCAGTGATGGTACAGCATCACTGATACGGGTGATGCTTACAGGCCTGTATCAGTGAGGGTACAGCAGGTGATACTGGATAACTTCATCAATGTTCTGGATTGAAAGGTGACCTTAGATGACCTTATATGACCTTAGATGGCCTTATATGACCTTAGATGACCTTAAAATACAATACAAATCATCATATGTTAAGACAACCATAGAATGGCAATATTGCCTAACTTGGAACGTATGATATACAGATTATACCTTCCCCGTGTATGATATACAGATTATACCTTCCCCGTGTATGATATACAGATTATACCTTCCCCGTGTATGATATACAGATTATACCTTCCCCGTGTATGATATACAGATTATACCTTCCCCGTGTATGATATACAGATTATACCTTCCCCGTGTATGATATACAGATTATACCTTCCCCGTGTATGATATACAGATTATACCTTCCCCGTGTATGATATACAGATTATACCTTCCCCGTGTATGATATACAGATCATACCTTCCCCGTGTATGATATACAGATTATACCTTCCCCGTGTATGATATACAGATTATACCTTCCCGTGTATGATATACAGATTATACCTTCCCCGTGTATGATATACAGATTATACCTTCCCCGTGTATGATATACAGATTATACCTTCCCCGTGTATGATATACAGATTATACCTTCCCCTGTTATGATATACAGATTATACCTTCCCCGTGTATGATATACAGATTATACCTTCCCCGTGTATGATATACAGATTATACCTTCCCCGTGTATGATATACAGATTATACCTTCCCCGTGTATGATATACAGATTATACCTTCCCGTGTATGATATACAGATTATACCTTCCCCGTGTATGATATACAGATTATACCTTCCCCGTGTATGATATACAGATCATACCTTCCCCGTGTATGATATACTGATCATACCTTCCCCGTGTATGATATACAGATCATACCTTCCCCGTGTATGATATACTGATCATAAACCCTTCCCCGTGTATGATATACAGATCATACCTTCCCCGTGTATGATATACAGATCATACCTTCCCCGTGTATGATATACAGATCATACCTTCCCCGTGTATGATATACTGATCATACCTTCCCCGTGTATGATATACAGATCATACCTTCCCCGTGTATGATATACAGATCATACCTTCCCCGTGTATGATATACTGATCATACCTTCCCCGTGTATGATATACTGATCATACCTTCCCCGTGTATGATATACTGATCATACCTTCCCCGTGTATGATATACTGATCATACCTTCCCGTGTATGATATACTGATCATGCCTTCCCCGTGTATGATATACTGATCATACCTTCCCCGTGTATGATATACTGATCATACCTTCCCCGTGTATGATATACTGATCATACCTTCCCCGTGTATGATATACTGATCATACCTTCCCCGTGTATGATATACTGATCATACCTTCCCCGTGTATGATATACTGCTCATACCTTCCCCGTGTATGATATACAGATCATACCTTCCCCGTGTATGATATACTGATCATACCTTCCCCGTGTATGATATACTGATCATACCTTCCCCGTGTATGATTTCTCTTAGCACCACACAGATATATTCTTGTATAACCTTCTTTATGAACATACATATACAACAGTATACTTTAGCGTATACTCAAGAGGGTTTTAAGTATATCCATCACGCCTCTGTTACCAAAAGATATAGGCCTATAGGTATGGATGTGGGACAGTGTAAGACAGTGCAGGACAGTGTGGGACAGTGCAGGATAGTGTGGGACAGTGTAGAAACAGTGTGGACTTCATATACATAGGAATATGTAACGCAAAACTCACGTGGAGACAAAGAGAGTTTGACCTCTAACAGCAACTTTCTTCAGCATGTCCACTGAAGAGGACCTCAGAGAGCGAAATACATAGCCCATTTTAAATCCGTCACTTCAGATTCATCTGTATGTAAGTTTTAATTTACACTAAGTGTCTCAGGCAACATAAACGGGACGAACAGGAACCAACAGTAAGATAAACAGGAGCAAACAGGTGTCAAAAGAGAGAAACAACAGCAAGAGAAACAAAGGTAAACAGGTGTAAGCCAACAGGGAGAAATCTAACAGAACAGCAAGAGAAACAGAGGCAAACAGGTGTAAACGAACAGGGAGAAATCAAACAGAAGAGTAAGATCAAGAAACAGGTGTAAACGGTAAGACCAGTGAGAATATTGGAACTATGAGAAGACAACCTCATCCTGGGCTCTACTGCACCTCACAGAATTATTTATAAGATCTAGGTCAACACACATATTAGGCGTGCCCATTGACGTGTGGCACCATTCTGTGGTACTGAGTGGCCATGATGTGGCCCTCTTAGTGGCCAGGATGTGGCCCTCTTAGTGACCAGGATGTAGCTCTCACAGTGGCCACGTTGTGGTGTTACTAGTGGCCATGGCGTGTACCAGTACTGGCCATATATATGGACTAGTTATTAACCACATTATGGACAATGTAGTGATCAGAATGTGACTTCTTAGAAGACATTTTAATGGTCAGTTAGTGAATATATCCTGGAGGATTTATTGGACATATTATGGTGTTGGAAGATCCAGCATACCAAGAATATTTTAACACAAGTCAAAGGTACTTACTAGAAAGTATAAGTTTTTGGAGTAAGGGGCAAGCTTGGCCAACTCATACTTTCAACTAAGACGTAAGTTGAAGGCGCCTTCTGCACCCTTCGTCACACGTCAAAGAGACTAAAGATTCAGATTTTACCTTCAAGGTGGCTAGTTTATTGTGCGCCTCATCCTGTGGACGGTAGCGCAAGTACTGTCTCTGGAGTTTGTCGTTACACGAGCAGAACCATGCTTGTGGTGTGTCGTCTGCAGTGTTTGTAGTTACAGAAGCAGAGTTATGCTTGTGGTGTGTCGTCTGCAGTGTTTGTAGTTACAGATGCAGAATTATGCTTGTGGTGTGTCGTCTGCAGTGTTTGTCGTTACAGAAGCAGAGTTATGCTTGTGGTGTGTCGTCTGCAGTGTTTGTAGTTACAGATGCAGAACTATGCTTGTGGTGTGTCGTCTGCAGTGTTTGTCGTTACAGAAGCAGAGCTATGCTTGCGGTGTGTCGTCTGCAGTGTTTGTAGTTACAGAAGCAGAACTATGCTTGTGGTGTGTCTTCTGCAGTGTTTGTAGTTACAGAAGCAGAACTATGCTTGTGGTGTGTCGTCTGCAGTGTTTGTAGTTACAGAAGCAGAACTATGCTTGTAGTGTGTCGTCTGCAGTGTTTGTAGTTACAGAAGCAGAACTATGCTTGTGGTGTGTCGTCTGCAGTGTTTGTAGTTACAGAAGCAGAACTATGCTTGTAGTGTGTCGTCTGCAGTGTTTGTAGTTTCAGAAGCAGAACTATGCTTGTGATGTGTCGTCTGCAGTGTTTGTAGTTACAGAAGCAGAACTATGCTTGTAGTGTGTCGTCTGCAGTGTTTGTAGTTACAGATGCAGAACTATGCTTGTGGTGTGTCGTCTGCAGTGTTTGTAGTTACAGATGCAGAACTATGCTTGCGGTGTTCTGTGCAACAAACTACCGCCACATGGCTGCAAACCCACTGAAAGACACAACCGCCTCGTCCAAGGGTCAAGATGACAGTCTCCATGATGGCGTTGTTTTGAAATGTAAATAAGTTAGAAGCCATTATTTATATAATGACTCACGGGTCTTTAAGTACATAACAACGGTAATGTCACGTTTAGTGACGCCATGCATAGTAACTCTACAAGATTTTAGTTGTTAGTGACGGTTGTCAATAAAATATATTAATATTCAAGCAAGAAAATGCTGCCAGGACAGCGGTTTCATTACTGAGGTACCCAAGGACAGCCAGAGACACCCAAGGACACCTAGGGACACCCAGGGATACCTACTGACACCCAGGGTGTTTGTAAATTAAAGGCACTTACTATATAAATGTCCGGACTAAAGACAGTTATAATAAGACAAATGGACTGCTAGTGTAGACGATGTGACGATCAGAATGTAATGCTGAGCCGAAAATTAATAGAAACAATGAAGACAATGATCCGAGTGACTATAGTGACAATGGACGTCGTATTGGAAGACAAATAGTTAACAATGTCATCGTCAGTATTATCATCAGGATCACCTTCATTCACCACCATATCAGTTATTTCACCATCGGTCGTTGAATAAAAAACTGGAGCCTTATTGTCGATGTTAAGAATCTCATTGATATTCCTTTCTTCAGGTTACTGACGAACTCCAAGATATACATAAGTATACACGAAGGATACAAAGGAGGAACAAGTAAGTTTTATTGTCTGGTGTTCGACGTTCAGGGAAGGACGAGGTTACGAACTCTCTGAGGAAGAGCTTCCTGGAGTGTTAACAAGTGGACTGAGTAACAGATAACAGGTAGACTAATATTTTAATCAATGTAACGTGGAAAAACTTGCAATGTTGAATACAACGGCTAGGAAAAATTGTTCTAACTTCATAAATAATTACTGTTTTCACTTTTCCTGATTCCTGATAAAGCTTACCTAGCCTTTCCACCAGCCAGGGAGACCAGAGTCAACAGTCGTGACGAGGGAGAGCGATGGTACAGGACTCGACGACACAGTTTGAAACTGAAGGATAAGTGCAGAGTTATGCTGTGTCTCTACAACTGTGGTATAGGAGAATCTCACGTGTACCATCTTCAGTGTTTGTTGTTACAGTAGCAGAGCTATGATGATGATGATGTCACTCTTTCAGTGTTCTTAGATACAGACACAGCTATGTTCATGGTACATGCAGAACAAGCCACATAGAGATAGAAATCTTTATCTCTAGATGTCTTCTTCCTTGCCTCAGAGAATTTCCCCTCCTATCTGTTGCTGTCTTGCAACACTACATAGCTCCTGACGACGCAACAGCCTGAAAGACCAAAAGCTAAATATTTGTAGCCCTATGTGGCTCGTTCGACATTGTTAAGATCGCCTGTCTGCGATTCTGCAAATATATATATATATATATATATATATATATATATATATATATATATTATATATATATATATATATATATATATATATATATATATATATATATATTCACAGCAGCAGGTATGAGGATACAGGTGTCACAACAACAGCAGGTGTCGAGGACTCAGAACTTACACACGCCAAGAAGGCTTCCAAATGAAAGGAAGAACAAGGACATCTGTGTTATGTCTTACTTTACTGTTCAGTTATTGGTAATTGTGGTGACGCTGGTAGATGGTGACACTGTCAAGTGATGGTGGTGACACCATCAGGCGTCAACACTCTCAGGTGGTGGTGGTGACACTGCCAGGTGGTAGTGGTGACATAGTGTCGGCAGGTGGTGGCTGGAGGCCAGGGCTACGAGACTTGCTTAACCCACTACACTTTCTGCCTCAAGAGGCCTCTGATGCATAGTAATTTCCCTCCATCTGCTCCTCCAGCAGGGCCTTCTGGGCGCCTCACCGTCCCTGTGGCAGACCAAGAAGGACGTAAGAGGGCGCATATATAAATATACCGACGATTGAAGTTGTGGTACTGTCTTGATACCCTGAAACACCAGCGTATTTAGTCACGAGTACCAGTGTCTCTCCTTAAAGGTCTTTCTCCACCTGGTATATATAACCTCGCCCTCGAAGTGAGTGTTGAGGGTCATGCTCCTGGCTACCCTGTGTACTAGATGTGTGGAGGATGACCTCACGTGTCGTGGTTAGGAGGGGGGGGGTTAGCAGCTCTGAGGTCAGCTACGTGAGGTGAGAATCTACCTCAGCTACAGCCCAGTTGGCTGGCTAGCAGATCTTACTCACAAGCCGTTTTCCTTCGTCCCGTAAACTTTCTAATGCTGAATGATCCAGGCACAAACATGGCTTATGAACCAGGTACTGTGGCTGGTACCAGCCTGGTACACCAGGCACTGTAGCTGGTACCAGCCTGGTGAGCCAGGTACTGTGGCTGGTACCAGCCTGGTGAGCCAGGTACTGTAGCTGGCTGGTACCAGCCTGGTACACCAGGTACTGTAGCTGGTACCAGCCTGGTACACCAGGTACTGTAGCTGGTACCAGCCTGGTACACCAGGTACTGTAGCTGGTACCAGCCTGGTGAGCCAGGTACTGTGGCTGGTACCAGCCTGGTGAGCCAGGTACTGTAGCTGGCTGGTACCAGCCTGGTACACCAGGTACTGTAGCTGGTACCAGCCTGGTGAGCCAGGTACTGTAGCTGGCTGGTACCAGCCTGGTACACCAGGTACTGTAGCTGGTACCAGCCTGGTGAGCCAGGTACTGTAGCTGGCTGGTACCGGTACTAGCCTGGTGAGCCAGGTACTGTAGCTGGTACCAGCCTGGTGAGCCAGGTACTGTGGCTGGTACCAGCCTGGTACACCAGGCACTGTAGCTGGTACCAGCCTGGTGAGCCAGGTACTGTGGCTGGTACCAGCCTGGTACACCAGGTACTGTAGCTGGCTGGTACCAGCCTGGTGAGCCAGGTACTGTGGCTGGTACCAGCCTGGTACACCAGGCACTGTAGCTGGTACCAGCCTGGTGAGCCAGGTACTGTGGCTGGTACCAGCCTGGTGAACCAGGTACAGTAGCTGGTACCAGCCTGGTGAGCCAGGTACTGTGGCTGGTACCAGCCTGGTGAGCCCGGTACTGTGGCTGGTACCAGCCTGGTGAACCAGGGGCTGTCGCTGATACCAGCCTGGTAAACCAGTCACTGCCGCTGGTAGCAGCCTGGTGAACCAGGTACTGTCGTCGATACCAGCCTGGTGAGATATTTACCATCCTTGTATATACATAAGAACATAAGAAAGAAGGAACACTGCAGCAGGCCTACTGGCCCATGCGAGGCAGGTCCAAGTCTCCTACCGGCTCAAGCCAATGCCCCAACCTAGTCGGGTCAGGTCACATTCACTTAAGGAAGGAACACAGCAACTGACCTAGTAGCACAAGCTAGTCAGGTCCAACTCACACCCACCCACACCCACTCATGTATTTATCTAACCTGTTTTTGAAACTACACAACGTTTTAGCCTCTATAACTGTACTCGGGAGTTTGTTCCACTCATCCACAACTCTATTACCAAACCAGTGCTTTCCTATATCCTTCCTGAATCTGAATTTTTCCAACTTAAAACCATTGCTGCGAGTCCTGTCTAGGCTAGATATTTTCAGCACGTTATTTACATCCCCTTTATTTATTACTGTCTTCCATTTATACACCTCAATCATATCCCCCCTAATTCTACGTCTTTCTAGAGAGTGCAGATTCAGGGCCCTCAGTCTATCCTCATAGGGAAGATTTCTGATACATGGGATCAACTTTGTCATTCTCCTCTGTACGTTTTCCAGAGCATTTATATCCATTCTGTAATACGGTGACCAAAACTGAGCAGCATAATCTAGATGAGGCCTAACCAAGGATATATAGAGCTGAAGAACAACCTGAGGACTCCTATTATTTATGCTTCTTGATATAAAGCAAAGGATTCTATTCGCTTTATTGCGAACACTTATGCACTGTTGTCTTGGTTTTAGATTACTGCTAACCAGAACTCCCAAATCCTTTGCACAATCAGTAATATTAAGATCTACATTATTTAGTTTATATGTGGCATGGTTATTGTCCTGTCCAACATTTAGAACTTTGCATTTGTCTATATTAAACTGCATCTGCCACTTCTCCGACCACTGCATCAGTCTATTCAAATCTTCCTGGAGTGCTCTAATGTCCTCATCAGAAGGAATTCGTGTATATATGTTATGCCGAATAGGTAAAAACGTACAATTTTGGCTTAAATAGCAACGCTCTTCTTACCGAATAAGACAAGCGAAAATTTGTGTATGCAATAATTTCGCAAAAATCATTCTGAACCTATCAAAAAAAATATATTTCATTGTGTTTGTTTATTATTAAATTATTGTAAACTTATCTAAAATATATTTAGATGGATTAGGCTAAATTATATTGCGCTTGTTATAATAAGGTTAGGTAAGTTTTCTAATGTTCTTTTGGTACAAAATTATTAAATTTTTTACATTAGCATAATTGAAAAAATATATCTTTAAACGTATAAGAAAACATTTTAGAAAGGACTTAATTTTAAATAAGTTCTTGCTAATTGACCAGTTTTACCTATTCGACACGACATATATATATATATATATATATATATATATATATATATATATATAATATATATATATATATATATATATATATATATATATATATATATATATATATATATATATATATATATATATATATATATATATATATATTATATATATATATATATATATATATATATATATATATATATATATATATATATATATATATATATATATATATATATATATATAATATTAAAGTAAAAGGACACAAGTGCAACTAATGCAACATTTATTGTGGCAACGTTTCGCTCTCCAGAGTTGAAACCCAGTTAACTAATCAACCATTCTTATGGCGTGGGCGTGGGCGTGGGCTATTTCTCTCCTGTTAAGTCACCCACGTTCCGTACCTGCGTCATGGGCGTGTGTGGGCGTGGTAAGATGATGTAGTGGGACCTATTTTGATGAATATATGGGTGGTGAGGACCTACTGTAGCCCCCATATAGCTTCCACGCCCCTTAACCCACGTCTCAACACCCACGCCTTAACACCCACGCCTCTACACCCACACCTTCCTTTTAATACCAAACATTCAAAAACAAACTGGCGTGTAATGAATTTTTCTCCAGGTGTGGGCGTGTATGAGAGGGTGTGGTGGGCGTGTATGAGAGGGTGTGGGCGTGTATGAGAGGGTGTGGGCGTGTATGAGAGAGTGTGGGCGTGTATGAGAGGGTGTGGGCGTGTATGAGAGGGTGTGGGCGTGTATGAGAGGGTGTGGGCGTGTATAGAGGGGTGTGGGCGTGTATGAGAGGGTGTGGGCGTGTATGAGAGGGTGTGGGCGTGTATGAGAGGGTGTGGGCGTGTATGAGAGGGTGTGGGCGTGTATGAGAGAGCGTGGGCGTGTATGAGAGGGTGTGGGCGTGTATGAGAGGGTGTGGGCGTGTATGAGAGGGTGTGGGCGTGTATGAGAGGGTGTGGGCGTGTAAGAGAGGGTGTGGGCGTGTATGAGAGGGTGTGGGCGTGTATGAGAGGGTGTGGGCGTGTATGAGAGGGTGTGGGCGTGCATGAAAGAGTGGTGGGCGTGTATGAGAGGGTGTGGGTGTGTATGAGAGGGTGTGGGCGTGTATGAGAGGGTGTGGGTGTGTATGAGAGGGTGTGGGCGTGTATGAGAGGGTGTGGGCGTGTATGAGAGAGTGTGGGCGTGTATGAGAGGGTGTGGGCGTGTATGAAAGGGTGTGGACGTGTATGAGAGGGTGTGGGCGTGTATGAGAGAGTGTGGGCGTGTATGAGAGGGTGTGGGCGTGTATGAGAGGGTGTGGACGTGTATGAGAGGGTGTGGCGTGTATGAGAGGGTGTGGGCGTGTATGAGAGGGTGTGGCGTGTATGAGAGGGTGTGGGCGTGTATGAGAGGGTGTGGGCGTGTATGAGAGGGTGTGGGCGTGTATGAGAGGGTGTGGGCATGTATGAGAGGGTGTGGGCGTGTATGAGAGGGTGTGGGCGTGTATGAGAGGGTGTGGGCGTGTATGAGAGGGTGTGGGCGTGTATGAGAGGGTGTGGGTGTGTATGAGAGGGTGTGGGCGAGTATGAGAGGGTGTGGGTGTGTATGAGAGGGTGTGGGCGAGTATGAGAGGGTGTGGGCGTGTATGAGAGGGTGTGGGCGTGTATGAGAGGGTGTGGGCGTGTATGAGAGGGTGTGGGCGTGTATGAGAGGGTGTGGGCGTGTATGAGAGGGTGTGGGCCTTTATGAGAGGGTGTGGGCGTGTATGAGAGGGTGTGGATGTGTATGAGAGGGTGTGGGTGTGTATGAGAGGGTGTGGGCATTTATGAGAGGGTGTGGGCGTGTATGAGAGGGTGTGGGCGTGTATGAGAGGGTGTGGGCGTGTATGAGAGGGTGTGGGCGTGTATGAGAGGGTGTGGGCGTGTATGAGAGGGTGTGGGCTTGTATGAGGGTGTGGGAGCTCACAGGGTGTGGGCGTGCACGGGAGGGTGTTAGCGTGCACTGGAGGGCGTGGGCGTGCACATGAGGGCGTTGGCGTGTACGGGAGGGCGTGGGCGTGCGGGCGTTGTGCTCCACCCGGCCAGTGCTCCCACCACCACCCACGGAAATAGTTTTAAAGTGACTGCCAAGTTTGGCACTACCAGCATTACCACAACTACCAGCACTACCACAACTACCAGCACTACCACAACTACCAGCACTACCACAACTACCAGCACTACCACAACTACCAGCACTACCACAACTACCAGCACTACCACAACTACACCACCACACTACAACTACAACTACCACTACCACTACACACGAACTACCAACCACAATACCACAACTACCAATTACAACTATCCACAACTAACACTACCAGACTCCATAAATTTTCATAATATTCATATCTAATATATATATATATATATATATATATATATATATATATATATATATATATATATATATATATATATATATATATGATATAAGATGGGGTGGTAGGGGAAGTGGAATATTCAAATGGCTTCAGGAAGAAATCCAAATATTCTTCCTTGAAGCCTTTTTATCCACTTCTCCGAGGCTATGGGTCCCACAATTTTACCAGAGGTGGCCCCATGTTTGAAATATATATATAGCATATAATAATATATATATAATATTATATATGTCGTGCCGAATATGTAAAAGGCTCAATTCACAGAAACCTTAAATTAAGCTTTCAATTTCCTTAGTTTAATAGAGATATGTTTTTTTAATTAAGTATGTAAAATTAAATTTGCACCAAAAGAATTAGAAACTTACTGAACTTATTTAAAGACAATTTATTTTAGCCACAACTAAGTATATTTAGAGGTTTGTGTCAATATTTAATGACTAATCAAAGCAGTGAACATATTATTCGTTGGCTTAAATGAGTTTGGACCACATTACTTGCAACAGATTTACTCACTGAGGCTATGTGCAATGAGGCGTTGCCATTAAGGCAGTCGCAGTTTGTGCTTTCCACGCCATATCACATACCATATAATAGTATTTATAAATATATATTTAATATACATATAAAATACAGATAAGCTAATACCAGCAGCTACCAACTTACCAGCTACCATACACTCAGCACTACCACAACTACCTACTGCCACACTACCACACTTACCATAAACTACACCTACTACACAACTACTCACCATACCACAACTTACTACCACTAACCACTACATTGCATCATTCTACATCTAATGATCCATGACTTCCTACACTACATATTATATTATATATCATAATATATATACTATCATATACCTATACCTTTATATTATATATAATAATATAAGATAAACTGAAGATTAAGATGTTATGATATCGAATCATTGAAATCTTCAGAAATAATCCAAAGATGTCTTCCTGAACCTTTTTTATCACTTCTCGAGCTTGTGCCACATGTTTACTGACAGAGGGGGACCCACTATTAGAGAAAATATATAATAATATATATAAGATAATATAAGATAAGAATATATATATAAATAATATATATAATAAAGCTAATACGAGCAGAAATTTACTCAACTTCACATCACTCGCTACCTTACTCACCGACTCACTTACTCATGTCACTCACTGACTCACCTACTCACCTCGTAACACTTACCTGCGCTGACTACCTCACTACCCGCTCACCTTACCTGACTACCTTACATCACACGAGATACCTCATCCCACCTGACTCATCTACAATCACTCACCTGACTCACCTCCACCTTACCACCTGACTCACCTCACTCACCTACTCACCTCATGAGTATACAAACTAAGTTAAGATAGCACTGACAGTATTCAAACTTTCATTGATATCAATCATCTTGATCCAAGTTTCGCAGAATTTATTAAGTTGCCAAAGAACTGGTCTTCCTAAGTGTTGTTCGTTAGTTCAACTTTCACTTCTGAACATGTGTACTGAGAGAGGAGGAGAGAGAGATGACAAGAGAGGTACAAGAGAGGAAGAGATGTAAGAGAAGAGGTAGAGTAGCACAGATGAGTGAGAAGGAGTAGAAAGTAGTAGGTAGAGAGAGTAGATTACATTAGTGTAACTTTCTAGGTAGATGTCCACATGTTATGTACCATGTCAGTGTCCAGTGAGTTACCACAGTGTAGTACCAGCTTCATGCTAACCACCAGATGTCAGTGTACCACAGTCCTAGTGCTACACAGTAGTAGTGTCCACATGATGACCACAGGTAGTGTACCACAGTGTAGTGTACCACAGTGTAGTGACACAGTGTAGTGTCCAAGTGTAGGTACCACAGTGTAGCACTGTACTCACCTGTAGTGTCACCACATGTAGTGTACCCAGTGAGTGTACCACAGTGTAGTGTACCACAGTGTAGTGTACCACAGTGTAGTGTACCACAGTGTAGTGTACCACAGTGTAGTGTACCACAGTGTAGTGTACCACAGTGTAGTGTACCACAGTGTAGTGTACCACAGTGTAGTGTACCACAGTGTAGTGTACCACAGTGTAGTGTACACAGTGTAGTGTACCACAGTGTAGTGTACCACAGTGTAGTGTACCACAGTGTAGTGTACCACAGTGTAGTGTACCACAGTGTAGTGTACCACAGTGTAGTGTACCACAGTGTAGTGTACCACAGTGTAGTGTACCACAGTGTAGTGTAGCCACAGTGTAGTGTACCACAGTGTAGTGTACCACAGTGTAGTGTACCACAGTGTAGTGTACCACAGTGTAGTGTACCACGTGTAGTGTACCACTAGTGTAGTGTACCACAGTGTAGTGTACCACAGTGTAGTGTACCACAGTGTAGTGTACCACAGTGTAGTGTACCACAGTGTAGTGTACCACAGTGTAGTGTACCACAGTGTAGTGTACCACAGTGTAGTGTACCACAGTGTAGTGTACCACAGTGTAGTGTACCACAGTGTAGTGTACCACAGTGTAGTGTACCACAGTGTAGTGTACCACAGTGTAGTGTACCACAGTGTAGTGTACCACAGTGTAGTGTACCACAGTGTAGTGTACCACAGTGTAGTGTACCACGTGTAGTGTACCACAGTGTAGTGTACCACAGTGTAGTGTACCACAGTGTAGTGTACCACCGTGTAGTGTACCACAGTGTAGTGTGCCACAGTGTAGTGTACCACAGTGTAGTGTACCACAGTGTAGTGTACCACAGTGTAGTGTACCACAGTGTAGTGTACCACAGTGTAGTGTACCACAGTGTAGTGTACCACCGTGTAGTGTGCCACAGTGTAGTGTACCACAGTGTAGTGTACCACAGTGTAGTGTACCACAGTGTAGTGTACCACAGTGTAGTGTACCACAGTGTAGTGTACCACGTGTAGTGTACCACAGTGTAGTGTGCCACAGTGTAGTGTACCACAGTGTAGTGTACCACAGTGTAGTGTACCACAGTGTAGTGTACCACCGTGTAGTGTGCCACAGTGTAGTGTACCACAGTGTAGTGTACCACAGTGTAGTGTACCACAGTGTAGTGTACCACAGTGTAGTGTACCACCGTGTAGTGTGCCACAGTGTAGTGTACCACAGTGTAGTGTACCACAGTGTAGTGTACCACAGTGTAGTGTACCACAGTGTAGTGTACCACAGTGTAGTGTACCACAGTGTAGTGTACCACAGTGTAGTGTACCACAGTGTAGTGTGCCACAGTGTAGTGTTCCACCGTGTAGTGTACCACAGTGTAGTGTACCACAGTGTAGTGTACCACAGTGTAGTGTACCACAGTGTAGTGTACCACAGTGTAGTGTACCACAGTGTAGTGTACCACAGTGTAGTGTACCACAGTGTAGTGTGCCACCGTGTAGTGTACCACAGTGTAGTGTGCCACAGTGTAGTGTGCCACAGTGTAGTGTACCACAGTGTAGTGTACCACCGTGTAGTGTGCCACAGTGTAGTGTACCACAGTGTAGTGTACCACAGTGTAGTGTACCACAGTGTAGTGTACCACAGTGTAGTGTACCACAGTGTAGTGTACCACAGTGTAGTGTACCACAGTGTAGTGTACCACAGTGTAGTGTACCACCGTGTAGTGTACCACAGTGTAGTGTACCACAGTGTAGTGTGCCACAGTGTAGTGTGCCACCGTGTAGTGTACCACAGTGTAGTGTACCACAGTGTAGTGTGCCACAGTGTAGTGTGCCACAGTGTAGTGTGCCACCGTGTAGTGTACCACAGTGTAGTGTACCACAGTGTAGTGTGCCACAGTGTAGTGTGCCACAGTGTAGTGTGCCACCGTGTAGTGTACCACCGTGTAGTGTACCACAGTGTAGTGTACCACCGTGTAGTGTACCACAGTGTAGTGTGCCACAGTGTAGTGTACCACAGTGTAGTGTACCACAGTGTAGTGTACCACCGTGTAGTGTACCACCGTGTAGTGCACCACAGTGTAGTGTGCCACAGTGTAGTGTGCCACAGTGTAGTGTACCACCGTGTAGTGTACCACAGTGTAGTGTGCCACAGTGTAGTGTACCACAGTGTAGTGTACCACAGTGTAGTGTACCACAGTGTAGTGTACCACAGTGTAGTGTACCACCGTGTAGTGTACCACCGTGTAGTGTACCACAGTGTAGTGTACCACAGTGTAGTGTACCACAGTGTAGTGTACCACAGTGTAGTGTGCCACAGTGTAGTGTACCACAGTGTAGTGTACCACAGTGTAGTGTACCACAGTGTAGTGTACCACAGTGTAGGGGGTACCACCGTGTAGTGTACCACAGTGTAGTGTGCCACAGTGTAGTGTACCACAGTGTAGTGTACCACAGTGTAGTGTACCACAGTGTAGTGTACCACAGTGTAGTGTACCACAGTGTAGTGTACCACCGTGTAGTGTACCACCGTGTAGTGTACCACAGTGTAGTGTACCACAGTGTAGTGTACCACAGTGTAGTGTACCACAGTGTAGTGTACCACAGTGTAGTGTACCACAGTGTAGTGTACCACAGTGTAGTGTACCACCGTGTAGTGTACCACAGTGTAGTGTACCACCGTGTAGTGTACCACAGTGTAGTGTGCCACAGTGTAGTGTACCACAGTGTAGTGTACCACAGTGTAGTGTACCACAGTGTAGTGTACCACAGTGTAGTGTACCACAGTGTAGTGTGCCACAGTGTAGTGTACCACAGTGTAGTGTACCACAGTGTAGTGTACCACAGTGTAGTGTACCACAGTGTAGTGTACCACAGTGTAGTGTACCACAGTGTAGTGTACCACAGTGTAGTGTACCACACAGTGTAGTGTACCACAGTGTAGTGTGCCACAGTGTAGTGTACCACAGTGTAGTGTACCACAGTGTAGTGTACCACAGTGTAGTGTGCCACCGTGTAATGTACCACAGTGTAGTGTACCACAGTGTAGTGTACCACAGTGTAGTGTACCACAGTGTAGTGTGCCACAGTGTAGTGTACCACAGTGTAGTGTGCCACCGTGTAGTGTACCACAGTGTAGTGTACCACAGTGTAGTGTACCACAGTGTAGTGTACCACAGTGTAGTGTACCACAGTGTAGTGTGCCACAGTGTAGTGTACCACAGTGTAGTGTACCACAGTGTAGTGTACCACCGTGTAGTGTACCATAGTGTAGTGTACCACAGTGTAGTGTACCACAGTGTAGTGTACCATAGTGTAGTGTACCACCGTGTAGTGTACCATAGTGTAGTGTACCACAGTGTAGTGTACCACAGTGTAGTGTACCACCGTGTAGTGTACCATAGTGTAGTGTACCACAGTGTAGTGTACCACCGTGTAGTGTACCATAGTGTAGTGTACCACAGTGTAGTGTACCACAGTGTAGTGTGCCACCGTGTAGTGTACCACAGTGTAGTGTGCCACCGTGTAGTGTACCACAGTGTAGTGTACCACAGTGTAGTGTACCACAGTGTAGTGTGCCACCGTGTAGTGTACCACAGTGTAGTGTACCACAGTGTAGTGTACCACAGTGTAGTGTGCCACCGTGTAGTGTACCACCGTGTAGTGTACCACAGTGTAGTGTACCACAGTGTAGTGTACCACAGTGTAGTGTACCACAGTGTAGTGTACCACAGTGTAGTGTACCACAGTGTAGTGTACCACAGTGTAGTGTGCCACAGTGTAGTGTACCACAGTGTAGTGTACCACAGTGTAGTGTGCCACCGTGTAGTATACTAAGCAAGGAACTTTTCAGTGTACTTTGTAGCAACATTATTGCCAGCTGCTGTGTGAGGGGACTTTCTCTTGGCTGGTGCCAGCTGGCTCATGGTCAGGAAAGCCAGCTGGATCAAGCTGGGACACAGCAGCCAGTTAGCTTCATCTGAGACATAGCAGCCACCTGGCTCCAGCTGAAACACAGCAGCCAGCAGACTCCCGTTGAGAACAAGTAAATCTTCAAACACTGTATAATCAAACCCTACATCACCCAGCTCATAAGAACCAGGGTTACTTTTATACCCACGGATTACAACTACAACTTTTCCACCACGAACACTTCCTTATGGGAGGACCACGATATTGGTATCTTGTCCAAAACTTCCTGACATTCACTGGTATCCTCCTCAGAATCTATTTATTCCACCAGGTTTTGTGTCATCTAACTCACGTCACTTTTCATTCCCCAGTTTAGCTCACAGATATAATAATTATATATCGCATAACAATGGGGTTTCAGAATACTCTAAAGTGTCACCCATTTCTGATTAAACGATGCATCATGCAATATATCTGTTTGTATTGTACAGGGGATCTGATAGTCTGTGGCAGTTTTCAGTCTTACACACCGCTGTACCGTACACAGAGTGGACTCATTATGTGTACTAGGTATGTAAACAGTGACCCTACCTGCTGGCGTATACGGGGAGCGCTAAACCCGTAGGATTAGGCAGCGCCTGTGGGGGGATGTGGAAGGTATTCACGTTTAATTCAGGGAACTGGAGCACAGATCCAGTTCCCTAGATCAAGAGCCCCTCACCAGCATCAAGGTACCTTCCTTGAGGGGGTAACTAATGTAGATATGTTTGATATATCTTTAAACGACGTTTCCATCCGTCACGGACTAAATAATAGTCCAGGCAGGACCGAAACGTCAAATTAACATTTACCTCTAAATAGAATGAGCTATTTCGTTATTATGACCTCTGTTCGTTACACACAGTAATAACTAGTTTTGTATTATCTACTCTAAGAGAGGCCGTATAAATCACATTCCAGTTACAACTTCCAACCAAGGAAACAATAGAGCGTTTAACGAGTAGTGTGTAATGTGTATCCGTCGGGGAGAGTGAATCTTCCCTACTATCCCTGCTATATGATACCACTCAGGAGGCAGTGTGAGAAAACTATCTGATACCCCGCCTCTGTTGGAAGGGCAAGAAATGTTGAGTGTGTGGAGAATGTGTCTAGCTTGCTGGTAAATATAGAGACTGCGAAGTCGGCTACCAGGGCGGCACTTGTGTTTCCTTAAGTCGAGAGGCATCCAACATGCGGTCCACGGGCCCAGTACGGTCCACGGGCCCAGTGCGGTCCACGGGCCCAGTACGGTCCACGGGCCCAGTACGGTCCACGGGCCCAGTACGGTCCACGGGCCCAGTACGGTCCACGGGCCCAGTACGGTCCACCTGACTGTGAAGTGCGGACAGCACTTGACAGTCAGGTGGACTATTTTCTTTGTTCAAATTAGCTAGCACATGTACCTAGGCCGTATAGAACCTAATTATCTGGGTGACACTAAATTAGTATACCTGGCTAACACCACTACACATAGGTCATTGCAATTAGGTAATCACCATCATTGTGGCTCATGATTGGCTGACGTCTTATTATGAATGACGTCACTATTATGCTGGTTCATGACTGGTTGAATACACCGGAGCATTAATGACGTCACCCTCATGCTGACTCAGGATTGGCTGAATAAAACGAAAGAAAACGGGCGAAGTGATTTTCTTATACGGTCAGAGGAATGACTCCAAGTGTCTATATATAATACCAACTGCACTAACCCAGAGAGAGAGAGAGAGAGAGAGAGAGAGAGAGAGAGAGAGAGAGAGAGAGAGAGAGAGAGAGAGAGAGAGAGAGAGAGAGAGAGCAACTCAGTGAAACAAATTGGTTTCCCCTTAACAGTATTAACAGACATTGAGACCATTAAAAAATAATAATGAGCAGCTGGAGCGGGTCGAAACGTTTACCTGGAGAGGGTTTCGGGGGTCAACGTTTCCCCATACCTGCTGCCCCTGTTTCCCCTCCCCTAGCAGTAAGTAGGTTACCTGGAGGTTACCTGGAGGTTATTCCGGGGATCAACGCCCCCGCGGCCCGGTCCACGACCAGGCCTCCCGATGGATCAGGGCCTGATCAACTAGGCTGTTACTGCTGGCCGCACGCAGTCCGACGTACGAGCCACAGCCCGGCTGATCCGGCACTGACTTTAGGTATCTGTCCAGCTCTCTTGGGTGACTGTTGTGGGTGGCATCCTGGGGGAGAGGGTCTCAGTACCCCAGTGGAAATAAGCCTCACGATTTGACTTGGTTGGTTTATTCTGGGTCAGTGATTCGAATAAAGTCTTTTGTTATTATTATTATTGACTTCTTCCTCCACTTATAATATTACGTTTAATCTGTGTTGTTCAATGCACCAGGGAGAGTTTAACGTTCATTATAACGTTCATCTGTTCTTCCAAATCAAGACAGAAGTAACACTTGACTTTATTGCCTACACATTTCGCCCTCATTAACAGGCTTCTTCAGTCACACTATTAATGATATGACAGAAGGGTTCGTTATACGTCGTTGACCATGAACGAAGAATGAGGATTTGATATCCACGTGTTGTTCAATGGGGGAAATGCCGAGCACAGAACTGTCTTTCATACAATCCGTATCGTATTTCAGCAATAATGGAACAACAACAAACACCGGAGTCTAAGCGACCAAGGAACAAGAAATATACGCGCATCTTTTTATTCTCTTGTTTTCCCCGCCAAAACTAAAAATGAAGATAAAAATATTAGTTCCTCTTCCCTTGCTTTCAAAACTTTTGGGCCCGGTCCCTTGACCCATTATATACCTCTATAATATTTTGACTACCGTTCACATATTAATAAAATATAAGGACCCATTGGAAATAAATAATTTTTATTTTATCGGGGGTGGGGTTAGTAAGTAAATAAGCTTATTAAATACAATTATCATACATAGATTAACATATATGTAAATTACCAAGGATAACCCAAAAGTGACTTATTTCCACTGGGTTCCTTGTAATTTACATGTTAGTAGGTATGATAATTGTACGTATGTGTTCGTGAACCTAAATTAACTTACATAATAAAGATACTACACTAGACTTCTCTGCATTCCTCTCACTCTTCTCACCTCTCGCTAATTTCTCCCTCATTGCTGTGGAGACTGGGAGTCATGGATGGGGTGGGGTAGGGGGGGTAGAGGATCATGGGCACGGGCTGGGAGAGCTACGGGAACCAAAGATTGCTGGTGATTGAGCCAAGGGCAGGACCTGTGACTCATACCAAGTCTTTCAAATACACCACAGCCAGCCTGCTCACCTCGCTGCCTTCCCCCTCCCCATCCCCCTTAACCCTTACATCCCCCTCCTGTAGACCCCCTCTTCCCTTTTCCTACCCCTTCACATACAGATGTCGAAATTTATCGCCGCTAGGGGCTTACTCCACTGATAAAGCCAGGTTACAGTCGCCATTTCCCGTAATGACTTCGTCCTGGATATGCAACTCAGCTCATTGTTATTCAGTATTCCCCATAATCCTTCGGATATAACTGGAGGTTACCTGGAGGTTATTCCGGGGATCAACGCCCCCGCGGCCCGGTCCATGACCAGGCCTCCCGATGGATCAGGGCCTGATCAACTAGGCTGTTACTGCTGGCCGCACGCAGTCCAACGTACGAGCCACAGCCCGGCTAATCCGGCACTGACTTTAGGTATCTGTCCAGCTCTCTCTTGAAGGCAGCCAGGGGTTTATTGGCAATTCCCCTAATGCTTGATGGGAGGCTGTTGAACAGTTTTGGGCCCCGGACACTTATGGTGTTTTCCCTTAGTGTACCAATGGCGCCCCTACTTTTTATTGGGGGCATTTTGCATCGCCTGCCCAGTCTTTTACTTTCGTAGGGAGTGATTTCTGTGTGCAGATTTGGGACCATTCCTTCCAAGATTTTCCAAGTGTAGATTATGATATATCTCTCCCTCCTGCGTTCCAACGAGTACAAGTCAAGTGCTTCCAAGCGTTCCCAGTAGTTAAGGTGCTTGACAGAACTTATACGTGCAGTAAAGGATCTCTGTACACTCTAGATCTGCGATTTCACCTGCTTTGAATGGAGATGTTAATGTACAGCAGTATTCCAGCCTAGAGAGAACAAGTGATTTGAAAAGGATCATCATGGGCTTGGCATCTCTCGTTTTGAAAGTTCTCATTATCCATCCTATCATTTTCTTTGCACGTGCGATCGTGGCACTGTTGTGATCCTTGAAAGTGAGATCCTCAGACATTACTACTCCCAGGTCCCTTACATTAGTTTTCCGCTCTATTGTATGGCCGGAGTCAGTAGTATACTCTGTTCTAGTTATTATCTCCTCCAGTTTTCCATAACGGAGTAGTTGGAACTGCTGCCACTTGAAGTGCTAATCATACTTAAAGTTCTCAGAGACAAGCATATAGTATTATAACTAATTTTTAAAGAGGTGGAGGGGTAGGCCAGTGGAAGGTCTCGGTCAGATGACCAAAAGCTCCAGCTGTGGGTCATCATATGACTAAGACCCCCTGTTAGGAAACACCTGTCCTGTTTCCTGACAAACCTTACTTAACCTATACTGAAGACAAGGCATGTGTTGCAGAGCAAGCTTCCTCTGGCGTAACGTTTCGCTCTGTGTAGAGCTTTAAAATGAAAAGGCTCTAGGAGAGCGAAACATGTCCTCTCTTCAACACTGTCCCCATTCTGATTCGCACTGTTTTTGCAAACTTTGTAGCAAAAATAACAAGATAATCAGTAGATATCATATCTGTTAGTTCTCTCCATCCTCTTCAATTTGTTGCCCTACGTTGCACAATATACAGAGAGTTTGGAGCATATCAGGTGGGTATGTTGATGCTTGGCTAACACCCAGGCTACCTACTTACTGCTATGAGTTCCGCCTACAGTCATATATGTATTTTATTTAAGTTTTCAGTGGTTGCTGTATATATTCCTTCTTAAATCCCACTCTAGTAGTTATACCCACTCGCTTTGTGAGGAAATATTTCTTAGTATCCCTTGGGCACCTATTTTTTCACGATTTTTAATGTTGTTCTCTTATTCTCTCAAATAACGAAGTTACACTAGCCTCTGTTGTTCTCATATTCTCTCAAATAACGAAGCTCCACTAGCCTCTGTTGTTCTCTTATTCTCTCAAATAACGAAGCTACACTAGCCTCTGTTGTTCTCTTATTCTCTCAAATGACGAAGCTCCACTAGCCTCTGTTGTTCTCTTATTCTCTCAAATGACGAAGCTACACTAGCCTCTGTTGTTCTCTTATTCTCTCAAATAACGAAGCTACACTAGCCTCTGTTGTTCTCTTATTCTCTCAAATAACGAAGTTACACTAGCCTCTGTTGTTCTCTTATTCTCTCAAATAACGAAGCTACACTAGCCTCTGTTGTTCTCTTATTCTCTCAAATAACGAAGCTACACTAGCCTCTGTTGTTCTCTTATTCTCTCAAATAACAAAGTTACACTAGCCTCTGTTGTTCTCTTATTCTCTCAAATAACGAAGCTCCACTAGCCTCTGTTGTTCTCTTATTCTCTCAAATAACAAAGTTACACTAGCCTCTGTTGTTCTCTTATTCTCTCAAATAACGAAGCTACACTAGCCTCTGTTGTTCTCTTATTCTCTCAGATGAGAATACACTAGTTAACACTAGTCTGCGTAGCGTTTCTTCAATTATTTATTCCCTGCTATCAAGAGCGAGGCTCTACAGTGTGTCTCATCTGCTTGGATATGGTGAACATTTTGTTGCTTCTGAGTTTATTAATTTGAACTTTAACGTTTTGTTGGTGTTTGGTCAAATTACCGTTGCATCTTATAGTCTGACCTAGTAGCTGGTCACCACTGGCAGATGGCCACTACTAACAGATGGTCAGTGCTAACAGATGGTCACTACTAACAGGTGGTCATCACTAACAGATGATCACTACTAGCAGATAGTCGCTACTAACAGACGGTCAGCACTAAAAGATGGTCACTTCTAACAGCTGGTCACTGCTAACGCCTGATGGCTGCTAACAGCTGGTCATTACTAACAGATGGTCGCCTCTCTGGTTGCTTCCTTTACGTGCTGGATCGTAAACTTAACACTGTTGCCTCTTTCCATTTGCTCACCACGTTTCTTGCCTTCCATACCTGTGTGTGAGAGGAAAGAGGTTACAGGGGTCGAGTCACAGCTCCAGGCCCCGCTTCTTGGCTGGTCGCTACTAGCTCCACTCTCTCCCGGCTTCAAGAGACTTTTCGTACCTCTTCTTAAACCTATGCATAGATCTCGTCTCTACCACTTCTCTCTCACACATACTGTGCATTATTGTTATTTATTATTATTATTATTTATTAATTTCACAATTGCAGGTGTGAAACTACCAGTGTATATTGCAGGTGAGTCAGCGGACTGACCTTTGACCCCCCGGGTCATGGCGCCCAGAGTCAGGTGGCACTAGTATGGCCCCCCCGTCACCCCCTCCTCCATCTACACGCTTTTCTCACCTCAAAAATGGTAGTCGCCAGGTAATAGTAATTCCAGTCCTGCTGGAAGAAAAACTGAAACAAGCGCTGTGCTGGACCTATTGAGTATTTTTTTTATTCGCCGGTATTCTCCCGGCCCGGGTCTTTTCCAATAGTGGTGGCCCGGCCTTGGCTCCCTATCTGGGGAGTATCTCGAGACCTAAGTCTTCCATGGGAGGAGGTACAAGTACCCCCTCATCTGTTGTGTAATTAATATTTGACGATATTATTACCCCTACTGATGTCTCCCGGCTCAGAATGACTTACTTCAATATTTCTTATGTGAAACCCATCCTGTGTGATGGAATGTGACAGATGTTGTGTGTCCCGTGGCCTGGTGGCAAAAGCTCTGGCTTCACACGGTGAGGGGTCCGAGTTCGATTCCCGGCAAGGGGTGGAAACATCGGACGTATTGCCTTACACCGGTTGTCCATATTCACCCATCAGTAAAATGGGTACCTGGGTGTTAGTGGACTGGTGTGGGTCGCATCCTGGGACAAAATTGACCTAATTTGCGGGAAATGCTCAGCATAACAAGCGGCTTTCTATATAGTAGTATGTCACTGATGTCAGCTATGGTCTGTATACCTTGTACATGTACTTGTAGTAAATATATTTGGATTATGAATCATCCCGTGTGATGGTACATGAAGATAAATCATCCTATAAGATGGAATGTCCCAACTAACCCATCATATATAATAAGCTATGACAAGAGACATATAGCTAGCTTTTATTCCTACAAAGGAACTCCTGATGCAGACTCGGATAGTATTTATACACCGTGTTAGTTGTTGCGTTGCATGGAGGGTGAAGTGGAAGGGAGAAGGGATGCTGGTGAGATTGCATCATATCAATCAGCTGTTGCTTATATACGCTTTCATCTTCATTCCCCTGCTCCTTCATTTGTATTTTCACTTAAGCCTTCTCCTCTCGAGTTATGGTCGAAGCTGTAGCAGAAATAAAGCCCAACGGCATGTCTACGTCTCACAGGTTGTTAACAACAGCAGCAGCAGAGATGCCCAGGTCACTTTTTTTCGCTATTGCTGATCTGAGGATGAAAGTTTGACTGCGATATTAACCTTGGTTGTCATCTGGTTGTTTTGCGAGCTTGGTGGAGGCCTTCCCTGGCTACCCATGCCTCCACCACACCCTCAACCTGACACACACGGGTAAAATGACCAGAAGTGTACCGAAGGAGAGATGAAGACTGAAAAATGAGAAGATAGAGGAATGAAAACGGGAAGTCAGAGAGGATGGGAGACTGACCTTGGCCTAGTCAATGGCTGCTGCTGCAGGCACCAGCTTACTAATTTTTTTTACCTGTAACTGAGGGGAAGGTCTCATTAAACATGTAAAATAAAGGGAACTAACGAAACGAATAAAGGAGAAGCTAACAGGTAAGAGAGAGAACACTAAAAGAAAGAAAGAATTGCAAGAGGAATGAAAATATAGATTGAAGGAAACAGAAGAGATAGAAAAAGAACAGAAGAGGAAGATGAAGCTACATATAAAATAAGAATGATGAACAAAATGGAAAATGGAACAAGTATGACTAGAAAAATGCTTATAACTAGAGAATTTTAAATACAACTATCTATCTGAGCTCTTTACGACAGGTGACTCATGAAGTTTATGGAAGAATAACAAAAAAAAGAGAAAGGAAGTATAAGCAATACAAAATATACAAAGAGACAGAGTTAAATTCAAGAATAAATAGCAGAAGTGAAAGGAAATCCTTGATACCTAACAGTTACCAATTAGTGTGTTATGACCTTATGACTCGTAAACATGTATGGTGAGGTGTGCAGCACATATAATTAGTTATAATGATAACCCAAACTATACAATGGTTTTAAGATCACTTATTGCATATATAAATTTATTAGCGATGTCGAGGGCACACAGGTGTTCTGGTTGTGTTTATTTTGTACAAAATTGAGCTTTAACCCAATAAACTTACAGACGGTGACTCATTCTGGTATGGTAAGTCTAATATACAATTGTAGATTTATCTTAAGATAACCTAATGTAAGCATGACTTATTTCCACTGGAAAGATGCATATAATTTAAATTTTATGTACATTATGCATATAAATAACAAAACTGGTCATAAGGGTAGAATTACCGACAAAATGTCAGGTTAAAAAAACACAGTTAACAACTAATGTGGCATTTTAATGTGGCAACGTTTAACTCTCCTGGACCTTTGTTAAGCTGTTACAAACAATACAAGGTCACCCAGGGTATATGTAGGTACCAGGTGAAGTGAAAGAATAGGTCTACTGACCCATATGGTAGGACAGACAGTGGTAGTTACTGTAGCAGTAGTTACAGTAGTAGTACTTACAGTAGCAGTAGTTACAGTAGTAATACTTACAGTAGCAGTAGTTACAGTAGTAGTACTTACAGTAGCAGTAGTTACAGTAGTAGTACTTACAGTAGCAGTAGTTACAGTAGTAGTACCTACAGTAGCAGTAGTTACAGTAGTAGTACTTACAGTAGCAGTAGTTACAGTAGTAGTACCTACAGTAGCAGTAGTTACAGTAGTAGTACTTACAGTAGCAGTAGTTACAATAGTGGTACTTACAGTAGCAGTAGTTACAGTAGTAGTACCTACAGTAGCAGTAGTTACAGTAGTAGTAGTAGTTACAGCAGTAGCAGTAGTTACAGAAGTAGTAGTAGTAGTTACAGTAGTATGAATGGAAGTAACTCTACGTTGCTATGTGAAGGCAGAGTAGAATTTTAGCTAATACATCCGAAATGACGAAGGTTATACAGTATACAGCGTGAAGTGTATGACTTAGTGTGTATATGTTGAGAATATACTTTAATCCTTCCTTTAGGTATCACGGTATTCTTAACTGGGGTGAATAGGTGACATGTCCTTTGTGTGGTCGATAGGCGCTATGCTAGGTCAAGTTAGTTAAGGTTCGTCAGGAAACAGGACAAGTTTCCTGACGCCGGGTCTTAGTCATATGAAGACCCGCAGCTGTAGTTTTTGGTCATCTGACCAAGGCCTTCCACTGGCTTACACCTCCACCTCTCTAAAAATTTAGGTTATAATTAAGATAGGTTAGGCCCTATTAACCGACAAAAAAAAAAAAAAAGGTAATGCCGACAAGCTGACAAAGAGAAAAGGCAATATAGTAAAAGAAAGCCTTTATTGAAGGCTTGTTGACCTATTCCATGTCAACAGAGTACATGGCAAACATAGGTGTGTATAATGGAGAACAGATGACGAGGAGACGTGAGATGTGACTATGTCAGGGTGCTGTGTGCTGAATATGAGAGTCAGCGATCCCACCAACTGAAATTTCTCTGGTTCTGGGAGACGATGTGTGTGAGAGCCGATTCCTGGTATTTCTTGTGTTCCTGCCTTTTTCACTGATAATCATTCTAGCCGTAGGCCACTCCATGTGGCGTGAAGCCGGAATATGATGTAAAACAATCTGTGTTGATGTTATTGGTGTGTGGGAAGTAATCTGTGTTCATTGAAGTGTTTAAATAAAGTGTTTAAATAAATCCCCAGCCGTCTCCCCCATGTATACCTTATAACAACTACTACCAGAATGGTGTTGGTATCTGCGGTTTACTCGGGGCTGGTGTTTACGAGGGGTGTAAAGGGTTAACACCAGCCCTGAATACAATATAGGAAAATACACTATCCCTTAAGTAAACACTAGGACATACTAGTGTTTGCTTACGTGTTTTTCTAAATCACTTGTCTGTAGCTATTACCAAGGTTTATACCACTGTCCCTTGTATTAGTAATTCCCATCCTCCTATTAACTGCCTGGTAACAGGGTAACAGATGTAAGGTGACTTACCTATACGTCCCGCCCGGTATGGGTAATGTGAATTATTATGTGAGCAATTACTTGCATGAGGTTTACAGGGTATTACCTGACTTATTACTTACAAGTAATTTGGGTGAGGTAAGTGGGACTTTGTCACAGTAGGTCGCAGAACTGTCACTCCCTCGATGCCCACTCCATTACTACTCTCACAAAAAGCTAGACCTGACATTGGGCTTGCTGGGTACACAAAATGTAATTATTGTACATGAATTAAAATGATGTAATTAGAAAAGAAATTCGTATTACCACTTATTGTTTAATTACTGGATCACAATTTTTATTTGTAACACACCCTAACGCTACCCCAATAGCTAGAGCTTACGATGGCCAACACAAAACTACTATACATCATGGGTGTCACTTAGCTAAGGTGTGCTTCTGGGAAGGAATGGAGTGTATTTTTCCATTCTTGTAACCAAATTGTAATGGTTTCCCACACTATTTATCCCAATTCTTCAGCGGGAACATGTTAGCAATTTCTAAATTACGGATTGAGTTCGAAATACACCAAGTGAACTTCAATGACGCCTGATTATACTGCACAATTTCCCACAACAACCAGTGCTCGCAATTACAAATGGCGTCCTTCTCGTCCGCGTTACTCTGTTTTACACCCCCCCCCCACTCGAAATTTCTCTAAGGGTCCTATCACTATCACACTCTAGCACATAATCATTACATTATTCAAACTTACATACCTTGAATTCTGGAAAATTAAAAATTTTCCACAGGGAAGTCACAGTATACATTTATAATAGCTACAGCATCTTTATAGTAACTATTTATACGGTTACTTGCAGTTACTATTGTTTGTACATGATGTCACAGTGATCCTGGCTTGGTAAGTAAGTAAGTACGTAAGTAAATTTATTCAGGTATACACAAATACAGTTACATAGAATTATCATACATAGCAGCATATGTGTAGAGAACCTGGGATAACCCAAAAAAGTCAGACATAGTGACTTATTTCCATTGGGGTAGCGCCATCAGCTCACATGCTGAGAGTCTGGTATCGATCCCCGGCACAGATGAAGCTTTAGGCATGTTTCCTTACACTTGCTGTCCCGGTTCACCTAACAGTAAGTAGGTACCTGGGTGTTAGTGGACTGGTGTGGGTGGCATCCTGGGACAAAATTAAAGGACCACAATGAAATAAGACACAGTCCTTGATGATAAATTGACTTTACTGGGTTATCCTGGGTGGCTAAATCCCAACAAAATCTTAGTTTAACTTTCACTGGGCCGGACAGAGCAGAGTTTATCTGAAGGATTTAAGTCTGGGAACTAAGCCGGGATTATTATTATAATCAAAAAGAAGCGCTAAGCCACAAGGGCTATACAGCAACTACGCCGGGAAATAAGTCACTTTGTCGACATTTTTGGTTTATCCTGGTGGGTAATTTACTATATATGATAATTGTTCTTACGTGTACCTGTATCCTAATAAACTTACTAGTGACTTGAAAATCATAAAACCCTGAAAAAATAAAATAAAATAATTAAAAAATGGAAATAACACAGTCCCTAATGAAACACTTACTTTATTGGTTTATCCAGGACACCATTCCCACGAGCCCCTCTGGGGCGAGGAACATGGCAGACCAGAGGTCTAGCTTCTCCCTACGAGCCCCGTGAGGGCAGGGAATGTGGCTAGGCCTGGGGACAGTTGGTCCCAGAAGATGAGGAGGTACTTGTACCTCCTTTCATGGGAGACGTAGGTCTCAGACACTACCAAGACAGGGAGCCAAGACCGGGTCACCATCTGGACAAGACCCGGGTCGGGAGAGTACCGGCGAATAATAATAAAAAAATAACCTCTCGGGTTAAAAATCCGAACAAAATCTAATGTTAATCATAACTTACCTTGACATTTGATTTTCAGTATGAGTGGAATTTCTGTCGTGATTTTGTGTTCACTATACGGGAGGCCTGGTCATGGACCGGGCCGCGGGGGCGTTGATCCCCGGAATAACCTCCAGATAACCTCCAGGTAACTATCAATGTAATATAATGAAAATTGGCCATTAAAATAAAAATTAAAAAGTATTTGCATCTCTAATTTATATCCCCCATAATACCATCACTGGAGGGCCAGGAACTGTGACTCGGCCTCTGCAACCACAAGTAGGTGAGTACCGGAATCACGACGTTATTCTCACGCTGCCGAGGGAAACATCACCAGCAAATTTTATATTAGTGACCGTAAGAATATTACATTTTCTAAAAGTTGTTATCAAAGAAAATTGATCTTGCTCAGCATTATAGGGGTAACTTTGATATGTTGCAGTTTTCTAATTACTCTGGTAAGTAAGTAAGTAAATTTATTCAGGTATACACAATACAGTTACATAGAATTATCATACATAGCAGCATATGTGTAGAGAACCTAGGATAACCCAAAAAAGTCAGTCAGAGTGACTTATTTCCATTGGGGTCCTTTTACCTTATTATTATAATATAAAGGTTATAATATTTTCCTATTATTCTATAATGAAGATAACATCTTATTATCATACTAAAAAGACTATCTACTACACGAGGGTCATTAAGACTATCTACAATACGAGGGTCATTAAGACTATCTACTACCCGAGGGTCATTACGACTATCTACAATACGAGGGTCATTACTAGGGATAAGGTAAAATTTACACGTATTTTAGCTAAAAAATAGAAAATCATTCCCCTCCCTTTCTGTTGCTTCATTCATCAGACACTTTTTGGCAGTCTTCTTGAACTGGTTCAAGCTATGACTGGCCTTGACATTTGTGGGTAGTCTGTTCCATTCCTTTATTGCTGTACAATAAAAGGTGTTTGAAGCCTGGCCACTGACTGTGGGTACTACAAAGTTGTGCTCTCTCCCCCTAGTACTATGATTGCTTTGGTTCCCAACCTTGACAAAATTGACAGCAAGATATTCTGGACACTGTTCGTGAGCAATTTTATAAACATGATTTAGCTTCAGTTGTTTTACTCTGTCTTCAACATTCAGCATATCCAACTGCTGTAATTCATCCTGGCCTACATGTTCTCTTGGTCCCAGCCCCAGGATGAATCTTACGATTTTGTTCTGGGTGATTTGCAGTCTATCTTTCAGTTTTTTTGTCAAGGCAGAGTACCAAGAAGAGCAAGCGTAATCCATATGGCATTGTATAAGGGCTAGACATAGGGTCCTGCGAGCCTCAGTAGGTAGACACTGTGCTTGTCTATACAGGAACTTCAGCCTGGCATTCGCTTTCTTTACTACACTGTTCCCTATCAATTCTCCTGACATGCATGGGTCAAAGGGGATTCCCAGATATTCCCAGTGATGGAATGAATGTGATGGAGTGAATGGAGTGGATGGAGTGATGGAGTGAATGATGATGGCAGTGTTTCTGTTTTCGGGCCACCCTACCTTGGTGGGAAGAGCCTGATGTATTAATAATAAAAATATAATAATAATAATCTTTATTTCTACAAGTACATGTACAAGGTATACAGACCATAGCTGACATCAATGACATACTACTACACAGACGGTCCCTTGTTATGCTGAATATTTCAGGCAAATTAGGTCAATTTTTCTATCCAGGAAAGGGAAGAAGGCCTGAGCTTGCTACCACCTGCAGCTCAAAAGACTACCATTCACACGAGCCCCTTTGGGGCGGGGCAGATGGCAGACCAGAGGCCTAGCTTCTCCCTACGAGCCCCGTGTAAGTAAGTTAGTTTATTTAAGCATACACAAATGCAGTTACATAGAATTATCATACATAGCAGCATATGTGTAGAGAACCTAGGATAACCCAAAAAAGTCAGTCAGAGTGACTTATTTCCATTGGGGTCCTTTTACCTTATTATTATAATATAAAGGTTATAATATTTTCTTATTATTCTATAATGAAGATAACATCTTATTATCATACTAAAAAGACTATCTACTACACGAGGGTCATTAAGACTATCTACAATACGAGGGTCATTACTAGGAATAAGGTAAAATTTACACGTATGTTAGCTAAAAAATAGAAAATCATTCCCCTCCCTTTCTGTAGCTACATTCATCAGGCACCTTTTGACACTCTTCTTGAACTGGTTCATGTTATGACTGGCTTTGACATGTGCGGGTAGTCTGTTCCGTTTCTTTATTGCTGTACAATAAAAGGTGTTTGAAGCCTGGCCAATGACTGTGGGTACTACAAAGTTGTGCTCTCTCCCCCTAGTACTATGATTGCTTTGGTTCCCAACCTTGACAAAATTGACAGCAAGATATTCTGGACACTGTTTGTGAGCAATTTTATAAACATGATTTAGCTTCAGTTGTTTTACTCTGTCTTCAACATTCAGCATATCCAACTGCTGTAATTCATTCTGGCCTACATGTTCTCTTGGTCCCAGCCCCAGGATGAATCTTACGTTTTTGTTCTGGGTGATTTGCAGTCTATTTTTCAGTTTTTTTTGTCAAGGCAGAGTACCAAGAAGAGCAAGCGTAATCCATATGGCATTGTATAAGGGCTAGACATAGGGTCCTGCGAGCCTCAGTAGGTAGACACTGTGCTTGTCTATACAGGAACTTCAGTCTGGCATTCGCTTTCTTTACTACACTGTTCCCTATCAATTCTCCTGACATGCATGGGTCAAAGGGGATTCCCCGATATTTTACTGATGAAACCAAAGTGATGGGCTTCCCATTGCACTGGACATTAAAATTATTTACCCTTCTCAGTTTATGTTTCGTGCCAAAGAGAATGGCTTCAGTTTTCCCGAGGCGTAATGATAGTTTGTTGTCTACTAACCATTTGCTGCAGGACTCCAGTTCCTGTGTTAAAACATTAGCTATATCTTGTGGGTCTTTACCTGACACTAACAGGGCACTGTCATCTGCATACAGTAGGAGTTTGCACTTGACACTGATAGGCATGTCATTGACATAACGTAAGAATAATAAGGGACCCAGAATACTACCTTGGGGAACTCCACATGTTATCGGCAGGGGTTCTGATTCCGTTTTGTTGATTTTGACAATTTGTCTCCTGTTGCTAAGGTAGGACTTAAACCAGTCTACAGAACCTATACCGATAGCTTGAAGTTTCTTACATAATATATTGTGGTTGACAGTATCGAAGGCCTTTTGCAGGTCTAAGGTTACCATACCTATGAGGTTCCCTTTTGACATTTCAGTTCTCAAGTAATCCATCAGATTAATTAGGGAGGTGTCGGTTGAGTAAGATCTTCTAAAGCCCTATTGATAGCTATGGAGAATGAGGGCGGGGACTGTGGCTAGGCCTGGGTACAGTTGGTCCCAAAGATGAGGGGGTACTTGTACCTCCTCCCATGGGAGACTTAGGTCTCGAGATACTCCCCAGATAGGGAGCCAAGGCCGGGTCACCACTCTTGGAAAAGACCCGGGCCGGGAGAGTACCGGAGAATAAAAAAAAAAAAAATCTATCCAGGATGCGACCCACACCAGTCCACTAACACCCAGGTACCTATTTTACTGCTAGGTGAACATAGACAGCAAGTGTCTTAAAGAAACACGTCCTAATGTTTCCACCCGTACCGGGAATCGACCCCCGGACCTCAGTGTGTGAGCTGAGTAAGCTACCAATAGTTCTCACCCAGCTGTTGGTGAGGGCGGACGCAGAGCGTGCGGCTGGTGCCCTCTGGTGTCTGTATTGAGAAGTTTTGTTTTCTCAAGATGGCGGAACGCAGGAAAAGAGTCAACACTGTCTGTGTGGAATTATTGAAAGGTGCAATATACCAGGACACCGCTGACGTCATTCTGCCTCTTGTGATAAGAGATACGTATGGAATCCCACGTGAGGATTTATATGGGATTTCTCTGAACGGCAACGCAAGAATTTTTGTGAAATTTGTGTCGTCTGCTGCGTATGTGAGTGTTGTGGATGCCTTTCAAGAAAAACGGATTGTTATCAACGCTAGTCTGGAGGTGCGCCTGCGTGATGTATCGACAAGTTATACGTGGGTTCGTCTACGTAATATCCCCTTCGAGGCAGACGAGGTGCACATCCGTCGGACTTTTGGGCGCTATGGCACCGTATAAGCTGTCCAAATTGGACGTTGGTCCCAGGGTTTTTATGCTGGTATGCTCGCAGGTTCCTTTTCTATGAAAATAACATTGAGACATCCAATTCCCTCGTTTGTCATGTTGGAAGATTTTCAGACGCAGGTCTACGTAACCTACCCGGGCCAGGTTCGGACGTGCCGCCTGTGTGGTGCAACGGGTCATATGGCGGCGTCTTGTGAGCACCGACGAGGGAAACAACGGTCGGACCTGACAGACACTGCATCCAAAGATACGATGGAGGAGGGTGAGCTGGGCCATTAGAAGCCCACAATGGTGGACAACGTGCTGCAGATTTTACCAGCGGATGTAAAGTGGAGTGAAGCAGTGGATGCTGCAGAGGGGATCGTCTCGACGCTACCACCAGCGTCGGAGATCGAGGCGATTGGGTGCGTGGACAGTGCGTCACCTCAGGTGGAAGAGGAGGCACAAACGCCCTTGATATTGCCCAGTTTTGAAGACTTACAGAGGATCCTCGATAGCCCGGCGACAGAGGGTTTACCGCCTACATTAGCGGTGTCGCCTGTGGTCGACCATGGTCTAGCGGGAAGTGTGGGCGGTGAAGATAGGCGTACGACTTTTACGTCTGTGGTGGTGACGGATGTCGAGGTACATAGAACAGACAGCGATGGGCCTATGGACTATGAGGGAGTGTCACGGAAGAGGCCCAGTACACACGTGGAGGACGATGTCTTAACACCGGGTCAAAGGTCTGGTAAAATGGTGTGGGCTGACGTAGCCAAGGGAGTTAAGGGACCCCCCTTAGAGAAGTTAAGTGGGAGTGTGGGGAAAACGGGCAGGTGCAGCAGTGGCAAGTCCAAGTCAGGTATAAAGGTGATGGGAAAACGAAATGAGAAAACCTAACCAGAGAGTTCAAGTGTATAACAATGAATGTCAATGGCCTCAGAGCAGAGGTCAAGAGACGTTGGGTAGAGGTATCGCTCAGACGTATGAATGTTGACGTTTTTTTTATACAGGAACACAATTTTCGGTGTGGTAGTGAATTACGTGTGCAAGGGTATAAGTGCTATGCGGGAAATTCGGATAATCTCAAAGGTGGGGTTGTGATAGGCATAAGGGAGACCAGCCCTTTTAAGCTTGTAGCATGGGAGTGGGGCGGAGGGGGCCGGGTTGTGCGTGTGGTGGGTTTGTGGGGGAACATTCAGGTGGGTTTCGTGGGAGTATATATGCCAGCGACAACAAATCGACGAGTAAAAGAGGATTTTGTACGCGATGTTTTGGTTTATTTTCTCAGAAGTCTACCCTTAGTTTCTGTCGTGGCAGGTGATTGGAATTGTGTGATCCGGGAAAAAGACGTCGAACCGCGTGGTGGGGGGTGTAATTTAAGGGTTTTACGTGAGGTATTGCAAGCGATTGGTGTAGTGGATGTTGTGGGTAGCGACGGGTGGAATGTGGAACATACGTTTTGTAGAAGGGGTTACGCTGCGCGGTTGGACAGGGTTTATATCACCAACTTAATCCGTGGTGGCAGGGTCGATTGTGTTGATCTGGGTTTCTCAGATCACCGTGGTGTTCTGGTAACACTGGAGTGGGAGGGCGCTATCCGTGTATTTACTAGTTATTGGAAATTAAATGTCAGCTTGTTGCAAGGAGTCAATGCTGTGGAAGCTTTCAGGTTATGGTGGGTTGACTTCTGGAATAACGGGAATGGGATAGAGGATGTTGTAGAGTGGTGGCATTCAAAGGCGAAACATGCAATACAGGGTTTTTATAGACGGTTAGGGAAGGAGGAGGCGTGTTATAGATATGGGAAGCAAAAATATTTAGAGGGACAGCTGAGGGATTGTTATGGTACAGGCGGGAGGTATGACCTAGCAGAAATAGAATGTCTACATAGTCAATTACGGGAAATTCAGAATGATAAATTTCAGGCTTTGAGGGTGCGAGCTGGGATTGAGGAGGTGCTTTGGGGGGATAAACCCTCAGTTGGGGTTCTGCGTAGTTTCAGAATGCGACGGATGGCGACGACAGTTTTGTCAGTAGTGGTCGGTGATGAATTGGGTGGTTATCATAAAGGACAAAGGCTAGTTACTACTGAGAGCATTGGGACCTATGCAGACCAATGGTTTGAGAGAAAATGGAAGGGTAGAGAGGGGAATCGAGAGGCGAGGGAAGCTTTACTGCGTGGCATAGTGGCAAATTTGAGAGACGTGGATCGAGAGGACATGGAGGGTTGTATATCGGAGGAGGAGGTTTCCAAGGCTGTTCAGGGACAGGCACTGAGGAAATCACCTGGTTAGGATGGGATACCAGGTGATTTTTATGTCGTTCATTGGGAACTGTTAAAACACATGTTGGTTCGACTTTACAATTCAATGAAAACTAGAGGTAGCATGGGCGGTGAAGCGGGGTTGGGTGTTGTAGTATTGGTACCAAAGGCCGAGGTCTGTGAATCTTTGGAGGCATATAGGCCCATCATATTGATGGGGGCGGATTATAAGATTTTTGCGCGTATTTTGGCAAACCGGATGAAACGAGTTTTGGACAAGGTAATATGGGAAGGGCAATACGGGATTCCTGGCCGATCTATGAGAGATGGTCATCGTCGCCTCAAAAGTTTCGTGAAAGATTGTAGTGGAGGCGGAGTCGTAGGATTGGATTGGGAAAAGGCTTTTGACAATGTGGATAGGGAAACATTATTAGCTATATTATTGAAGCAGGGTTTCGGGGAAGAAATAGTAGCGTGGGTACGTATGTTATATACGGAGGCACAGGTACGAGTCCAGGTTAATGGGAGGGTGGGGTCCACGATAGGCATGGGGTGGGGGCTGCGGCAGGGGTGTCCCCTCTCGCAGCTTTTGTTTGCCTGTTTGCAGGACCCCTTTTATAGATTGGTAATGGGTGGGGTGGGGGGGGAGGATTGTGCACAGGAAGAAGCAGTAGAAATTTTAGGTTATGTGGACGATACCACCATCTTGGTGCATAGTAGGAATGGTTTAGCGTTCATAAATAAGGTTATAAGGTTTTTTAGCGATTCGTCTTCCATGCGCATTAATAGAGAAAAATCCAAACTTTTGGAGGTGGGGTCCTGGGTGGGCGGGACGTTAGGTACGGAGTATGGGTGGAGAACCGTTGAGCGGATAAAGATCTGTGGTGTGCATTTTTGCAATGACGAACAGGCAGCGCGTGCATTTAATTCATCCATTGTAGTTACAGCTGCAATTCGTAGGATGGCGGGATGGAGACCAGGTGATGTAACATTACACCAAAGAGTAATAGTTGTCAACGTACTGGTGTATAGTAAATTATGGTTTGTTTCAGCGGTCTATCCATTGATGACGGACGATGCGTTGCGGTTACAGAGGAAGGCTTTGGATTTCATATGGGGTTACCGTAGGCATTGGTTAGGGAAAGACATAGTTATGACGCACGTAACTCGAGGAGGTTTGGGGCTAATACCACTACACAGTCGACTAATGGGCATATATGTACGACAGGAATACCTAACAAGGGTGGGGTCAGGGGAGTGAGAGTTGATGCAGTGATGAGGGAGGTTCGACGATGGTGGGTGGGGAAGGACCTCACAAGGTGCGAAGCAATGTTACGGCACTTATTGATGGTGCAAAACCCTGTGAGAGTTAAGGCAGGTAAACTAGATAATATAGGTATAACATCGGCGGAAGTCATCGGTGCTGAGGTTTTCCCAGGATATAATTGGAAGACTATATGGCAGGGGTTCAAGAAATTGCGCTTACAACCACGGGTTAGGGAAACTGGTTACCGATTCCTCCTCGGGATTTTGGCGTCCAAGGCACAATTGTACATTATGGGAATGACCCAGGATCAGACCTGTGCGTGGTGTGGGTGGCCGGAAACGGCGTTTCATGTCGTATACTTTTGTGACAGTTTACATAAGGTTAGGGATTGGTTCAAGGTGTGTCTCCGAAGAGTGGGAGGGGGGGTTTGTCGATGCTTAGAGTTTTGAGTCTTGAAATGGGAGATTGCTCAGATGCTGTACGACGTTCTGTGTCATATTTGGTACTTGACTATTTATATGTGTCATGGGGTATGCGGGGGCTTAGGGGTGCGATGCGTGTCAAGGCACTGATGTGTCATGTTTATAGGACGAAATGTAGGAATAGAGAGGTATATGGGCAATGCTGGGAGGGAGCTTTTTCTTTGGGGTATAGGAATCTAACGATGGAAACGTTACGGGAGTAATGAGGTGGGGGTAGGTATAATCGCTTGGTAGGGCCTAGGGGTTGGTCTCCCGGGGGGGGGAGAGAAGAGTTAGTTTTTTTTTTTTTGGGCGTCTGGACTGTATGTTTTATTTGGTGTGTATGGTGAATCTGGGTGTAATGTAGGGTGAAGGAAGGGAACCTTGTGTGGTCTGGGGTATAGTGTCTTTCTGGCGTGAATGAGTATCATAGTCTGAGAAAGGGGGGGGGGAGTGGTACTCAGAACCAAGGTATGGTTTTCTTATGCTGAGTCATGTTGAACCACTAAGTCACCAACAGAGGCTACGCCGTGTTTAATGTTTATGTTATACAAAATTTTCTAATTTGCCAGGTTGGTGTTAGTTGCATATAGTGTGAATTGTTTGGAGTTTTGTAATGCAATTGTTTTTGCGATGTATTCTGTGTGCACCTGTTAGTACTGGTTTTACTAAGTACATAAGAGTCACAGCAATGTATGTCATGCGACCTGCGAGTCGTAAAGTGTGTGCTGGAAGATTTGTGTTTTAATTAATGGTAGAAGTTTTAAGTGGGTAATAGTCTTAACATGTTTGTTTCAAAAAACACTTCTTTCCTATGTTGTGCTATAATTTATATGATGCGGTCTTCTTGAGTGGTCCATTATTGTGCCAAGTACTGTATATTACATGCCTCTCGATATCTTACTGATGATATTGACTATTTCACTTTTGTTACAAGGTATGGATCGGTTGTAAGCACATTTGGTAGTAGGGAATAATTGGTGGGGTGAAGTGGGTTTCTGCGGGGGGGGGGTTGATGGATGACTGCTTTAGGATAACCATAGTAAAAGTTTCTGTGTATTACGTCAGTTGTCATTCTATTGTTTATGCCATGCATTATTGTAAGCAGTACGATTATTTCCAGTGTATTATGCAGACACAGATTTTTACATATCGTGGATATTTTTTTTGTGTGTAACCACGGTATAGCTTTGTTTTGCAGGGTAGCTCCATTATGTTTTGTTGATATTATACGTCTTGGTCTGTATCCTAGGAATTGGGAAGGGGTTTTGCTTTTACACAGAACACTGATGTGTGTATGTAATATTATTTATTGGATAGCAGTCCTGTAACGCTTTCTCATTTTGATTTATATTTGTTGTATGGATTTTATTAATAAAATATAAAAAAAAGCTACCAATAAACAAATTTTATGTTGTTAATCTGAGTGTACCGAGTACAGTTGATAATAGCAGCACACGAAATTACTGAATAATTCCCGTAGAATAACGATGAACAATTATTTGTTTTACAATTTATGTACTCCATTTTTTTAAGATTAAGAGAAGGTAAACAAAGTACTATTTTTCCAGTTTTAATTTGGAAATGGTACAGCAGTATTTTCCATTAAACATCTGGAGTGTGCGGTTTATGAATGTCTTCAGCCTTAAGCGGCTGATTTGTTACGAAATGGATGAATCTTTTTGGGGGTTAGAATATTACAAAAATCCTAATGGAAATAAGTCACTGGGTAGCTAACCCTCCAGGGTTAAAAATCCGAACAAAATCTTATCTGACTTTACGTGGTTATCCCAGGTAATTTGCACATATGCTGATATATATGATAATTTGTGTGTACCTGTATCTGAATTACCTGGAGTATATCTGGAGACGGTTTCGGGGGTCAACGCCCCCGCGTCCGGTCTGAGACCAGGCCTCATGGTGGATCAGGGCCTGATCAATCAGGCTGTTACTGTTATCCGCACGCAACCCAATGTACGAATCACAGCCCGGCTGGTCAGGCACTGACCTTAGGTGCCTGTCCAGAGCCTTCTTGAAGGCAGCCAGGGGGTCTGTTGGGATTATCAATACAGGATAACTTTCCTGGCTCACTGAGGTAAGGAGACTAGAGTTATCAATACAGGGATACCTTTCTGGTATCACTGGAATACAGTGGACTGGGACTATCAATACAGGGATACCTTTCTGGTATCACTGGAATACAGTGGACTGGGACTATCAACACAGGGATACCTTTCTGGTATCACTGGAATACAGTGGACTGGGACTATCAACACAGGGATACCTTTCTGGTATCACTGGAATACAGTGGACTGGGACTATCAACACAGGGATACCTTTCTGGTATCACTGGAATACAGTGGACTGGGACTATCAACACAGGGATACCTTTCTGGTATCTTGCAGCGACGGAAATTCGTCTAATTAATACACTTTTTGTTGTTTTATAGGTATAATGTATTTATAGGATTATTAATTGATAGTCAAGGAATTTTTTTTTATTTATTTAAAAAAATACACATACTGTATTTTTGGTTAAATATATGAATGTATACGGTTCTAAATTAAGATTTTTCTGTATAAAAAACGTCATAAACTACGTTTATACGTATAAACAGGATATATACAACGAGAGGTGCATGTCTCTCAGCGAATATATTTATATATATATATATATATATATTTATATATATATATATTATATATATATATATATATATATATATAATATATATATAATATATATATATATAAAATATATATATATATATATATATATATATATATATATATATATATATATATATATATATATATTATATATATATACTAGGATTTTTTCTTACTTTAATCCCTATTTTAGGTTTAAGAGTATTTTTGTCTGGTGGTGAGAATGGTATGTACAGCCTTAATGATCCTAGTGTAGTTGATAGGCTTTAATCCCCATTAACCAACCTTATATCATTACCGCTGTGCCAACATTATGTACATTATACCGAGGTTGAGTTCGATGTGGTTCGCGGTATGGTCTCGACCCGGGCCATTGTACTGAGAGCTGTTTTGGGGGACTCCTCTTACCAGATTCCATGCACAACTTCGAGAGCAGGTATGATACAGGCCGTAATGTGAGCATCAGCATGTGACCGTCAAGAACCGAGATTCGACCCCCTCGCAGTTACAAAGTGAATACATCAGTATATGGCAGCTTGACTTGGGGAATCCTTTCTTATTGTTTGTGGGTAGGTAATTTTGTCTTCCCTAAGCTGTCGTTAGCTCTCAAATTAGAAAGCTCAGTCCCTAAGGATTTAAAATTAATATCGGTTGCTTGTTGTACACTGTCCTGAGGTGGCCTGTTTGTCATTCTGTAATTCTTGTTGGTTCATAAGGTCGAATGATTTATCGTCTTGTATGCTAGTAAGGTCGAGTGATTTGTCTTGTTTGGTAGTAAGGTCGAGTGATTTGTCTTGTTTGCTAGTAAGGTCGAGTGATTTGTCTCGTTTGCTAGTAAGGTCGAGAGATTTGTCTTGTGTGCTAGTAAGGTTGAGTGATGTCTTGTGTGCTATTAAGGTTGAGTGATTTGTCTTGTGTGCTAGTAAGGTCGAGAGATTTGATTTGCTTGCTAGTAAGGTCGATTGATTTGTCTTGTTTGGCAGTAAGATCGATTGATTTTTCTTGTTTGCTAATAAGATCGAGTGATTTGTCTTGCTTGCTAGTAAAGTCGAGTGATCTGTCTTGTTTGCTAGTAAGATCGAGTGATTTGTCTTGTTTGCTAGTAAGATCGAGTGATTTGTCTTGTTTACTATTAAGGTCAAGTGATGTGTCGTATTGCAGAGGCTCGTTGTATCTCGGGGATCCTCGTCGTAACCATGGAACTGCAATGATCACAGATTTCAGTTAATACTGAGTGTTCTTACCACACGAACTGTTAGTAGTTCAGCAGTACCCAATTTTGGATTTATAAGTTTAAAAAATATGAAGTAAACTCGCCAGAATCTAATTACGTAAACACACTTCCGAGTAACTGTATTATATTTGCGACTGGTTGTACACAATCAGTGGCACAGTCTACTGTATCAGGCTGTAAACACCATGATTTACCCTAGGAGGGTGGGGAGAGTAAAAATTATCTGTGCGGGATACCTTTCTGGGATCTTTGGTTGTTGGTTCTCGCCAATATATAATTGTTGCATTCCAGTTATTAACATACACGACAGTTACTAAGTTAAAGTAACTTAATCATAAATTAATTTTTTATTAAATATATTTGTTCAGTGCGGCCAGCAGTAACATCTTGGTTGATCAGGACCTAATCCACCGAGTCCTGGTGATGGACTGGACCGTGGGGGCGTTGACCCCCGGAACGTCTGGGCTTTATTTCTAGTAATGTAATTATACTGAAGGAGAGAACTAAACCTGTTAGGGGGGGAGAAAACTATTTGCAAGACAATGTAGTACATGTCTGCAGCATGTTATCACTAACAGTGTGACTGGTCAGAAAGAGCGGGTCGAGGTTAACGGGCGATCGAGCCTTCACTATTCCTTGCTCTACATTACCCACACGGTTTTAATAATTAATGAAATGCTATCTACAATATGCAGCAAGTTATATTTTCTATTTGGTTTTTCAGACTGAGGATGTGTGAGATCTTAACCTACTGGAAATACTCACCATGTATGCTATCAATGGGGATCCATACGTCCAGTGGCTCCCCATTCACCCCATACCTCATGTTCTCCATCAGCCTGACGTGACTCTCAGAAACCTTGGATTCCTGGCCGTTCAGAGGTTCGGGAAGAGGCTGCGATACCTCGTGCATCGGCCGGAAGTCCTTCTCGATCTCGTTACCCGACGGGAAACGAACGCCTCTGATGGTTGGCTCCTGAGGGATGGGTGTGTACTCTGCAAGAGGTTCCTGGAGGGAAGGTGTGTACTCTGCATGAGTTTCCTGGAGGGAAGGTGTGTGCTCTGCATGAGGTTCCTGGAGCTGTGAGAATATGTGCTCTGCAGTAGGGAAGCTGGTCAAGGAAGGATCGTTAGGGCCGCCACTCTCTGGGACATTAAAAGGAATGGCAGTATGGTGAAGATGGTTTTTCAGGACGCTCGGAGGAGGTCTAAGGTAGTTTTCGCGGAGTGGTGAAAGGTGTAAAGGTCTTTGGCTGCGAATTTGGTTCGGATGAAGTAAGATGATGTTGGATGCAGCAGGAGGTAAGAAAGGGGGCGGGATCCTCTCATGGGAGAGGCGGTGAGGGTGGCGCTGAAGACGTGGACGGCCAGGATTAATGATCCCTGATGAATGGAAATTAGGTGGAGGATAAGGAGCTGGTTGATGTGGAGGAAAAAAAGGAGATGGTGGATGTTGAGGAAAAGGAGGTGGCGGATGTGGAGGAAGGGTAGGTGGTGGATGTGGAGGAAGAGTAGGTGGTGGAGGTGGAGGAAGGGTAGGCGGTGGATTTGGAGGAAGGGTAGGTGGTGGATGTGGAGGAAAAGAAGATGACGGATGCGGAAAAAGGGAAGGCGGGGGTGTATGTGGAGAAAGAGAAAGAGGTTGGGGAGAGGACCCTTCGTGACGTCCTGGATCAGAGGGGTGAGGGGAAAACCTGTGCGGAAGCAGATTGAAATGTTGGAAGTTCTGAGGTGGTGTGTTGTCTGGAGAGTGCTGATGGCCTCTCAAGGAACCGGCGCTGGATGCAGACTGCAGGAAATTTCCATTTTCTCTCGTATTAACATGAGACATGGCCAGATTGAGACGTTGAGCACCGGAGTCATAATGATCAACAGGTCGAACTCTCGTATCTGCCTGAAGAGACTGATCATTTCCATTTCCATGCTGTTGTATTCTTAGAGGTTCATCATTTTCGAATTTGATAACCTTAAATGCTGGTGCTTTAGTGTGTTCACGAGGTGTCAGGAAGCGCTGCGGAGGACGTGGCTGTTCATGCTGTTTTCTTTGATCTTTCGGTGACTGGGGAAGATTGCTTTGGAGATTTTTTGGGCTTTGACCATCATGGTATTCAGGAAATTCAAAAGGTCTGATTTCCTGGAAGGATGGCGTATTACTCAGTGTGAAATGTGGTATGTTGTCATTGCCGCCTTCTTGAGGTCTTCTGTTATCACTTACAAATCGAGCTTCTCTGCTTCCCAGAAGAGAAAGAGGATTAACTTTTCGTCCAGCATGTTGCTTTTTTCCAGGAAACTTTATGGAAGCATTGCTTTCACTAGCTGGGTCTCTGTGAAATATGTTTACCGGAGAAAACACCGTCACTTCCCTACTGGGAGTGTTGATGTGCACCTGTGAGTGTCCGCCACTGATTTGGGCAGTGACAAAGGGTGTGGCGTTGGTCAGAGCCTGTCGGACCGGAACCTGTGTTTGATTTATTCTTTGAGCAGCAATAACGGTTGGGAACTGAGGCGGCTCGGGTATGTAAGGTTGCAGATTTGGAATTTCAGAAGGAAAGAAGAACGAAACAGGTGATACCAAAGGCTGAGATGTTGGGTGAAAATTAGGTACTCGGAGAGGAAGTGCAATATTTGGCAGTGAAGTTGTAACAGAGTCTGAGGTTGCCTGGTGGGGTTTTCCCTCCGCCAGAATTATACCACTGACTGGTAGCAGCTCATTCGTTTTTTCTTGATGTTTGTAAGTTGTGAGAGCCTGGAAGCTATTGTGGCCCACGAAGGGAAGTTCATCTCTCACTCTCGCAGAGTCTTGATTCTGTGGATCAAATATTCCCTTGTGTGGTTGTAACAGGGAGCTGGGACCTGACTCATCAAAGGAAGGAAGACTCTCACTTATGTTATCACCATCTAAACTCTCCTTTGGGGAATTTTCTTGCGCGAGTAGAGTGAATGAAACAAGAGGAGCGGTGAGCCTATCAGGCAAAAACAAAGAACCACTTGTCACATCACCTTCCTGGGGCGACTCTCTTGAATTTTGATGCAAAGGGTCAGGAAGTAGAAGGTTTTGAAACAGATCAGGTTCTTTAGAAGATGATGAACCGGACGATAACAGAGCTGGAGGAGGTGGAGAGGTATTGTGTGTTGGCGTCTCATGATGAACGTCTAGCAATGGAGAATTAAAGAAAGCGTTTGGGAAATCGTCCTGTGTTCTTTCTTTGCTAAAACTTGAGAGTGAAGGTGGAGGAGGTCGGTCGGGACTGATTAAGGATTCGTTAATCGCTCGTACCTGCAGGTCCTCGTGATCACTGCGAGGATCTTCTCTTTGATCTGTGTGAGCAACATATTCTTCCAGGTTTGTTCTTACTTGAGAAACTTCAGCTGGAATTATTTGCGCGTCAAAACTGTTTTCTGGTCTTTTCAAATGTTGCCCTTTATTCAAGTGAGTAATTTTCAATGGTTCTTGATTCTGACTTATACCAATCGGTGGACCTTGATTCTGACGTATATCTCTCGGTGGACCTTGATTCTGACGTATATCTCTCGGTGGACCTTGCTTATGATGTATATCTCTAGATGGGCCTTGATTCTGACGTATATCTCTTGGTTGACCTTGATTCTGACGTATGCCTCTCGGTGGACCTTGATTATGACGTATAATTTGCACTGGGAGTTGGTTAAACTGCAAATTTTGTGGAGGGCCATGATTTACGCCTATGCTGGCAGGTGATCCATGATTCACGCCTATACTGGTAGGTGATTCATGATTAGGTCGTGTATTCAGCGTGTGTGCTTGATGAGTAAGAGTGACTGGTGGTCGTCTTTGTGTTGGCTGACCGTTAGGCAGTGATCTTTGGTCCGATTGTAAATACTGTACAGGGCGCCCTGCTGTAAACCTATGATGCTGCAGTCTACCTTTTGGATGGATTTCCTGTTCAGCTGGCCTCCTCGAATTATTTTGTTGTTGATATCGCTGCCTCTGTTGGCTATGCTGCTGAGATAATCGAACTGATTGATTCTCGTGCTGTCTTGGATTCGCCTGACTTTCGTGGTGTAGCTGATGATTCGCCTGACTTTCCTGTCGCTGATGATGATTCGTCTGACTCTCCTGTCGGAGATGATGATTCGTCTGACTCTCTTGTTGCAGCTGATGATTCGCCTGACTCTCCTGTCGCAGCTGATGATTCGCCTGACTTTCGTGATGTAGCTGATGATTCGCCTGACTCTCTTGTTGCAGCTGATGATTCGACTGACTCTCCTGTCGCAGATGATGATCCGCCTGACTACCTTGTTGCAGCTGACGATTCGTCTGTCCGTCTTGCTGGAGCCGGTGATTCGCCTGATCATCTTGCTGGAACCGATGATTCATCTGACTCAGGTGATTCCCATCATCACGATGCTTCAAAAACTTTGTTTCCTGAGAGGGAGGGTTGATTCTCTGAGTGCCAAAACTTCTGCTCTGCTCGGTGATTGTCTGGCGGTTTTCTGCGTTGTAGTAGCTATCAGGACTTCTTTCTCCTTCCTGCTCGTGTCCTTGCTTGCCCAAAGTCTCGTGCGTTATGTTGTGCTCAGAGAGGAACTCACTGAAAGAGCCAAAGAAAGGCTGGCCCCTGTTGCTCACAGCTTGTACCTTTGCAACCTTCTTGTCTGAGGGAGCATTACTTTGTTCTCTACGAGGCTCTTTTAGACCTACAACAGGTTGGTGCTGTTGCGATGCAGTTTTTGAATTTGCTGTCGAGTAACTTGGATTTACGCGATCTAAGAGATACTGTCTATTTTGAGGATTTGTCTCATTTCCGGAAGTATGTAAGTTGTCCTTCAGCACCTTCACAGGATCCTGATGTCCCTCGGTGTCCTTCGGAATGACAGAGTGTTGGCGTGCCTCAGCGTCCCTATGGATGGCGCTAGAGGAGTGAGATTCGAGGGCCTGGGCGTCGAAAAGGACAGGCTGCACATAAAGTTGTGGTTCGATATCGTCTTGAGCGTCTGTAAAAGAAAATTTAATTATAGAAGAGACGACAGAAGTGTAGTGAAGAATGCGACTGACATCATGACATACTATTATATAGAAAGTCCCTTGTTATGCTGAGAATTAGGTTAATTTTTGTCCTCAGGATGCAACCTACACCAGTCGACTAACACACAAGTACCTATTTTACTGCTAGGCGAACATGGACAGTAGGTGTCTTTAGGAAACACGTCCTAATGTTTCCAGCCGTACCGGGGATCGAAACCTGGACTTCAAATGTGTGAGCTGAGTGCGCTTGCAATCGATCTACAGCACTCTTGGCTCTCAAAATGTCAAGAAAATAATATTAATATATTCACGGGGAAGTGCCATGCCTTTGAAAGGTAGGGGATCATAGTCATACCTCGCTCAGAGAATGAGAGGTGATCAGGACTGATCCGAGGAAAGGGAGAGTATCTTGTTTTTTGGATCCAGATATCCACACTCACATTCAAATATTTTATTCAGATATTACAAAACTAAAGTTTGAATCTGAAAAATGTAAATGTACAAGGTGTACATACATAAAGAGGTATGTGTGTGTGTCTAGTCTTTTGGAATTAAATATTTTTGATGTTAATGGACAGTCGAAATAGGATCTTAATGACCCACAGACAATTGAGTGATTTTAAATGAAAGAACTAAAGGTGATGATTTATAAATAAATAGTGAGAAATTTTACAATAATGTTTTTTATACTAGGAAAGCCTGGTCATGCTTGAAGGTAATAAATAAATTAACTCAGCAAATTAATACTCAATGAAGATTTTTATTTAGGCTTCGTATATACCTTGAAACTTGTATAGTAGTTGTATATCATAATTTATATAGGCTTGAAGGTAACATGTTACTTACTTCCCTGTTCTTCCTCCAGCGATGACTTCTTTATTATGGCCTTCGCAGATTCGAAGATGTGTTGATGTGTAGCTTCATCTTTCAGGCTCCTACTGTATGGATTTCGAATAATTTTGCGGTTCTGTAGGAAGTCTGTGAGGCGTGAGACCTGAGTGTAACCCTCGACAACATCAACACCTCTGTCTTTCACATGTTTATTTTCCTTTTCTTCAACGATTTTTTGGTTTGGTTGGAGCGGTAGAGTCGGTGGTGCATTGACTGCCTTATTTACCTCTGCACTTTCACTTGTTGGTGCAGATGGCAAGGTAAATGCTTCATAAAAAGTAACTTCTTTATTGTCCAGACCACTACCGGCTGATGTATTTACTATCCAGCTTTCAATTCTATGGGAGGCTAATGGTTCTATGGTGGTTTCGAATTTACTGGTGTCGATTTGTATCTGGTATGGTTCCTGGGTGTCTTCTCTGGTAATGGTAGTGCTGGTGAGAGTCACTACCTCAGGCTCCCGCACGGCTGCCTCCTTCAGGGTCAATAACGGTGCACCAACTGAAACTATATTTTTCACTCCAATTATTGCACTTTTTCTCCTGTTGTCTCCAGTTATAACTTTCGGATAAAAAGCTGTTGATATTTCATGCCCGTCTTGGGTGATAGGATCTCCAGGACCCTTGTGAGGCGGAGGACTTTGTTGTTTCGTTATAAATTTGTTAATTAAAGGGAATTCATATTTGGCCGAGCTTCTGGATACAGGGCTAATGTTTGTAGATGCAGCGTCGTGTGTTCGATCCTGCACGTTATGTCTGCTTTCATGCCTTGCTGAATTTTCAAGAACAAAATGTTTATTATTACTGTGTGTGTGAGCGTGTGTAATGCTGGTGACATGGTGGTTTTCTGTGCTGTTGAGACTAGAGTTCTCCAGTCCTCGTTCTTTCACGCTTTCACTAATCAAGTCTTCAGAGTTTGTTGATGCACTTGTTGAGCTCCCTTCTGTAGCTCTTGAGTTAAACTGATGTTTAACCTTGTAGTTAGCCTGGTGTTCAACGCTCTTGATGTGGTCGGCGATAGTTCTAAAGTGTTTAGTGTGTTCTTCCAAAGGAACAGCGCTCTTAGTGATGTTAATTACTACCGGGGTTGTCTGCAAGGTAGCACCATAGCGACGGTGGACATCCTGCGTGACAGAACTCTGTTCCTTGGATGAATTTGAGCTTTGAATGACGAGGCTTTCATTCCTCCGAGATAGTGGAGGGAGGTCTCGTCTCTTGCCCCATTTAGAAGCTCGAACCGCAGTTTGCTGTCGTCTGTCTAACCTCGAGGACGAATATACTGACTTGCTACCTTGAGGCGATCGAGTGGTCACTGACAAGGGTGTTTTGAGACCTTTATGATCACCTTCACCGCCTGCCACTGAAGGCAAAACTCTTCCACTGCCCCACGAGCTTGTGCCGTCACTTGAATCATTTGTTGGGAGTGAAATCTTTTTTCCTGGGTATATATGCAAGCCCCGCTGTACTTTCCTAATTTCCTTAGGCTCATTTAAAACACCATTAACTTCAGTTTCCCTGTGTTCCTTCAGGCTAACATTCACCCTATCTCTCGTAATCTCCTTCAGGTCACTCCTCGTAGGGTCCGTGTGCTGGATGGTTACACCACCGGTGTTGACCTGGTCCTTGACACTTGCTGTGGCTCGGACACCCTCTTGGGAGATCCGGTCGCCGAAATTTGCTGTAGATGCCACAGCAAGCACCTGCAGCATCAAGATACCTCTCATCCACACCTGCTTAAATAAATGCAAGTGATAAACAAGATCGACATTGAATGATACGTCAGAGTAACCTGGCTGAGACAATTCACAAATATGTACAAAAGTGACACTCGTGCAACGTTAATAAAACAATCTTTATGGTATATATTATTTATGGTTTTGATATATTATCAAAGTCTCATATATTTTGATAATTATGTAACAGTTTTAATATACATGCAAAAACATCAATGACAAGCCTCGTGCAGTAGCAACAATATGTACACCCAGAGTTTTATACTTCTTAACAAGACATATTCACCAAGAGATTTAGATTTATCGGTGTATATGCAATGTGACATATATTTCTGTATTATACACTGAGAGGTATATATATTAAATACACTGGGAAGTGTCTCCTAGTTTATATACAGTGAAAGTGTTTACTGTCAGTACACAGGTGATTAACATCCTTCATGACCCACGTTAAGTCGATAGAATTTAAACTAACCTACTTGCACATAAAAAAAATATGGTAAACGTACATTATACGGGGTTTATGTATTAAACGTTTAGAATAACACAGAAACAGAGAAAAGAGAGGTGAGGTAAGAAGAGAGAGTGAGAGAGAGAGAGAGAGAGAGAGAGAGAGAGAGAGAGAGAGAGAGAGAGAGAGAGAGAGAGAGAGAGAGAGAGAGAGAGAGAGAGAGAGAGAGAGAGATATTCTTGGTTATCTTCGTGGTCACTCAGTCAGGATACATGAACAACTCATAATTAATGTTATTGTGATTATTGAGCATAACTCAAAATGTATACACCGAGAGAAGTGTATTTTTCAGTGTATATAATATATATAATGAGTGGTGGGGGGAAGGTTACGTAGTGTTAATAACACTAGTGTACTTGATAAGCTACGATAAATTATGAAAGATCCCACAAATAAGACAAAAATAAAAAAAATCAATTAACTAGGTTAATGTTAAATTGGCAGCGCTGGACCTGAACACTGAGGTACTGCTTCTGTGGTAACGTTATACTTTTTAACCGTGGTAAATTGACGCTGTTCTGATCCGTCACTAGAAAGCTAATTTGTATACACAAAAATCCAAGTCATGGGTTGGGAAAAATATATATTTTATAAGCTTTCTTCAAGCAGCAGAAGAGGTTAATTAAAACTGAAGTGTAGAGAACTTTTGAAGAGGCTGTGATGGCTGTGACCAGCTCTTGGGTCAAGGAAACTGAGCTACCTTCTCCTTCCTTGGATCAAACCAGGTACTGAATGATCCTTACTTTGGCTTCTCAGTAATACTTACATACTTGTATTGAGGCTTAAGAATAAATATCTTAGAAATCCTTTGGAGATTTTTTTTTAAGTGTAAGAATATTTTAGTTACTAAAAAAACTCGTATATATGAGTCCTTCATGGGCAAAAATATTATTTTATAAAATAGATTAATTTGCATTATTTTCGAAGTAGAGAACGTTCAGAAACTGACGTTGTGGGATGAGTTGGAAGACTGTGTAAACTGAACTGTGTAGCTCAGAGTATACACACCTGTATGTGTATATACACTGAAATATACAGGAGTGGGTGCATACACAAGTGGTGGGGGGGAGGACTATGGTAGCTGCCTGGAGTCGGTCAATGGAGAAAGTGGTTGACAATCTCTCCTTTGGTCTACGTCTACGTGACTGACCGCTGTTTCTCATGGCTTGCATATCTCTCTCTCTCTCTCTCTCTCTCTCTCTCTCTCTCTCTCTCTCTCTCTCTCTTTGATGATAGCCTTTTCGAAATTAAGGTACATGAAGGCCTTTACAACAGTAGTTATGGAACACAGGGACACAGCGGGCCCAAGGACTGGGCCTCAACATTTCTTTAATCTAAGCAAATAACACTTACTGAGCTATTTACAATAACTGATTCAATTACGGAAATAAAGAAAGTTACACAATGAGATCAGTGACTGAGTTAATAAACTGGAATAGTCTATATATCACAGACAAGCCCAAGGAGACTTATTTTTTTGTTATGCTCGAAAATCAGTGTAAACATCATGAAATTAATATACGCACTGCATTATATTATTGATAATAACTAAATTTAGGCTGATTTTAGGTAAGTTGGATATGATTAAGCTTCAGGATGGTTAACTTTGGTTGCTCTATCAGTTTTACCTCAAAATAAGAAAAAATAATGGGACATAAATACCAAACGCTTAATATACTACTCACTGTCAGTGGGGAAAAAAAGGGGAATTTTGGCATCTGTGCGTATAAACTGCGTATAAACCCATTATGTGTCTATTTTATATATTTAAGATCTTGGGTAACCAAAAGATGTCGATAACAAATATTTATTTATTTAGGCTGGGGTGTGTGGAATGTTGACGGGCATGTAAGTTCCCTGTTTTCTAATAACTTGTTCATTTTTCCACTATAATCTACCGTGTCTATAATTACTATCACATTTGCTTTGTCTGTTTCGTAAGGTGAAGTCCAGGATCTTTACTTAATTCTTGGTATAACTTAACAATTGTGTTGCTTAGACCTTTACAGCAACAATTGTCATCAAAGATTTGTTAAGTTACACCATGAATTAAGTAAAGATCCTGGACTTCACCTTACCAGCACAGGACAAAAATATTTTATCCACTGACAACAGGGATTAAAGGTTAGGTTAGGTAAGAATTAGGTTAGGTTAGGTTAGGTAAGATTTAGGTTTGGTTAGGTTAGGTTAGGGAAGATTTAGGTTAAGTTAGGCTAGGTTAGGTTAGATTAGGTTAGGTAAGATTTAGGTTTGGTTAGGTTAGGTAAGATTTAGGTTAGGTTAGGGAAGATTTAGGTTAAGTTAGGCTAGGTTAGGTTAGATTAGGTTAGGTTAGGTAAGATTTAGGTTTGGTTAGGTTAGGTAAGATTTAGGTTAGGTTAGGTAAGATTTAGGTTAGGTTAGGTAAGATTTAGGTTAGGTTAGGTTAGATTTAGGTTAGGTTGGGTTAGGTAAGATTTAGGTTTGGTTAGGTTAGGTAAGATTTAGGTTAGGTTAGGTAAGATTTAGGTTAGGTTAGGTTAGGTAAGATTTAGGTTAGGTTAGGTTAGGTAAGATTTAGGTTAGGTTAGGTTAGGTAAGATTTAGGTTAGGTTAGGTTAGGTAAGATTTAGGTTAGGTTAGGTTAGGTAAGATTTAGGTTAGGCTAGGTTAGGTTAGGTCAGATTTAGGTTAGGTTAGGTTAGGTTAGGTAAGATTTAGGTTAGGTTAGGTAAGATTTAGGTTAGGTAAGATTTAGGTTAGGTTAGGTTAGATTAGGTAAGATTTAGGTTAGGTTAGGTTAGGTAAGATTTAGGTTAGGTTAGGTTAAGCTAGGTTAGGTTAGGTAAGATTTAGGTTAGATTAGGTTAGGCTAGGTTAGGTAAGATTTAGATTAGGTTAGGTTAGGCAATATTTAGGTTAGGTTAGGTTAGGTAAGATTTAGGTTAGGTTAGGTTAGGTAAGATTTAGGTTAGGTTAGGTAAGACTTAGGTTAGGTTAGGTAAGATTTAGGTTAGGTAAGATTTAGGTTAGGTAAGATTTAGGTTAGGTTAGGTTAGGTTGGGTAAGATTTAGGTTAGCTTAGGTTAGGTAAGATTAAGGTTAGGTTAGGTAAGACCTAGGTTAGGTTAGGTAAGATTTAGGTTAGGTAAGATTTAGGTTAGGTTAGGTTAGGTTAGGTTAGGTTAGGTTAGATTTAGGTTAGGTTAGATTAGGTAAGATTTTTCGGGAAACAGGACAAGTGTTTCCTGACGCGGGTGTTAAATCATATGACCCACAGCTGGAGCTTTTGCTCATCTGAAAGAGGCCTTCAGCTGGCCTACCCCTCCACACCTTTAAAAATTAGGGTAAAATATAGGTTAATAGGGATCAAAGTCCGTTCTCAATATACATTGGCTGAAAGAAATACAGTGGACCCCCGGTTAACGAACTTTTTTCATTCCAGTAGTATGTTCAGGTGCCAGTACTGACCGAATTTTTTCCCATAAGGAATATTGTGAAGTAGATTAGTCCATTTCAGACCCCAAACATACACGTACAAACGCACTTACATAAATACACTTACATAATTGGTCGCATTCGGAGGTAATCGTTATGCGGGGGTCCACTACACCTCTCAGTATATGAGTATATCTTGTGAGGTATACATCAGGTATACTTAGACTGGTGATGTACAGGTTATGTAGTCATATATATACATACACACATGTATATATATATATAGGAAAAGCACTCGAGAGCTTTCATGTGCTTACACAGAAACTATCCTACACATATAAGGTATATATAAATATATATCTTACCTTGAGCCCAGCCATGTTGAGAACCTTCCTTCACCTTGACATGATACACACTGCGACCTTGATTTTCCTTCATGGGGATTTTATACCTGGGCTCGTCCATTGTGCTTTCTCGGGGGAGGAGCCTGTCTCTTGTATTATATATATTGTGTTGATGATAATGACTTTAGTTTCCTTCTTCCTTATCATCATCATCATCATCATCATCATCTTCTTCTTCTTCTTCTTCTTCTTCTTCTTCTTCTTCTTCTTCTTATTATTATTATTATTATTATTATTATTATTATTATTATTATTATTATTATTATTGCTTTTTATTTTCATGGAAATTACAAACAGTATTTTAATACTGACAACTTTCACTGTATTCTTCCCACAGTTTTTACACACACACATACACACACATATACACACACATACACACACACACACATACACACACACACACACACACACACACACACACACACACACACACACACACACACACACACACACACACACACACACACACACACACACACACGGGGCCGGATAACATCTCTCCATGGGTCCTGAGAGAGGGAGCAGAGGCGCTATGTGTACCTCTAACAACAATATTGAACTCATGTATTGAAACAGGAAGAATACCTGAAGTATGGAAGACAGCAAATGTAGTCCCAATTTTTAAAAAAGGAGACAGACATGAAGCACTAAACTACAGACCAGTGTCACTGACATGTATAGTATGCAAAGTCATGGAGAAAATTATCAGGGGAAGAGTGGTGAAACATCTAGAAAGGAATGATCTCATCAACAGCAGCCAACATGGTTTCAGGGACGGGAGATCCTGTGTCACAAACCTACTGGAGTTCTATGACATGGTGACAGCAGTAAGACAAGAGAGGGATGGGTAGATTGCATTTTCTTGGACTGTAAGAAGGCGTTTGACGCAGTTCCACACAAGAGATTGGTGCAAAAACTGGAGGACCAAGCAGGGATAACAGGGAAGGCACTACAATGGATCAGGGAATACTTGTTAGGAAGGCAGCAGCGAGTCATGGTACGTGGCGAGGTGTCAGAGTGGGCATCTGTGACCAGCGGGGTCCCGCAGGGGTCAGTCCTAGGACCAGTGCTGTTTCTGGTATTTGTGAACGACATGACGGAAGGAATAGTCTCCGACGTGTCCCTGTTTGCAGATGACGTGAAGTTGATGAGAAGAATTCATATGGACGAAGACCAGGCGGAACTACAAAGGGATCTGGACAGGCTGCAGACCTGGTCCAGCAATTGGCTCCTGGAGTTCAACCCCACCAGGTGCAAAGTCATGAAGATTGGGGAAGGGCAAAGAAGACCTCAGACGGAGTACATACTAGGGGGCCAGAGACTACAAACTTCACTCAAGGAAAAAGATCTTGGGGTGAGTATAACACCAGACACATCTCCTGAGGCGCACATCAACCAAATAACTGCTGCAGCATATGGGCGCCTAGTAAACCTCAGAACAGCATTCCGACATCTTAATAAGGAATCGTTCAGGACTCTGTACACCGTGTACGTTAGGCTCATATTGGAGTATACGGCACCAGTTTGGAACCCACACCTAGCCAAGCACGTAAAGAAACTAAAGAAAGTGCAAAGGCTTGCAACAAGATTAGTCCCAGAGCTAAGGGGTATGTCCTACGAGGAGAGGTTAAGGGAAATCGACCTGACGACACTGGAGGACAGGAGAGATAGGGGGGACATGATAACGACATGTAAAAAACTGAGAGGAATTGACAAGGTGGACAAAGACAGGATGTTCCAGAGATTGGACACAGTAACAAGGGGACACAGTTGGAAGCTGAAGACACAGATGAATCACAGAGATGTTAGGAAGTATTTCTTCAGTCAGAGAGTAGTCAGGAAGTGGAATAGTTTGGGAAGCAATGTAGCGGAGGCAGGATCCATACATAGCTTTAAGCAGAGGTATGATAAAGCTCATGGTGCAGGGAGAGTGACCCAGTAGCGACCAGTGGAGAGGCGGGGCCAGGAGCTATGAATCGACCCCTGCAACCACAACTAGGTGAGTACACACACACACGCACACACAACACACACACACACACACACAACACACAACACACACACACACACACAACACACACACACAACACACAACACACACACTCATCTACACACACACTACATCACACCATCACACAACACATACATACACACATACACACACCACATACACACACACACCACACACACACACACACACACACACACACACACACACACACACCACACACACACACACACACACACACACACACACACACACACACACACACACACACACACCAACACACACACACTCACACACACACACACACACACACACAACACACACACACACACACACACACACCACACACACACACACACACACACACACACACACACACACACACTCACACACACACACACACACACACACACACACACACACACACACACACACACACACACACACACACACACCACACACACACCACACACACACACACACACACACACACACACACACACACACACCAAAACACACACACACACACACAAGACACGGACTATTGATTTTTATTTACAAATATATTTATTGCTGTGTAGATCCGTGAGTGACTTTCCCTCACTCTTGTAACCTGTAGTGAGGGAGATAACCCACCACCACCACCACTAGCAGCGAGGGAGACCAACCCACCACCACTAGTAGTGAGGGAGATAACCACCACCACTAGTAGTGAGAGATAACCACCACCACTAGTAGTGAGGGAGATAACCCACCACCACTAGTAGTGAGAGAGATAACCCACCACACTAGTAGTGAGGGAGAAACCCACCACAACTAGTAGTGAGGGAGATAACCCACCACCACTAGTAGTGAGGGAGATAACCCACCACCACTAGTAGTGAGGGAGATAACCCACCACCACTAGTAGTGAGAGAGATAACCCACCACCACTAGTAGTGAGAGAGATAACCCACCACCACTAGTAGTGAGGGAGATAACCCACCACCACTAGTAGTGAGAGAGATAACCCACCACCACTAGTAGTGAGGGAGATAACCCACCACCACTAGTAGTGAGGGAGATAACCCACCACCACTAGTAGTGAGGGAGATAACCCACCACCACTAGTAGTGAGGGAGATAACCCACCACCACTAGTAGTGAGGGAGATAACCCACCACCACTAGTAGTGAGAGAGATAACCCACCACCACTAGTAGTGAGGGAGATAACCCACCACCACTAGTAGTGAGAGAGATAACCCACCACCACTAGTAGTGAGGGAGATAACCCACCACCACTAGTAGTGAGGGAGATAACCCACCACACTAGTAGTGAGAGAGATAACCCACCACCACTAGTAGTGAGGGAGATAACCCACCACCACTAGTAGTGAGGGAGATAACCCACCACCACTAGTAGTGAGAGAGATAGCCCACCACCACCACCACTAGCAGTGAGGGAGACCAACCCACCACCACCACCACTAGCAGTGAGGGAGACCAACCCACCACCACCACCACCACTAGCAGTGAGGGAGACCAACCCACCACCACCACCACTAGCAGTGAGGGAGACCAACCCACCACCACCACCACTAGCAGTGAGGGAGACCAACCCACCACCACCACCACTAGCAGTGAGGGAGACCAACCCACCACCACCACCACTAGCAGTGAGGGAGACCAACCCACCACCACCACCACCACTAGCAGTGAGGGAGACCAACCCACTACCACCACCACTAGCAGTGAGGGAGACCAACCCACCACCACCACCACTAGCAGTGAGGGAGACCAACCCACCACCACCACCACTAGCAGTGAGGGAGACCAACCCACATCCACCACCACTAGCAGTGAGGGAGACCAACCCACCACCACCACCACCACCACTAGCAGTGAGGGAGACCAACCCACCACCACCACCACTAGCAGTGAGGGAGACCAATCCACCACCACCACCACTAGCAGTGAGGGAAACCAACCCTCCAGCACTACCACTAGCAGTGAGGGAGACCAACCCTCCAGCACTACCACTAGCAGTGAGGGAGACCAACCCTCCAGCACTACCACTAGCAGTGAGGGAGACCAACCCTCCAGCACTACCACTAGCAGTGAAGGAGACCAACCCTCCAGCACTACCACTAGCAGTGAGGGAGACCAACCCTCCAGCACTACCACTAGCAGTGAGGGAGACCAACCCTCCAGCACTACCACTAGCAGTGAGGGAGACCAACCCTCCAGCACTACCACTAGCAGTGAGGGAGACCAACCCTCCAGCACTACCACTAGCAGTGAAGGAGACCAACCCTCCAGCACTACCACTAGCAGTGAGGGAGACCAACCCTCCAGCACTACCACTAGCAGTGAAGGAGACCAACCCTCCAGCACTACCACTAGCAGTGAGGGAGATCAACCCACCGTAAAATTAACATTACGGAACGCCAAATTTCGTGGGTAATTCGTCCATGAAATTAAAGTAAATAATTAAGTAACTTTTATGGCTCAGGTGGCAGCCATCTTGGCTCACATCTGAAAGACACCAGTTAGATCCCCACTCAAGTGGCAACATTGGGCACCTTTCCTTACACTTGTTGTTTAAGTGTGACCTTCCATGGAAGTCAGTCACTGTACTGAGTGGCTGAAGTGTCACTTCAGTCACTGGACTGAATGGAGTACCACTTCAGTTTTCATCTGCGTGGGAAAGTCTTCTTCCTTTTCTCTTCAAGTTTTGGAAAGTGAGATGTGAATTTTGTGGTTATGAACGACACTGTAGTATCAAGTATCGTCTTCCGTGCTGCTCACTCACTGGAACACCCGTACAAGCTCCGGTATTGTGCTCAACAAACCACAACACAAACCACAATGTAAAGTACAACATGAGTCACAACACAAGACATAATACAAGCCGGAACATAAGCCGCAATGTAAACCACAACACAAAACATAACACAATCCATAACACGAGCCACAACATCAGCCGCGGTATAAACCACAATACAAATTACATTCACGACTTAGAGAAACCTATTTAGATATTCTTGTTCGTCCTGGACCATTAGTTGTAGATACTAGGAGATCTTCTGATGCTAGGAGGAGGGTCTTAACGTGCTAGAAGGACCTTCAGATGCTAGGAGGAGGGTCTTAATATGCTAGGAGGGCCTTCAGATGCTATTAGGAGGGGGGTTGGGTCTTAACATGCTAAGATGATCTCAAGACGTGCATGCTGAGTCTTCCTGCGTCAACATCAACACATCTACACAGGTCGTGGACGTCACTCACGGACCAAAAACTTTCCCCAGATTCCTTCCTCTGTTCAAACCCTTCATTATATGCTCAGTCCTCTGCTGCATCTATCTTCTTGATGTAGAGTGACTTCTTACAATTCACTACTGCTGCTCTCCCTAATCAATGGAGATCAACTGCCATAATGGAAATAAATCACATTGCTTGACTTGACTAGGATATCAATGGTTAAGTTATGTATAGTTTGCTATATAGAGCCATTGCACAGTTGTAATTTACAATATGAGACATTTTTAACACATTTCCCTTTTCTGGACCAGACGTGATTGCCTCCCGTTCTACAAGCTCTATATGAAGGACTGGGTCAAATTTTTTCTTGGTTAAAGTAATAAGTGATAAAAGATTCGGTTTTCCTAGGTTAATTTGCATACATATATTACTATATAAGACAACTGTAGGAAAATAAATTTATGTATTGAATCTGAATAAAAAGTTGCATGCTCTCTCATCATCTTATAGTAGTTACCCAATAAAATTTTAGAACGTTTTCTTTAATAAATAAACTTTAGTTACCCATAGAAAACTTTATTTGACTTAATTTATAATATTTTCATTTAAAAAATGTTTAATCTATCGTAAATATAATTAAATTAACTAAGATTTATTAAAAAAAAAAATGTAAATACTAACAAAGGAAAAAGATGTAACAAAATAAAAATTTATTCAAAATTTACATAAAATTTTCAAAAATGTAGTTTTAGAAAAAAAATTAATTATTTTAAATATATTTAAGAATTTTTAAACGTGACGTCCTTATCTCGGGGACACGCAAGGACAGTGATCGTAATGTGAGTCCTTGTTGTGCTACGCCCATGATATCAGTGCTGCATCATGGTAACCTACCATGTTGCAATTTTTGTAGTCTCTTTACTCTATAAGAGGCATAAATAGGACTGGTGGTGCTCTTTTGTTGAGGAACGTGATTGTTGATCCCTGGCTTGAGACGCACTGGTTATACCAGTACTGAACTAGTTGGTTATACCAGTGTTGCACAAGTTGGGTATACCAGTACTGAACTAGTTGGTGGCCTGGTGGCTAAAGCTCCCGCTTCACACACGGAGGGCCCGGGTTCGATTCCCGGCGGGTGGAAATTCCGACACGTTTCCTTACACCTATTGTCCTGTTCACCTAGCAGCAAATAGGTACCTGGGTATTAGTCGACTGGTGTGGGTCGCATCCTGGGGGACAAGATTAAGGACCCCAATGGAAATAAGTTACAGTCCTCGAAGACGCACTGACTTTCTTGGGTTATCCTGGGTGGCTAACCCTCCGGGGTTAAAAATCCGAACGAAATCTTATCTTATCTTACCAGTACTGAACTAGTTGGGTATACCAGTACTGAATTAGTTGGGTATACCAGTACTGAACTAGTATACCAGTACTGACCGAAAACAATCCAAACTTGAGTCAGTATCGCGGCTGGAACAATTGACAACCTAGAATAATACTTGGGTCCATCATGGTTCATATTGAACCATCCTGGACCACCATCATGGTTCATATTGAACCATCCTGGACCACCATCATGGTTCATATTGAACCATCCTGGACCACCATCATGGTTCATATTGAACCATCATGGACCACCATCATGTTCATATTGAACCATCCTGGACCACCATCATGGTTCATATTGAACCATCCTGGACCACCATCTATGGTTCTATTGAACCATCCTGGCCCACCATCATGGTTCATATTGAACCATCCTGGACCACCATCATGGTTCATCTTGAACCATCCTGGACCACCATCATGGTTCATCTTGAACCATCCTGGACCATGATGGTCCCTCCTGGACCACAATGCACCAACTAATATTACAATATATATCTTCTCAAAAATTATTTCAATGTCAATTAGAATTTTAAAAATTTGTTTAATGACTCAAATTATTTAGTCGACGATGTTAATATATTGTTAAACTGAGAAATAAATAGTCGGTATATTATAATATTCACGGAGAAGCGCTAAAACCACAGGGGGCCATTAAGCACCTCCCATCTGCCCTTCCCAAGGGAGAGGGGAGGTAACTGAAGCTGCGTGGATCAAGAGCCCTTTACTTGCATTAAGGTCCTTCCTCCCTTCCCCTCCCCGTCTTCACATCTTAAAGAAGTTTGGATCAAAACTGAAAGAACCGGGTTCGAACCCTGGGTGACACTGCAGTAAGTAGGTAGCTGGGTGTTGTGGGTGGCATCCTGGGGAAGGACCATAATGTAAGCCACAGTGAGCAGCTTTCTTGGTTATCCTGGGTTGTTATTGTTATTATTATTATTGTCACAAGAAAGCTCTAAAATCCTGGGCTTCGTGGTAAAGTGAATCCATTATCGGGATTGGTAACTCCTTCGGGATTAGTAATCCAAAGAATGGATGTGAACCCGAGTCTCGGGAGGATAAGGCGAGTGAACACGAAGTGCGATCCACACTCATGCCATTAAGAAGAAAGAAGGGAAGATGCAACTTAGAAATAGGCTCTTCTTTCTTTTCGTCTTCTCTTCTTCTTCTTCTTCTTCTTCTTCTTCTTATTATTATTATTATTATTATTATTATTATTATTATTATTATTATTATTATTATTTGCACACTGCTCATGTACCCAATTTTGCTTAATTAAAGAAAGATGATATAGTGGCAAGTGAGAGTAATGTCTATTAATACATGAGTTCCTTTTTAATCAATTCTGATGAATTAACAATGAATAACGTGTTGGTAATAATGTATTAACATTTATTTAAGAGTCAATACGTGAGCCACAGCAGGACTAGATCACAGCAGCCGGAGATGCAGATAAGAGGAGCGACACCAACTGGTTGATTGACGAAGAACTCTCACGTCGGAAGACATGAGAAGTGATGATATGGAGAAAAGACGAGTCATCTCTACTGGATATGTTACAGTACTGGGACTTTGGTCATGTCATTTGGAGTGACCGAGGTCTCGTGAGTGTAACGTATTCGTTAAACAAGTGCCGAGTGCATGCACTGTGTTCTGGCATCTATACTGTCAGTATTAATGTACTTTCTATATTCAGAAACTATGGTATCTTATGAAACAGTATATTATATGATAGTATCTTATATGATAGTATCTTGTATAACAGTATTTTATATGATAGTATCTTATGAATCTCTAAGTCTTTCCACATCACCTTACGTATATAATTAGATCTCTAGTAAGGTTAGGTAAGGTTTGTCAGGAAACAGGACAAGTGTTTCCTGGCGCTGATCTTGATCATATGATGACCCACAGCTTGAGCTTTTGGTCATCAGACGGAGTCCTTCCACTGGCTTACTCCTCCACCCCTTTAAAAATTATGGTTATGCTTATAACCATAATAATATCTCTAGTTCTTCATACTCAGAAGATAGTCACTGTCTCCGCCTTCTTCCGCCTTTACGCTAGTGAAGGGCTCTTGATCCAAAGCATTAGAACCACCCTCTCCTTTCATGGATCAACCCTGATTACCTCCCACTCATCCAGGTGCTGCATAACCCAAGAATATTAGGGCTCCATTTGAGTCTGAAAGTCTCCATCCCCATTCCCCCGAGTCACCCATCGACGCCTAAAGACTTCGGACCGACCACCTTCAACGACGTCCTTCAGTCGAACTCAGAAACTCCCCTTTAAGATAACGTTGGTTGGGTTAGAAAGGTTGTCGACTGAAGGAGGGGTCATTCAGGTTGCACGTTACCTGTCCACCACCAGTCAAGGATACTGTAAAGAACAAAGAGGCACAATACCGTGACTGGAACAATACACAAATATCCAGCACATAGGAGAGAGGAGCTTTACACACGTCTCTAATCTAACTAGCCCCACATTTTCTCTGCTGTGCTCTGTGAATGATGACTACAAACAGTACTAAATTTATATAATGCGAGAAACATGACGAATATATTAGGGAGCAGAGTAGGATGAGCTAGGAGCAGCAGCAGGCGCCCCATAGGATGGGCTTGGAGCAGCAGGCGCCCCATAGGATGGGCTAGGGGCAGGAGGTGCACCGTAGGACGGACTAGGAGCAGCAGCAGGTGCCCCGTAGGATGGGCTAGGAGCAGGAGGTGCCCCGTAGGACGGACTAGGAGCAGCAGCAGGTGCCCCGTAAGATGGGCTAGGAGCAGCAGGTGCCCCATAGGATGGGCTAGGAGCAGCAGGTGCCCCGTAGGATGGGCTAGGAGCAGGAGGTGCCCCATAGGACGGACTAGGAGCAGCAGGTGCTCCATACGACGGGCTAGGAGCCTTTGGAGGGGGTCCATAAGATGGGCTAGGAGCAGGTGCTCCATAAGATGGGCTAGGAGCCTTGGGAGGAGCTCCATAGGATGGGCTAGGAGCCTTTGGAGGAGCTCCATAGGATGGGCTAGGAGCCTTTGGAGGAGCTCCATAGGATGGGCTAGGAGCCTTTGGAGGAGCTCCATAGGATGGGCTAGGAGGAGCACCATATGAGGTGCTAGGCTTCTTTCCTTTACTCCTGCTGCGACTCCGTCTGAAGAGACTGAAGATTGGAGACCTCTTGGTTCTCTTCGAGGGATCCAGGACCGCCAGGTCTCCTCTAACTGCAAACCCCAAAGAATTAAGAACACAAACTGTTATTATTATTATTATCATTATTATTCCAGGTGCAGAATAACCCTTATGGCTTTAACTATTCTCAGTGCTACTACTACTAATAATAATTACAGAATAATAATAGCAATAATAATAAAAATAATAATGCTATTGGCGCTAACGAAGTATATTTTTAGGATCAATAGAGAGACTGCAAGAATGGGAGAGGATAGAGCAGTGAAAATAAAGTTGTAAACGGAAAAGAAGAGATAGGAGAGACAGTGTAAGTGACCTGACAACTTCGGATGGGTTATGCCGGAGTGATTTTTGTTACGTAGTGACGAGGCTGTCAGTGAAGCGAGGGAGATAAACATGATGCACTTGAGGATGAACGAGAGTGAGAGGAAGATGAATATGAGAGGAAGATGAGTATGAGAGGAACGTGAATGTATGCGAGAGTATTTATACTCACGCTTGGTGATGCCTTCGACTTCCCTGGCGATCTGCGTCACCCCAACACCAACATTCTGACCCACCATCAACGCCACCACCACTACCACCGCCGCCGTCACCTGGGGGAGAAGGTGACATAACTGACGACCTTAGGTAACTGCTAGTAAGACTCTGGGTTATTGTTGTCACTCTACTGATGGGTCCTGTGAGGTCCCTGGCACGTCCAGAGGCGACAAACATCCGAGGGACTGATAAATAAGACACTTTTGCAACATTTGGGTATCTTTCTGGAAACTTTTCGCTTTCCAGTGGCTTCTTCAGTCCAATGCAGAGGAAGGTAGACGATGAGAAGTTTGAGGTAATCAGTCCATCGACTCCATACTGAGGGACTGAGTGCCTCATCTTCTGCCTTTACGTATATCTACTCGGTATTGCACTGATGAAGCCAGTGATTAGCGAAACGTCTTCAGATAAACATAAACATGTGTATAATTCCTTATCATGTCGCTATTTCATATCATTATCGTAATAAAACACCTAACAAGACCATGGGTGTCTTTAGTTACTTATCTGGAGGATGTTCCGGGGGTCAACGCCCCCGCGGCCCGGTCCACGACCAGACCTCCCGGTGGATCAGGACCTGATCAACCAGGCTGTTACTGCTGGCCGCACGTAGTCCAACATAGGAACCACAGCCCGGCTGATCGGGTATTTACTTTAGGTGTCTGTCCAGTTCCATCTTGAAGGCAGCCAGGAATCTATTGGTAATTCCCCAAAGTATATACATTGGAACCTCGGTACTCGAACTTAATTTGTTCCAGAAGGCTGTTCGAGTGCCAGTCTGTTCGAATACCGAATTGTTCGAGTACAGAGCTGTTCGAGTACCGAGTTTCCACTGTATATACGAGAGGGTCATCATACATACCCTCACCAACTATTTGCTTAACTGGGTTTAAATCCTATCGGCTGCTCAAGGGTCGTGAAGGTTGTTTTAAAAATAAGGTGTCTATATTTTTTTGTTAAGACAGGCTTAATGAGTGTCGTGCAGTCGATAGGATTTAAACCCCCGGTTAACCAAACCAGTCATACCGAATCCTGCACTTTTCTCAACACTGGCGAAAAAGAGCACAGGGCGAGACACAAATTTGTCTCAGTGTCACCCCTTACTGTGCTTAGTCTTACCACTTACTGTGCTCAGCCTTACCACTTACTGTGCTCAGCCTTACCACTTACTGTGCTCAGCCTTACCACTTACTGTGCTCAGCCTTACCACTTACTGTGCTCAGCCTTACCACTTACTGTGCTCAGTCTTGCCACTTACTGTGCTCAGCCTTACCACTTACTGTGCTCAGCCTTACCACTTACTGTGCTCAGTCTTGCCACTTACTGTGCTCAGCCTTACCACTTACTGTGCTCAGCCTTACCACTTACTGTGCTCAGCCTTACCACTTACTGTGCTCAGCCTTACCACTTACTGTGCTCAGTCTTGCCACTTACTGTGCTCAGCCTTACCACTTACTGTGCTCAGTCTTGCCACTTACTGTGCTCAGCCTTACCACTTACTGTGCTCAGCCTTACCACTTACTGTGCTCAGCCTTACCACTTACTGTGCTCAGCCTTACCACTTACTGTGCTCAGCCTTACCACTTACTGTGCTCAGCCTTACCACTTACTGAGTTCTATATTACCACTTACTGAGTTCTATATTACCACTTACTGAGCTCTATATTACCACTCACTGAGCTCTATATTACCACTTACTGAGCTCAGTCTCACCACTTACAGAGCCTTGAAGGGGACGAGGTGTCTTAATGCTGCTGATTATCTCTTAATCCAAGGAACTGGCGCTATTCCTTCTTAGATCAAAACAGACCACCTCTGCTTTCCCAGCGCTGTGTGACCCTAATGGGTCTAGCGCTTCTTTTTGATAATAATAATAATAATAATAATAATAATCTGCTCACCCCGGCGTCAACCCCCCCCCCCGTCCTCCCAGTCATGATGGAATGAACAAACGCCGGAAACCTGACGTACCACTCTCATGGATAACATGATTTGTTGTTGTGTCTCGTGTAGGACCCAGCAGCTGGAGGAAGGGAGTCCTGCGTTACTCAAGGAGGAGCAGCAGGAAGGGGGAGATGGTCCTAACAGGATGCTGACGCGGGAGATGTGTTGATGCTGTAATTAGTTATAGGTTGGTCGGTGCTGTTCCAGCTCGGGTCTCCTCCAGATGGAGATGCTATAAGTCTCCCCTGGTTTATATATCTTACTTTCACTCTCCTCTGTCGCGTTGCCAGTTAATGTTATGCTGGGGTGTTTTTTACGTGACGTGTGTGTGTTTGAGTGTGTGTGCTTGTGTGTGTTTGAGTGTGTGTGCTTGTGTGTGTTTGAGTGTGTGTGCTTGTGTGTGTGTGTGTGCTTGAGTGTGTGTGCTTGTGTGTGTGTGTGTTTGTGTATGCGTGTGTGTGTGTGTGTTAAGTATGCACACACACACACACACACACACACACACACCTTAGTACCAAATAGACTGGCGGTCTGCGGGCCACCAATAGCAACAGCTTGGTTGAACAGGCAAGCACCGAACAAGCCTGGCGCACGGCCGGGCTCTGGCAGTAGAAAAACTCTCGAAACTGATCAAGGGGGAGGTATATCAAAGGTATAAAAGTAGCGTTCACAGAAACACAAGTTTCAGAAAGAAACTTGCAAGTGCCAAGTTACTATTTACATTGATACGGGAGAGCAATAAGTCGCAGAAACTGGAACTGATCGCATGATAGAAGTACAGTCTGTTTCACTCGTAGGAGACCCCAGGGTATCGTTTACTACAGGCATAATATACAAACAAGGGTATTGCAACTACGGGAGAACCAACTCGGGGCCTCCTACGAGTGAAACATCATGGTGTTATAGAGAACAAAACTCTGGTGTTTACCTTTGTTGACAAACAGACATCAACTAGCGCAGCGTAATTCAGGGAACAGCTGGGGAAGATAGTGGCAATCAAAGTCTTCATAAATCCTTTACCAAATATCATTTAAGATCCTACACCGAATATTATTTAACCTCTGGAAAGCTGAAATAACTGTGGAGGGTACTCCGTGGGGGATACTCCGTGGAATACCCTCCGTGGTGGGTACTCCACAGACAGTTCAACATTCCAAGAGTTATGTGAAGGATGGTAGACAACAATGAACCAGACATAGTACCTGGAACAATGTATAAATAACCCGCACATACGTGAAACGTAATGATCACGTTTCCTTCTCCTATGTGCAGGTTATTTGTGCAATGTTGCAGACACAGTATTGTGCCTTCGTGTTCTTTCCAGCATCTGGATGCTGGAAAGAATGTAACACATAAAACAGAGCTGACAGAGATTTGTGAAATTTACTCTGAACCAACAGATAACAGAACCCAATGGTGAAGAGAATACACCAGACCAGACCTTCACTGATCGTAGACAACATAATCTCCGGCACAACACACTCCGATCATAACCTCATTAATGTGCGGCCCTACATTTCTGAGGCCCTGAAGCTGTTATAGGGGCCCATTCGCAACACCTTGTCATACAGTAGACCCTAGATTTTTAAGCAATGTGGACTGAAGTCGCTGTTGGAGCCCCTCCAGGATTAGGGTCCCTAAAGCTTAAGATTCACAAGTTTCATAGCAGATCCGCCCCTGGCGTCACACATATAGAGTGATGTCCTCACTAGCGTTCGCTAGAGCGTCCCTACACTTCCTATAGAGTTACACGCAGGGAGATTGCATGCTGAAGGTCTCACGCTAGTGACGCAAGGCCCTCTACATCACCCACTCTCAAACACCAGTTGTGCAAAGGATTCTAATGATCTTTTTTTTTTTAAATAAAAGTGGGTGAGCGAGGGTGTGTACTGATGTGTAGATGTAAGAGTGTCAAAATCGACCTCAGAGAGAGTACAAGCCTCCGTACTCAATCTCAGAGTGAATACAAACATCTCAGTTCAACGTTTTTCAATTAATGATGCACAGGACTGATATAATTTAGAAGCGGCCGAGGATCATCACTGCTAAGATGTAAGTAAATGGTATAAAACACCGTCACAATGGAAATATAAACACATAAACAGCATAATGTGATCCTTTATCGACAACGTTTCGCCCACACAGTGGACTTTATCAAGTCACAAACAGATCTGTTTGTGACTTGTTTATTTTTCCACTGCTAAGATGTACTGAGAACCATTGTTATAGATCATGGTAGTGAGACGAGGGTCTTAGTATCATAGTATCTTACATGTCATGGTAGTGAGACGAGAATCATACATGTCATGGTAATCTCACTGTTGTAAATCATGATAGTGAGACGAAGATCTGACATGTCATGGCAGTCTCACTGTCCACATCATGGCGCTGAAGTAACTAATCATTGCACTTCACGTCATGGTAGCACCGGCAGGGCACAACCCAGCCACACATTGCACCCGCCTCCTATGAGATAACACCAATAATACCTCTTCAGCTCGGTTTTAAACTTTTAAAGCTGGTCTTCCTTGGTGGGAAGTTTGGAGGCTGGGATATTAGTCTCCATGTGATAACTTGCAAGAGCTTTTTATGGCATTTAAAGTTCTCAGCGTTAATATCTAGCTAGGTTACAAACAAGCCTCACTCTGCACTATACCTTTCGCTTGCATCGAGGTACAAGGAACTGGGATTATTCAATACGGGGATACCTTTCTGGGATAATTGAGGTACATTGGACTGGGTGGTGTGTGTGTGTACTCACCTATTTGTGGTTTCAGGGGTCGAATCACAGCCCCTAGCCCCTTTTGGGGTGAGTAAAGGGAGCGATTGAAGCTCAAATTTGGGCTTTTTTTGGGATCCCCCCCAAAAGGCTGACCTTCAACTAACAAAAAATTTGGGAAAAACGGTAAAGGAAGGTGGAGAAAGGGGGACAGATTTTAAAAGTGAAAATATAGGAAAGAAGATGATCCCACATTACAAATAGATGGATCCCAAGTACTGTTCCTCTTTTTTAATGGCATCATTATCTTAAGGGGTTCTTGATCCAATAAACAGAGCAAACCCCTTTCCCTCCCCCCCCTAAATGTGTGTTAGATTTGTCCTCTAGAGAAACGGAGTTTCCCCCCCCTTTCCCCTTTACCTCCCGCCCTCGGGCTTTAAATTTGCGTCGCGCGTAAAAATGCGTGACAAGAAGCGGATGTGTTGCGTAACGCCCGTAAACGCACTTTTCCCTGACTCCTCAAATACGCAATTACGCTCTGGAACAAATGGAGAGAGAGAGAGAGAGAGAGAGAGAGAGAGAGAAAGAGAGGAGAGAGAGAGAGAGAGAAGAGAGAAAGAGAGGAGAGAAAAAGAGAGAGATTGGGTAGTGTCCCCCGGGATTTCTTCAAACTTCTAATAAGTGTTTATCGTGAAACCTATGACAGTGGGAAACCACGGGACCCTTATTTATAACACTAAAAACCTAAAATGGGCTTAAACTCATCAATCAAAAGCGATACATTGATGCCCAAGATTCCGGGTATAACGTACATTTTTTGGGGACTTTCATTAATAATGGCGGGTAGTAAAATGCTTGTGGAGCCCCCCCTTGGGCCTCAGGGGACGCTCGCCACCGGGGAGCACAGGAAAAACCCTGGAGGATCCCTTTGGGGGGTCAACCCCCCTGCAACCCCGGTCCATGCCCCAAACCGCGTGGGGGAATCGGGGCTGATAAACCAGGCTGTTACTGCGGCCGCACGGGGCCCAACGTACAAAACCACAGTCCGATTTACGATTTAAAGGTATCTGTTTTTAATTTTCAGTTAGTTTAAAGGGGTTTTCACTCGGGTTAGAGTTTTATCAATTTTAAACGATTTGATATTCTCATACCCCGAGCCTTTTTCCCAAATTTTGTGCACCCCCTGTGTCACCCGGCCTGCGCTGTCTTACCGTTTTAAATTTGCCCCAATGTCTTCAAGGGGATGCGTAGAACACAAATCTCGTAAGGTGTACTTTCCACGAGATAATAATAACAATCTTTGTATATACCAGTCCCTTTGAAAGGGTTAAACAAAACCATAGCGACATAAATGACAAACTACTAATAGAAAGCCCCTTTTTTTTCTGACTTTTCCCAAAAAAAATTTGGGTCATTTTTGTCCCGGATGCGACGCACCCCAAATCCACTAACACCCAGGTACCTATTTTTACTGTAGGTGAACATGGAAAAGCGGGTTTCCCTTAAGGAAACATGTCCCTAATGTTTCCACCTTACCGGGATAAAAACCACGTGTGGGGTATACCTGGGGTTTTAGTGCGCTCCCAAACCGAGCTATGGACACAGAAGAACGGTTTGGGGAAACCCACTCGTCACGCTGGGCCCACTGGGAACCCTAGGTCCCCCCCTTTCCTTGTTTTCTTCCTCGTTGCGGGCCAACCAAACTTCTCCCCCTCATCCCTGTCTTTTTTTCCCCTTTTTTTATGGAGACAGTTTTCCGGGGGAAACTGTTTTTACCCCCCGTGCAACCTTTTGGGGTATTTTTATGGGGAAACTTTTCGCCACCCAGTGGCTTAAATCAGCCCCAACCCGTAGGAAAACATGAAGAAAAGAGGAGAATGAGTAATAAAGTCCCTCAAACCTTTGGAGCCCGATGTTTTCAGTCCATCAATCAAGATTGAGGGACTAAACCATCGACTAAAGGGTTGAGGGACTGATTCATCAACCCCTTCTGATCCTTATTTACTTTCTTTGAAAGGGAACTGAAAAACCCACTTTTGCTCAAGTGGTCATTTTTCACCCAAAAACATTTCCAAAAAATTTACCGCCCCAAACCCTTTCCCTTTCCTTTCCAAAATTTTTCGTGTTGGTTGTGGTTCAGGATGCCCTCTCCAGGTTTGCACCACTTTTTTTACCCTTTTTCCCCTAAAAACCATTTTATGACAGCCCACTCCTAAAGGGTTTATTAGTTTTTATTTTAAATTTTTTGATTTTTCCCCCTTGTTAAAAACCGGAACAACATTTACGTTCCCCACCCTGTAAAAAAGTCTTCCCAAGTTTTCCAAGTCGAAGATTTATGCGCCATTTGGGTTTTGTGTGTGTGTTTTGGGGTGTGTGTGTGTGTGTGGTGTGTGTGTGGGGTGTGGGGTGTGTGTGTTTGGGGTTGTTTTGGGGGTGGTGTGTGGTTGTGGTTGTTGTGTGGTGTGTGTGGGTGTGGGTTTTTGTGTGGTTATGTGTGGGGGTTTGTTTTGGTGTGTGTGTGTGGGGGTTTTTGGGGTGTGTGTGTTGTGTGTTGTGGGTGTGTGTGTGGGGTTTTGGGGTTGTGTGTTTTTTGTGGTGTGTATGGGGGGTGTGTGTGTGTGTGTGGGGTGAGGTGTGTGTGTACTCACCTAATACCCCCACCTAATTGTGGTTGCGGGGGTCGAGACCCAGCTCCGGCCCCGCCTCTTCATTTAAACGCTACTGGATCCTCTCTCCTCTGTTTCCCTTAGCTTTGTCATACCTTTTTTAAAAACTATGTAGGGTTTTCCTGCCTCCACATTTTCATTTGCTGCTATTCCACTTGCTGACAACTCAAAGACTGAAAAAATACTTCCTAACGTCCCTGTGAAAACCCTCGAGTCCTTTAGCTTTCCCGTTTGAACCCCCTTTTTCCCCGTGTCCCCTCTCTGGAACATCCTATCCTGTTCCCCCCCTTATCTATTCCCCGGGAGTATCTTGTATTCCCTTTTCATGTCTCCCCCTGACCCCCTTTTGTCCTCCATGCGTCATCCGATTTTTCCCCTTTAACCCTTTCCTTTTACGACATTCCCTTTTAAACTTTTGGGACAGCCTTTTTGCAAACCTTTGTACTTTCTCTAACTTCTTGACGTGCTTGACCCGGGTGGGTTCCAGACTGGGGGCGCATACCCAGTATGGGGGCCCAACAACAACAGGTACATGTCCTTTAACGATTCCATTAAATTTAGGTACGGAACGCTATTCCAGGGTTTTCCAGGGGCCCGTATGCCCGCAAGGGGGTTTTTTTGGTTATTTTTTGCCTCCGGGGAAGGGATCGGGGTTTGGTCACCCCAAAGGGCTTTCCCCCCTGAATGAGGGCCCGTAGTCTTTTTCCCCCTAAACCTATATTTTGTCTTGCGGTCTTCTTTGCCCCTCCCCCCCAAAAATTTTAAAGACTTGCATTTGGCGGGTTGAAAATTTGAGGCCAGTTACTGACCCCATGTCCACCCCTCCAGGGCTCTTTGCAGACCTGCCCCTCCTCGCCCCATTTTAATTTTTTCTCATTTAACTTCCGTCATCTGCGAACAGGGACACTTCAGAGTCTATTCCTTCCAACAGTCGTTTTACAAAATATCAAAAATGCAAAAAGGGCCTAGAACTGACCCCTGTGGGACCCCGCTTTTCCCCGGGGCGCCCACTGTGATACCTCTTCAAAGTACCATGACTCGTTGCGCCTTTCCCGGGCAGGGATTCCCTTTTCCATTGCAGTGCCCTTTCCTTTTTTGTGTGCCTGATCCTCCAGCTTCTGCCCCCTAAAAACTCTTGTGGGGGAAATGGTCAAAGGGCCCTTTTGCCCGTCTAGGAAAAAGCAATCTTTTCCCCAAACCCTTTTCTCTCGTGTCTTACTTCTGTTAAACCTTTTTCAATAAAACTCCAGGGGGTTTTTGAACAAATTTGCCTTCCCTTTAAACCCCTGCTGGTTTTCAAATTTTTAAACTTGTTCCTTTCCCCGGTGTTTGAAACCAAATCTCCTCCTGATAACTTCTCCAAAGATTTGCTCACAATAAAATTTTTAAGACACAGGTCTGAGTTTGTGCCCGTTTTTGTTTCCTTTTTTTAAATATGGGGCTACATTAAACTGTCTTCCATTTCTCAAGGGAGTTTGCCCATTTTTAAAGGGGTGTTTTTTAAGATTGTGGTTAAGGGAACACACAGCATCTCTGCTCCTTCCTCTAAGGACCCATGGGAGATGTTGTCCCCTTCCCTCGCCTTTGAGGTTCAAACACTTAAAACTTCTTCACCTCCTCCTCAGTTGTTCGATGTCATCCAAAAACTTGGGTTTGGTTTTATTCCCTCTTGAAGTTTCCCCTTTTGGCGTCCTTTTCCCCCAGCCCTTCCTGTCTCTACTGAAAAAAATTCCCTTTAAAATTTCCCGTTTAGCTTTCCCCACATAACCCCCCTGAAACCCTTTCCCTTTTGGTTCTCCACCTTCTGTCCTTAATCTTATCACCTGGTCTTTGACTGTTTTTCTTCCTCCTGATGTGGCTAACCAAAATTTTTTGGTCCCGTCTTTTTATTCTCGATGGGTATTTCATTTTTTATACTGTCCTGGGCCCCCTCCCTTTCCTGTGCGTACTCATTCCCCGGCTTTTTGGGGACTGATCTTTCCCCATTTTTCGTGTGTTCTCTGCCCCTTCCGTACTTTTTCCATTCCCCTATTGCAACTTTTTTTTTTTTGCCCCCTTACCCCGGGGGGGGTAAACCGGGGGCTTGTTTGGTTTTCCCCCGTTGTTACTTTGCCCGGGGAATGAACCTTTCCACTGCCCCCTTCATTTGTTGCTACATATTCCACATTTCATTTCCCTGGTTTTCCTCCATTCTTTTTCCCCACTGGACCTCCCGCAGAATTTTTCAACCCTTGTGCCCCCCTTTTTTAGTCAGGCTTTTCCCATTACCCCTGTTATTCTCTCCATTTGCCCCACTATGTATTCAAAGCACAGAACCAGGGTCGCTACTCCTGGGGGACCCTCATACTTGATATCCCAATGTCTGGTGCCCGGTGAACCAAGGTCCAATCTTGCGTTCATCCTCCCCTCTCACTCGGGATGCCCTTAACAGTGGTGCATAGTTTTCCGCACCACGTCCAACACCCGGGCTCCCCCATGTTTCGGGACCCCCATGGGCCCCGGGTTTTCCCAGTAAATTTCCCCTTGGTTGAATTCCCCCAAACCCAGCAATTTTGCTTGCTGGAGTGAGCTCTTTTGCCACCTAGAAGTGGTCCCCCATTGCTCTGTTCTCTCTTCATTTTCCCTCTCTTGGCCTCCTGCTTTTTCTGTGGTGGTTATACACACTCAAAAAACAATTTGGTTCCCCAACTGAAGTGTACCTGCTATGTATCATTTCCTCCTGTCTCTCTATTCCCTTCCATTTCTCGAATTTCCATCTTTTTTTTACGAGCAAGCCCCCCACCCCCCCCCTACCCCTTTATCTTCCTCATGATCTGTACCCCTTGTGGGAAGTTGCATCTTTTATTTCTCCATGGTTTTGTTTCGTAACTGCTATGATGTCGGGGGACTTCTATTGATTCTTCTTGCCTTTCCTCAGTTTTTCGTTAACCCCATCGCATTTGTGTCCCAAACCTTAAATTTCTGTTCTAATACGAAACTGTGGTGCGGGGGGTGGAAACAGAGGGATCGGTGTGGAGGGAGGGTTTTTGGAAAAGTTCATTGTTGGGGGGGTGTCGTGGCGGGAGCCTTTGCAGGGTTTCGGGGGGGGGCGCTTGCCCTTCCATTTGATCCGGGGTTTATTCGTTTCCCCTTTTTTCATTTCCCTCCCCTTTTCTCCTTTTCGTTTTGAACCTCTTTTTCATTGTCTTCCTTTCGTCCGTTTCTGTCTCGGTCGAGGTACACACCCAAAAACTCCTCTCCCTCTCAGCCGTGCTTTCCCCTCCCGGATCATGGTTGGGGGTTGATTCTGCCTTGAAAATTACTTTTGAGGGGCCCCGTTCCCTTTTTTGTGAACCACCCAATTCTCCGAAAATTTCCACCTGGGGGCATGCCCCCCCCGCCCATCACCTTTTATGATGTCTTCAATCCTTTTTTCCTCTTTTTTTTTTTTTTTTTTTTTTTTTTTTTTTTTTTTTTTTTTTTTTTTTTCCCTTTTTTTTTTTTTTTTTTATTTTTTTTTTTCCCTCCTTGCTCCTCCCCCTTTTTGGTAAGGCCTTGCAAACATTCCTTTCCATCAATTTTTTCCCCAACCCTTTTTGTCCTTCCCCGGGTTTTTTTTCCCATTTTTTGGTTTTTGACAGGACCTCGCATCAGTTTAGTTTCCATGCTTCCCCTTCGGGGGGCCGGTTTGTCTGTGTTTTTGATGTAGCCATTCCCATGCTACTTTGTAATACTTTGTCTTGTGCTGTTTTAATGTTCCCCTCCCTTTTAATCTCTCTATTTGATTTCTGCGCTGTGGCCTGTTCTTCCCCCCTTTTGCATTCGCTGCTAACCTCTCTTCCATCCCTTTCCACTCATCAGTCTCCCCCCCACTTCCTCCCCTTTTTTTTGAGCTCTATCCCCATTCCCTCCCCTCAGATTCGCCCCCGGAGCCCCTTGTCCTCATCCGGTTAGGGGAGGGGAAAGACGGGGGAGAGGGATGGGGGTTGGGGGGAGGGGAGGATGGGTTTTTGGAGGGGGGAGAGATAGTTGGGGGGGGGGAGTTAGTGGTTTGGGGGGGGGAGTTTGATTTTTTGGGGGAGAAGGGGGTGGAGGGGTTTTGGGGAGGGGGGAAAGGTTATTGGAGGGGGGGAGGTTGTTGGCGGGGGGTTTGACGTTTGGGGGGGGGGTTAGGTGGGTTTGGGGGGGGTAGGGTGGCTAAGGCTAAGGTGTCAAGGGAGGGGTGTGGTGTGTGTGGTGTGTTGTATGGGTGTGTGTGTGTGGAGTGTGTGTTGTGTGTGTGTGTGTGTGTGTGATGTTTTGTGTGGTGTGGTGTTGTGTGTGTGTGTGTGTGTGTGTGTGTGTGTGTGTTGTTGTGTGTGGTGTTGGTGTGTGTGTTATTTTTGTGTTTTGTGTGTGTTTGTGTGTTTAGTTGTGTGTATGTATGTGTGTGTTGATGTGTTATTGGTGTAAGTTGTGTGTGAGTGCTACCCTTGTGTTGTGTGCTTGTGTGTGAGGGAGGGGGTTAGGGGGGGGGGGAAGGTCCGTCGTGTAGGCAAAATTTACTCATTTAAACTTTCCCAATTAGCCCTCTCCCCTTATTGCCCTTTCTGATTTACGTGTTAATTGTTGTGGGTTTTTATCATTTTCCCTTTTTCCATTGAGAGAAGGGCTTCCACTTCCTAAGATTTTTAGCTAATAACCCGGTAGTAACACTGCCCGGTGCGTGTGGGCGTGTGGGGTGAGTGTGTGTGTGTGTGTGTGTGTGTGTGTGTGTGTGTGTGTGTGTGTGTGTGTGTGTGTGTGTGTGTGTGTGTGTGTGTGTGTGTGTGTGTGTGTGTGAGAGTCTTGTGCGGTGTAATGACTGGCCGCAACTTCTTGTGACCTGACTAAACCCTCCTGGGACCCCCTAGCACCGTCTTACAATGTTGCCCTTAAAAGCTTGTCCCACCTACCTTCTCACACTCGTCAACACTATATTCTCTATGTCTATGCTATTTCTATTCTAATGTGTGTGTGTGTGTGTGTGTGTGTGTGTGTGTGTGTGTGTGTGTGTGTGTGTGTGTGTGTGTGTGTGTGTGTGTGTGTGTGTGTGTGTACATTATGGCATTACACGGCAGTTATGTGATTTAGGTCAGCTGCACACAAACATAAAGTACCACTAAGAACAAAGTCAATAATATTAATTCAACCTTTCATAATTGCTCTCTCTCTCTCTCTCTCTCTCTCTCTCTCTCTCTCTCTCTCTCTCTCTCTCTCTCTCTCTCTCTCTCTCTCTCTCTCTCTCTCTCTCTCTCAAACAAGGTAATCAATTGGTGTCCCGTGCCCTGGTGGCAAAAGTTCTCGCTTCACACAGCGAGTGTCAGGGTTCGATTTCTGGGGAAGGGGTGGAAACATTTAACGTGTTTCCTCACACCGGTTGTCTATGTTCACCCATCAGTGAAATGGGTACCTGGGTGTTAGTAGACTAGTGTGGGTCGCATCCTGGGACAAAATTGACCTAATTTGCGGGAAATGCTCTACATAAGAAGGGACCTTCTATATAGTAGTATGTCATTGATGTCAGCTATGGTCTATATACCTTGTACATGTACTTGTAGTAAATAATTATTATTATTATAATATATCCTAAAATACCTCGCATATTGGTCACCATAACAAATGATATCACTAAACCTCAATTAGTCACTGAACTCGGTAATCTTGCCCTGATAACAAATCACATTAATACACATTGTTACACATTACCATGACAGAGTCATGGACCTCCATTAATTTGCTCTGAGTGGGAAAGTTTGATGTATCCTTTACAACGTTGTTGTATGTAGGTGAAGAGTGTTGTGTCAGAGTGACGGTGGCTCGTGGGCAACCCTCTAATGTTGATAATTGTCGTGAGTTTGCTGTATTTACTTTTCTTGTAGGTTATAGAAGCTCCATGGCGTTGTTTGTGTGGAGTTTATTCTTGCCACATTGTGATGTGCTAAGTGAAAGTGTTATATCACAGTGTTATATCAGAGTTATATCACAGTGTTATATCACAGTGTAATATCACAGTGGATCGACAGGATAGCGAGAGCACCTTGTTATACCAGTATATGGTATACCAGGTGTCAGGGAAAAGTATCCCTTAATCAGGATTCTATTAACCAAGGGCGTGGCTTAGTCCACACGGTCACCCGTCCAAAAATTGACCAGACTCAACGGTGCTGATACTGTTAGCTAATTATCGTGTAATATAATCGTGTCTGTAGTGTGTTTCAGGTTATGTATCTTCTTGTAGGTTATGCACCTTGTAGGTTATGCATCTTGCTGTAGGTTATATAGCGTATTGTACTTTATGTAGCGTGTTGTAGATTATGTAGCGCATTGTAGGTTATGTAACTTATTGTAAGTTATGTAGCGTGTTGTAGATGAAGTTAGGTAGCGTGACCGTGCGTGAGTCTCGGCTCTCACAAAACATTTGCATCTCTGAAGCAGACAGATTACACCTCGCTGACAGTGGGTGTGTGATTAATCTGGAGTGTCAGGTGACTGTCACTGATGGTAGACTGGCTTCCTGGTGTGTCGGTGATGGCTAAACTGGCTTCCTGGTGTGTCAGTGATGGATAAACTGGCTTCCTGGTGTGTCAGTGATGGATAAACTGGCTTCCTGGTGTGTCATTGATGGTAGACTGGCTTCCTCGTGTGTCAGTGATGGATAAACTGGCTTCCTTGTGTGTCAGTGATGGGTAGACTGGCTTCCTGGTGTGTCAGTGATGGATAAACTGGTTTCCTGATGTGTCAGTGATGGGTAGACTGGCTTCCTGGTGTGTCAGTGATGGATAAACTGGTTTCCTGGTGTGTCAGTGATGGGTAGACTGGCTGCCTGGTGTGTCAGTGATAGATAAACTGGTTTCCTGGTGTGTCAGTGATGGGTAGACTGGCTTCCTGGTGTGTCAGTGAGGGATAGTCTGGCTTCCTGGTGTGTCAGTGATGGATAAACTGGCTTCCTGGTGTGTCAGTGATGGATAAACTGGTTTCCTGGTGTGTCAGTGATGGGTAGACTGGCTTCCTGGTGTGTCAGTGATGGGTAGACTGGCTTCCTGGTGTGTCAGTGAGGGATAGTCTGGCTTCCTTGTGTGTCAGTGATGGATAAACTGGCTTCCTGGTGTGTCATTGATGGATAAACTGGCTTTCTGGTGTGTCAATGATGGATAAACTGGCTTCCTGATGTGTCAGTGATGTGTAGACTGGCTTCCTGGTGTGTCATTGATGGATAAACTGGCTTCCTGGTGTGTCAGTGATGGGTAGGCTAGCTTCCTGGTGTGTCAGTGATGGTAGACTGGCTTCCTGGTGTGTCAGTGATGGATAGACTGGCTTCCTGGTGTGTTAGTGATGGATAGACTGGCTTCCTGGTGTGTCAGTGATGGATACTCTGGCTTCCTGGTGTGTCATTGATGGATAAACTGGCTTTCTGGTGTGTCAGTGATGGGTAGGCTAGCTTCCTGGTGTGTCAGTGATGGATAGACTGGCTTCCTGGTGTGTCATTGATGGATAAACTGGCTTTCTGGTGTGTCAATGATGGATAAACTGGCTTCCTGGTGTGTCAATGATGGATAAACTGGCTTCCTGATGTGTCAGTGATGTGTAGACTGGCTTCCTGGTGTGTCATTGATGGATAAACTGGCTTCCTGGTGTGTCAGTGATGGGTAGGCTAGCTTCCTGGTGTGTCAGTGATGGTAGACTGGCTTCCTGGTGTGTCAGTGATGGATAGACTGGCTTCCTGGTGTGTTAGTGATGGATAGACTGGCTTCCTGGTGTGTCAGTGATGGATACTCTGGCTTCCTGGTGTGTCATTGATGGATAAACTGGCTTTCTGGTGTGTCAGTGATGGGTAGGCTAGCTTCCTGGTGTGTCAGTGATGGATAGACTGGCTTCCTGGTGTGTCAGTGATGGATAAACTGGCTTCCTGGTGTGTCAGTGATGGATAGACTGGCTTCCTGGTGTGTCACTGATGGGTAGGCTAGCTTCCTGGTGTGTCACTGATGGGTAGACTGGTACAATATCTGCTCCACGTAGTATGGTACAATATCTGCTCCACGTAGTATGGTACAATATCTGCTCCACGTAGTATGGTATAATATCTGCTCCACGTAGTATGGTACAATATCTGCTCCACGTAGTATGGTACAATATCTGCTCCACGTAGTATGGTACAATATCTGCTCCACGTAGTATGGTACACTATCTGCTCCACGTAGTATGGTACAATATCTGCTCCTCGTTGTATGGTACAATATCTGCTCCACGTAGTATGGTACACTATCTGCTCCACGTTGTATGGTACAATATCTGCTCCACGTAGTATGGTACAATATCTGCTCCACGTAGTATGGTACAATATCTGCTCCACGTAGTATGGTACAATATCTGCTCCACGTAGTATGGTACAATATCTGCTCCACGTAGTATGGTACAATATCTGCTCCTCGTTGTATGGTACAATATCTGCTCCACGTAGTATGGTACAATATCTGCTCCACGTCTTCTTGGCACATTCCTCTGATGATGCGGCAGATATGCATGATACTCTTCCTTCTTCAGGGAAGGTTCTCTAACTTGTATTTGCGTCATCTTACTTCTCCAGGACATTATTAGTCTTCAGAGAGAACAAATCTTCAGTATCAAAAAATAATGCAAAGAATGATGGTAATATACATTAAATACTGAAAGTTTTTGACTAATAGAGTGAGGAGAGTGTTGTAAAGAGTGGAGTAGGTTTTGTGTAGTGTGTACTGATAGTTTTGTGTAGTGTGTACTGATAGTTTTGTATAGTGTGTACTGATAGTTTTGTATAGTGTGTACTGATAGTTTTGTATAGTGTGTACTGATAGTTTTGTATAGTGTGTACTGATAGTTTTGTGTAGTGTGTACTGATAGTTTTGTATAGTGTGTACTGATAGTTTTGTATAGTGTGTACTGATAGTTTTGTATAGTGTGTACTGATAGTTTTGTGTAGTGTGTACTGATAGTTTTGTATAGTGTGTACTGATAGTTTTGTGTAGTGTGTACTGATAGTTTTGTATAGTGTGTACTGATAGTTTTGTGTAGTGTGTACCTGAATACATACATTTTTCCTGTCAGCCCAATGGAAATAATTCACCTTGTCTGTCTTTTCTAGGTTATCCCAGGTTCTCTACACATATGCTGCTATGTATGATAATCTATATAACTGTATTTATGTATACCTGAATAAACTTAATAATTCCTCCAATGAATTATATTAAATAAGACACATAAGTTTTGAGGGCCCTTAACAACCTCAACAACAACAACAACACAGCTGAGGACGTTCACGCTGAGTTATCCCCCAAAAATTATTTTTTTTTTTAGCGTATGTAAGGTGAATATTTGGAAACATAAACACATATGCAGTTTAATGCGATCCTTTATTGACAACGTTTCGCCCACACAGTGGGCTTTTTGGAGTCATACAAACTGTGTGGGCGAAACGTTGTCAATAAAGGATCACATTAAACTGCATATGTGTTTATGTTTCCATTGTGTCGGTATTTTATACCATTTATTTTCAAGGTGAATATTTGTTGGCATTGCTACTGAGGTGTACCCTGATGGTGGGTATTTTGTGTGTGTGCCCAGCTGCTGCCCCAGGCTCCAGCTGGGCACAGATATATTATTTCATTTGTATTATATTCTACCTTAAATTCGTAATAATATGCTATTAAATCCATTGTAAAGTTCTCAGTTTATGTGTGAAGCCTGAATAAAAGTATTATATACTTAACTGTAGTGCTGCACGGCCCTTGTGGGTTTAGCGCTTAGTTTTGATTATAATAATAATAATATATGCTTAACTATGTTGCACAAGAACTTCCATGGAAATTAGTTGCAGTATTTGACTATCCTAGGTTAATATGCACCGTGGGGCCAGGAGCTGTGACTCGACCCCTGCAACCACAGTTACTTAGGCGAGTATACATAGGTTCTCATACACCTAGGTTCATATGCACCTAGGTTCATATACACCTAGATTAATATACATCTTGATTAATATACACCTAGATTAATATACACCAAAGTTAATATACACCTAGATTAATATACACTTAAATTAATACACACCTAGGTTAATATACACCTAGGTTAATATACACCTAGATTAATATACCTAGGTTAATATACACCTAGGTTAATATGCACCTAGGTTAATATACACCTTGATTAATATACACCTAGGTTAATATACACCTAGGTTAATTTACACCAAGGTTAATATACACCTACATTAATATACACCTAGGTTAATATACACCTAGACTTATGTACACCTAGGTTAATATACACCTAGATTAATATACACCTCGGTTAATATACACCTAGGTTAATATACTCCTAGGTTAATATACACCTAGGTTAATATACACCTAGGTTAATATACACCTAGGTTAATATACACCTAGGTTAATATACACATATGTTACTGTATATAAACTATACTTTAAAAATGTTTATTTGTGTTTTATTACCTAAATAAAAACTTACTTATTGGAGATTTTGTGATCACCAGTGGAAATAAAATTCTCTTTTTACAAGTAACTCGCTATATGGAGAAGAAATTTTAGATATCGTTTTGGTCCGTCTTGGACCATTTTCAGGCAATGGGACTTGTTAATGCTCCAGGACAGACCTAAACCTCAGCCTCCAAATTATGAACTAATTCTGGAATGTTTCTGTCACAGTATCGTGTTTTTTATTCTTCATTTAATATACTATTGCCTCTGTTGAGTTGTACTGTATGAATTCATCATAATTTATCACCATCGTATGCTCACAGTAATTACAGATGTACTTAATGTGTCCACATACGAGTTTGGCACATATTTTCAACGCTAATAATAAAAATGCTGCAATGCAGCAACAGCCTGGTTGACCAGGCAAGCACCAGATGAGCCTGGTCCATGGCCGGGCTCAGAGAATAGATTAACTCTCGAAACTCTTCAAAGGTATATCGAAGGTATATACCTCTGTATGACCCTTTTGGATTTAATGCTTAGTTTGATTATATTTTACTTATTAATAATAACAATGATGTGTCCAGGAATTTCCTAGATTTATTCTTTGTAATTTATCATCAGTGTGTACATTTAACAATAATCTGATTTCTGTATTGTACAACTGTAAATTTTAACTACTGTATATGTGTTGAACTTCAATAAATTATCATTCAGACATGGTACAGTATATATGACTCTTAAAGATATAGTAATTCCCCATGAACATTATAATAATACCAGTAATAATAATAACAATACAGCCTCTCCTCACTTAATGGTGGACTTTCGTTCTGAAGAGCACATTGGTAAACAAATTTGTCACTAAGTAAGGAGCATAATATAATGGGTTTGTGTAAACCATCTTTGATATTGATATGTTACCTTTACACCATTTATAACATTTATGGTATACATTATTTTTAATTGTTTATACAATAGTTTATATTGTAACAAACAGAATAGAGGAAATTAGCTCTAATATATGTATTATGTATTTAGGTATGCATACTGGTCAGAGAGCTCATCACAAGTCCAAGTCATTAATAAACAAGTGTGTCCCTAAGTGAGGAGAGGCTGTAATAATTTCCTCCTCCTCCTCCTCCTCCTCCTCCTCCTTCTCCTCCTTCTTCTCCTTCTTCTCCTTCTTCTCCTTCTTCTCCTTCTTCTCCTTCTTCTCCTTCTTCTCCTTCTCTCCTTCTTCTCCTTCTTCTCCTTCTTCTCCTTCTTCTCCTTCTTCTCCTTCTCATCTCCCTTCTTCTCCTTCTTCCCTTCTTCCCTTCTTCTCCTTCTTCTCCTTCTTCTCCTTCTTCTCCTTCTTCTCCTTCTTCTCCTTCTTCTCCTTCTTCTCCTTCTTCTCCTTCTTCTCCTTCTTCTCCTTCTTCTCCTTCTTCTCCTTCTTCTCCTTCTTCTCCTTCTTCTCCTTCTTTCCTTCTTCTCCTTCTTCTCCTTCTTCTCCTTCTTCTCCTTCTTCTCCTTCTTCTCCTTCTTCTCCTTCTTCTCCTTCTTCCTTCTTCTTCTTCTTCTTCTTCTTCTTCTTCTTCTCTCTTCTTCTTCTTTCTTCTTTTCTTCTTCTTCTTCTTCTTTCTTCTTCTTCTTCTTCTTCTTCTTCTTCTTCTTCTTCTCTCTTTCTTCTTGCTTCGTCTCTCTCTTCTTCTTTCTTCCTTCTCCTTCTCCTTCTCCTTCTCCTTCTCCTTCTCCTTCTCCTTCTCCTTCTCCTTCTCCTTCTCCTCCTCCTCCTCCTCCTCCTCCTCCTCCTCCTCCTCCTCCTCCTCCTCCCTCCTCCCCTCCTCCTCCTCCTCCTCCCCTCCTCCTCCTCCTCCTCCTCACCTCCCTCCTCCTCCTCCTCCCCTCCTCCTCCTCCCCTCCTCCTCCTCCTCCTCCTCCTCCTCCTCCTCCTCCTCCTCCTCCTCCCCTCCTCCTCCTCCTCCTCCTCCTCTCCTCCTCCTCCTCCTCCTCCTCCTCCTCCCCTCCCCTCCTCCTCCTCCTCCTCCTCCTCCTCCTCCCCTCCTCCTCCTCCCTCCTCCTCCTCCTCCTCCTCCTCCTCCTCCTCCTCCTCCTCCTCCTCCTCCTCCCTCCTCCTCCTCCTCCTCCTCCTCCTCCTCCTCCTCCTCCTCCTCCTCCCCTCCTCCTCCTCCTCCTCCTCCTCCTCCTCCTCCTCCTCCTCCTCCCCTCCTCCTCCTCCTCCTCCTCCTCCTCCTCCTCCTCCTTCATTGTGAATTTATCCAGAACTGGACCTACCCTCCTCTTCTGGTTTGAAGCTGAAAGTCTCCATTTCCACAGGTTCTATATGACCCCTACAGGTTTAGCATAAACATAGTAATAATAATAATAATAGGGATAATATTAATGTAGTACTGTACATATATTAAAGATGGTTAGCATCCAAGGAAAAAAAAAAGCAGTGAAGTTTTTTCCAGTGCTCAACCTTAGTATATTACTAAGTTATTAACACCAGTTAGAGTATGGACAGACTAAGAGCATACATTTCGTTCCCCAAAAACAATACAATTTAGCTTCATCCTATTGCAGGTCAACTTAATTTTTATTTAGTTTTTAATAATCCCAAAGGGAAAAAGGTGAATAAAATTTTGTATTTACACTGTTTTTGTGTAAGACTTGTAGAAATAATTTACACTAGATTTTTGGGGTAAAAATTATTTTTGTTTTTATAAGGCAAGAACTCAATCCTTTCTAAAAATTTATAAAATACTAACTGAAAAAATTTTTGTCTATAAAAATATGACATTGACAAAAAATATATAAATTTATATTTATACTTGACATTATTCAATATGTTTTTTTGGGAAAAACTGTTAATGAAAACCCTTTTCCTTTTTAATTGAAATACTAGAACTAAAAAAATATACTAACTAATTTTTTGTATAGGACGAGTAAAAGGGGGGAATAGAATTGGACTGCGGGGGGCCACCATCCGGGCTTATAAAGAACTGGCACTGCCCCCGGAAACGAGTAGCCTTGGGCACTGGTGAGTGCAGTGGGGTTTTTCTTTAATTATAAACCGCGGGGTGTTGATTATTGTTCTCAGACTCTTTAAAAGGGAATTTTTCTGTTACCATTCATCTGAAAATAGGTTTTAAATTTGGGAAAGTATAAAAAAACATTTGAAGGGCCCCTTGGGTTTTCCGACCCTTTTTGGGGGATAAAAAACTGCGGCAGAGAAAAAGCATTTTATCATCAAATGTGTCTAAAATCCCTAAAATGTACCATCGATAAAAGCCAATACAGCTAGGCCAACAAACAGAAAAAATAAAATAAATACACCATACAACAATACTTAAAATAGTGGTGGTCCCCCTTTCCATTAAAACTGTTGAAATTTAAGGGCAAAAAAACATAAAAGCACCACCATTAAAATTTGGGCTATTGAAACCAACAAAAAGTGCAACACTGAAAAGAAGATGCTGTGTAATTTGGAGCCGTTCTGTATTTTCCTTGTGACAAAGTGGCCAAACAGACCAAAACACAATTTTCGTATACAAAATGGGGGTAATTTGAATAGGTTGTTCTCACTTGTGAGCAAGATTCAATAATTTTTTTTCCCCTTTTTTTTTAGCTTTTTATGCAAAGGTCATGTATTTTACTTAATTTTTATTTTAAAAAAACCCTAGCCTTTAAGGCAAAGGTACATATGTCACATTTTAAAGGAGGGGGGATGTTTGAAACCCCGAAAAAAAAAAAAACCTTATACAATATTGCTCTTGTATTGCAGTATATTTACAGAATTTAGAAATACAATGTTTCTTCTCAAAAAATTTTTTTTTCACGGGATCGACTTTTTTTCAGTTCTTGGCAATTTACGCTGAAGGGGAAGCCACTATTCATCAGCCATTGAGACATTACCCTCATTGCTGAAGCAAAAGGTGTCGACCCCCTAGAAAATACATTTGGAGTACTTGAATCATTACAGAGCGTTACGAAAAAAAATTCATTCATTACTGACTTCAGATTTTTTTTTCTTAAACCATAAAAAAAGTGAAATTTTGTCTTCTCATTCTCTTTTGTAAAAGATAACCCCGGGTGCTATTTTTGTATTTGCAAAAATTCTACCTTTTATCAATTTTTTAAATATTGGCATTTATTACGTAAATTAATTATTACCCTTTTTTTCCCTTTTTATTTAGGGATGAAAAACCACTGAAAGAATTACGCGAAGGGCACAGGCCTGTTCCCCACTTCTTTTTTGCCCGCCACTTTAAAAAGCCAAAAATTCAGAACCAGGTTGCTTAGGCTCAGCCAACGAGGAAGAGCCAACTGCTTGATGGTGATGCTAATTCTCGGCAAAACCAGAGAAACAAGGTGTAGCTTCAAAGAACAGGAACCACAAGGGAATTTCTAAAAAATTGAAATGTAAGGAGCACTTAAAAAATAGATGTCGAGGGGTGCACCAAAAGATTGGATACACATGACTTGTCAAGAAAATTGAGGGGTCGAAAGTAGTCGAAAGGCAGGGCAGCCTTGACAGTAGATCTGATCCAGAAGGGACAGAAAAATCTACTCATTCCCCAGGTTAGCTGGGGCGTATTTCTTACACCATCATAATGTTGTACATCCGGGTTTTCTGGTGTACGCTGGGCTTTTGTGGTACATCCCCCGGGGCTATTGGTTACGTCCTAACTTGCACACCCAAGTTGAGAGACTGGTCTTTTTTGATACTTGTTTGTATTTATGAATATTTTCTGTATATAACGCATACACAGTTTTTTAATTTTAGAATTTTTTAATATATGTGTTTGCTTTAAGGTTTGAGACCAACTAGTTTTTAAAAAATTAACTTTTTATATATCGCATTGTTTGTTAAAACGTTTTTTTTTAAAATTCTGATGTTTTGTTTTAGTATATTCAAATGCTGTACAGTAATTAAAACCCTTTAAACCAAAAAGTTTATTAAAATTTTGGTGTAATTTTTCTCTATTTTCTCTGATTTACTTTTTAAAAATTTAAAAAATTCTTTCTACTTACTATATTTTATAAGTACTGTGTAGAAATTTGTGAAATTTTAGGCTGGGGGGAATTTTATTTTGGTTTTTGTGTAAGCTTATTCCTAAGGGCTTCATGTGACAGTTGAGTAACACATAGTGCCCTCGATGTCTTTTAATAAAACAACACCATTTAAACCCGGGAAAACTGAATACCTTCCATGACATTGCACAGACTTTAAAATTTCCACTGCATAATTTATTTTCAGTTTTTTAGTATTTTGGGGACTTAAACGGTTAAATCCCTGTTTTTTGTTGTAATTCCCAAATACAAATTCTTTCAACATTAAATTAGGGCTATTAAAAAAGGTTTGTTGATAACCGGGGCGTGGGGGTGTTGGCCCCCGAAACCCCTCCATATTCCCAGGTATAATGTCCAAGTACGCAAAGTTGACAGTCTCCAATGATTGTCCTCCTTACATAAACTTACAGGGCCAAAAGTTTTTTTTACCTTATCAGAACAGTAAAACCCCCTTGATAAAAAAAAACAAGTAAAAAGAATCTGTAATTGTTTTACATAAGGGGGGATTCTGGGGGTCTTTTTTCTGTCCATAAAACACGGATAACAGGTAAAATCTTGCCACTTTCCCTTTCCTTATTCACACTACACATTAATAAGTTTATTCAGGTAACACAGATACAAATTACATAATTATCAAAACTAACAATATTGTAAGAAAACCAGGGTCCCCAACCTTTGTCAAACCCTGTGAAAAAAAAAAAAAAAAAAAAAAAAAAGTCAGAGTGATTTTTTTCAATTTACCACATGAAAAAACACACCCACGGGTTCCTTCCCCTTTAAGCCATGCATTTGAAGATCAAATAAAATGCCGGAGCAAGGGGTAAACCCCTTCTTCTGTATAAATTACTGAATTTAAAAAGAAAAACCTTTGTGTTTCTTTTTAGGTCACCCTTCCTCAGTGAGATAAAGCCCCCCGCCTCAAGACTACCCTCTTTGGGCCCTTTAGATCAAAAAAAACGGTTTTTTTTATTTCTGTTCTTTTTTTTCCAGTGGGATTTTTCCCGTTCATTGATTGCCCCTGAAGTAACATTCCTTGATGCTGGTGAAGGGCACTTGATCTAAGGAATTGAACCTGTACTCCAATTCCCTGAATCAAGCCTGAAAGTCTTTCAAATCTTGCAGTGCGTATACCTTTTTTAAAAACGTAAGACAGCACAATTTTCATATGAAACCGTGTGAAGTTACCCTTTTACAGTGACATTTTCTAGCTCTCCCCCCTGCATTTTCTGATGGGTCTTTTCTTCAAGGGGAAGGGGTCCTTTATATTGATAAAAAGCTCTTAAGCTGCTTTCTCTATCTTTGGATAAAATTTTTTCATACTATTTCCAAGATGCAGAAAGGAACTGCTTTGGGCCTACTTTTTGTTTTAACTTTTTCCCGCAATATCTGAACTGTAAATTAATTCTGATGGCCCTGGCGGGGCTGGGGGTTCTTACATCGTTTGAAATGTGGCCCCATTAACACCTGGATATCAGACCCAGGTCCACCACGGGGCCCTAGTCCCCAGGCGGCGCAGGAGGGGTTGCCCCCTGAAACCCTCTAAAAAAGTCTCCAGGTAACCCCTTTTCCCTGCCCCTTCCTTGGTAAACAACCAACCCTTTTTTAATCAAAAAAGGGGGAAGAACTCCCAAAAATTTTTAAGTGCAATTGATGAATAAAATGTACAATAACCTGGGTATTTTATTAAAGAGGTGTTTCCCCCCACTGAGGAATTTATCAGGGAATACCTACATAAAGAACAAGCCTTTTTTAGGAACCCAGTGGAATAACCCGGAGAAAAATTCCCGAACAGTAGAGTGGCCCAAAAGTGAGCAGGGGCCCCCACTATGTGCCTGTTTGTTACATGGGGTTTTTCTTTCCCTGTGCACCATGATGAGGAATCGTCTTTTTGTATGAAGGGGGGGGGAGGAAAACCCCTTTTTTGGTCCCTTATTCAGAAAATTTTTACACTTTCTTCAAATTTTTAAAATTTAGTTTTTTTTCCTTTAATTTTTTTTTTTTAAAATTTTAGGATGCCCGGGGAAGATTGGGCTGCAGGGGCAGTGATCCCCAAAATTTATTAACAAATAACAAACGGGCCTAATTTCTAGTATTCCCCGGAAAAATTTCAGCGTCCCAATTTTTTCTTAACTTTCACTACCCCATTATTGTTACTGTTTCTTTTATTTTTTTATCATCTCTGTCTTCCCTTGGTTTAGCGTTCTTTTTGATTATAATAATAATAATAAAAAATCGGGTTTTGGGCCTGTTTTAAAATCAAAAAAAACTAAAACCTGTAAAGAAAAATAAAAGAAATAATCCATGGCTAGAACAGTTTTTTAAAACCAATCCAAAATTTTAAAAAGAGGAAAATTTCAAAGATTACATTGGTTTGTCCGGGGACTGGTATTAGGTAGAAACTTGGTGGTGGTTTTAAGAGGAAAAAAAAATTTCATATCCCAATTTTCCCTCCCCCAAAATTAAATGGTTAGTTGTGAACTGTAAAAAAATTATTTTTTTTTTTTTTTTCAAACCTGTGGGCCCGTCTCCCCCCGGGCAGGGTGACCCAAAAAAAAAAAAATCCCCAAAAAAAGAAAAAAATTTCATCATAAAAACATTTCACCCCCAACTCGAAAATTAAAAATTGTTTTTGCAAAAGGTGTCAAAACAACATTTTTAAGAAGATACACATATAAAGAAACACAACATATCCCTCCAAATTTCCCAAAATACCCCAAAAACCCCTCCTTTAAAGTGCAGGAAAATTGGGTCCCTTCCCCATTTCCCGGGAATCAAGTCCGACTATAGAAAAAAAAGGGTTTTTCCCCCTGAATCCCTTAAACTAAATTTTAAACCCTTTTGCTCACACCCCAACAGATCGTCAGGCCCCAAGAAACCTTCATCTCCATTCACCCTACTAACATGCCCCACGCACGTTTTGCGGGAAGCCCAAACCCCTTGCCCAAAAAAACCTCCTTTCCCCCCTCCCCTCCAACCCTTTCGGGACCCCCTACCCCCGGCCCCCTTCCTTCCCCTTTTAGTTTTATATGTTTCCCATGTCTTTCCACTTTGACCATTCTCTCAAAAGGGCCCAAACCCCCTCAACAAACCCCTTTTCCCTGCCCTCTGACTAAAAATTTTTTAACTCCACACCTTTTCCAATTTCCCCAATCTAAATTTTCCCTTGCAAATATTTACACCACACTTTTGCCCTTAAACAGGAAATCTCCACGCCTAAAAAGTCCCCTTTCGTGCTGCTTTTAACCCCCCAAGTTTCACACCCATTTAAAAATGTTGGGTACTACAATATTTTTCAAAACTTTCCCCCTTTTTTGCCTCCAAAAGAAAACTTTTTTTTGACCCCAAAAAAATAAAAAACCTCAACGCCCCAACTCCCCTTTTTTTTCCCCTCATAAATTTCTATGATTAACCTCACCCTTTCAAAAATCCACCCGCCGACACTCAACCCCCCCAAGTATTAAAAAACCTTCACTTTTTCCATACTCCTCCTCCCCAAATTTGATACCCCAATTTTTTTTCTTTATCTAAACCCTTTTGGGACCCCCTTTCCATCCCCCTTTACTTTTTTCTGTTTTAAACTTTCAACTTTCTACCTTTTAAAACCACTTTCCCAAACCATCCCAAACCTTTGAAAATTTTTTCTTTAAAGAATCTCCCAAAGGGCACAGATCATCAGAAAAAAAGTAACTGTGTAAATTTCCCCAATTTTGAATTTGTTTCCCCCAAAATTTTAACCCCACCCCTCTCCCGAACCCCCTAGAAATTTACTTCCTTTAAAACCCTCATCTATAAATAATTAAAAAAACCATGGTGACATTACACATCCCTGTCTAAGAAACCCACTTTTACCGGGGGAAATAGTTCCCTTCTTCTACAAAACCCCAACCTGAGCCCCACTTTTCCTCATAAAAAACTCTTTTCAAGCATTTTAAAAACTTCCACCAAATTTAAATTACTTGCGCTTTTGGGCCCCATTTCTCCCCTATCCACTCTTTATATGCCTTTTTTAAATTCCCTTTTAAAAAGCAATTTAAAAAAATTTCCCCACCTTTTTTCTAAATCTTTTTCACCAAAATATGCAAAAAGTAAAAACTTGATCACACCCTCCCCTACCCACTCTGGAACCTCCTTGTCTTCCGCAATCCTACATCTGTCTTACCTCTAATTTTTTTAATTAAAAACCCCCCCATACCTTTTCCCGGTATTTCAGTAAACTTATTCCCCAAAAATTTTTAAAAGTCTATTTTGGGCCCCTTTCCCCCTTTTTAAAAAAAGGGACCCATACATGCTCTCTTCCCAATCCCCAGGGTTTCCTTCCCCTCTTTCCCTAAATTTATTAAAAAAAAAGTACCCAAAACCCCTCCCCAAAACTATATTCCCCCCCTTTTTTCTTTTTTAAAATTTCCCGTCCCTGATCCCAAACAGTTTTCCCGCTGCCTTACCCCCTTTCATTTTACGTAAAGCCTCACTTTCCCCCCCCACAATTACATTTTTTTTTCTTTTTTCACTCCTAAAAGTTTTGGGAAAACCCCTCCAACCAGTGCATTTAAATTACTGCCCCTGTTTCTTCCTTAAAATTTAAAAGTTTCCCCAAAATATTCTGGGCCCTCTTCCTAATACCTTCCCTTTTTCCCCATCTAACTAACCCCCTACTCTTTTTTTTAAATGGGCCCCCTCCCTACTTTCCCCAGGGTTTTTTAACTTTTATTTTTTTCTCATTCCAAAATTTTTTCTTATTTTCATTAAAAAATTTTTGACAGGTTGGGCCTCTCCCACTTTATAAACTGCTCTCCTTTTTCACTCTTCCCCCTCTCTTTACCTTTTTTTTACCCCTCCATTTACTCTGCTCTTCTTGTAAAACTTCTGCCCTTTTTAAAAACCTCTCCCTAAGCTAAACCTTTTTTTTCTTTTATAAACCCTTTTTTCTTTTTATCTTTTCCCCAATCCACCCTCTTTTCCCCCTGCCCCCACCCTCCTATAAAAACCCCCCCCTTTTCCTTTTTTTTCCCCCATTTAATTTCTGGATTTTTAAAAAATATTCCAACCCTCTTCAACCCCCCCCCCCCCTTTTCACTTTGGGACAGCCCACCTTTCTGCCAATTTGTCCGGGTTATATTACCAGAAATTTCCCCCTCCCTTAGTTTAAACACTTTCACCTCCCTCTTTTTTTGTTGGGTTGGGCCCCCTTCTCTTTTCCCATTACCCTTTAATCTAACTGTAGTACAACAAAAATGATCCCATATACATTTTCCCCCCTTTTAAAAATGTTTCATCCTGGAGGGCCCACCCATCAACCTTTTATCCACCAATACATAATCTAATAAACTACTTTCATTACGTGCTACATCATACCTTATCATTGATAAATATGACTCTTGCTTCTCGATGTTATATGGTCTGTCTTAGTAGTTAAAAGCTTTGTTTATCATTCTCGTTATGAATTCGTTTTTTATGTAAAGTATTAAGAATGGTATTAAAAGAATGAATATTTTTTCTTTTATAAATGTTTCATGGATTTATTACAAACTTAATTGTAAATACTGTATACAAAATTTTTGGGAAAAGTTAGTAAAGAAAAATGCATTAAAAAACTGACTGATGATATACAAGGTAATTTTTTGGTTGATTTCAAGAGGAAAAGTGACCAAAAGTTCACTTAAATTACATCTGGTATAGGAAAAATATAGTACTGATATTTATGGTGTACTTTTGACAGGTTTTAAAGGAGGATAAAAAGGCAAGGTTCTCAAAAGACAAAAAAGATAACTTCCTGGGACCTCACAACTCCAAGGCAAAAATTGTTACTCTCTTAATTAAAGGAATGGTTAACCCAGTAAGTATCCAGATGTTTGTTGTTGTCATGTATCGTGTTTTGTTTTTTGGAATCCATATTATCATTGTCCAGGCTGTGGTGTTCGAGTTAATGGAGAGGTCATTTTAAACACATCTGATAATTCTCACTATGGTAGGATATGTTAGCTTTAAATGAAACTGCAGAAGCTATTATTTGTCCTCTGCCCTTTTATAAGTACTAATATCATTTGTAAATTTGACTCAATGCTCTTCAAGGGAATGTCTTGTACCCAGTGAAGAGTTCTTGATCTGAGGAATTGGAGGTACCATCCCATTCCTAAGGTATTGTATGACCCCTGTGGGCTCAGTGCCTTCCTATAAATATGGTAAGTAATAATAATGATGTCTCATCAACAGGAACATAGAAAAAAAGTGGAGGAGGAATTAGTGAGAGTCCGAGGCCTCATTAGCATTGTGTTTGACCTGGGGAATTCCCGTGTGACCTGCAGAGTAAAGCGTGACTTGTCAGTGGAAAAATTAGCAGCTGCTGTAGCACGCACAGAAACTCTGTTAGCCCAGCAGGTTACCACAAATTCTGATGGTGAAGAGGTAAGTTCATTGTTAAATTTAATATTTACAAAAATTTGCATGTAGTATACCTTAAAGATTAAGAGTGTATTGTATTTCAGGTTTCAGTCAGTCTGTCAGTCCACTCTTTTAGAAGAAAGTTTTTAAACCCTTAAAATGTGCACAGGTCGAACCCTTGACAGTTTTGTTGTGCGCAGTAATTTGAAAAAAAAAATATTTAGAAAATTATAAATTGTATATATCTGATACAGTGTTAAACAAACATATTTTTCTTCATTTGTGAGAATATATATATATCTTATTTTTCTAGGAAATTATACCATTAGGAAAAACAGCAAAAGATACGACTTCTCCAGTTGAAGAGCTGCCAGACTACCTGCCAGAGGAAGACACACCAGTGAAGGATGCATCATCGGCCATGGCTCCCACGGGAAGCTTTGCGGAAACTGCTGCAACATGGCTCTCCACTGCCAGTAACCTCCTTCAGAAGTCCTTCTATTGGTGACTGTGTACAGGAATATTATACAGTGGACCCCCGGTTAACGATATTTTTTCACTCCAGAAGTATGTTCAGGTGCCAGTACTGACCGAATTTGTTCCCATAAGAAATATTGTGAAGTAGATTAGTCCATTTCAGACCCCCAAACATACACGTATAAACGCACTTACATAAATACACTTACATAATTGGTCACATTCGGAGGTAATCGTTATGCGGGGGTCCACTGTATATTGTTTCTTCTCTCATTTTGTTTCTCCTGCAGTATAACATAAGTTACATGTAACAAACCACCCACTCAAATGTTTGGACATGGAGTGATGAGCCAAAAAATAGAATTATGAAATAGTGCACAGCATACAAATAAGCACAGTACATACAGTAAAACTCCTAAATTCATTAATTTTTTAATGCATGCTTTGAATATAGTATTGTGTTTCTAAAGGGCATCTCGATAATTTTTTGTGGTACCAATTCATTTTTGGTTTAATGTGACCACAGTCTCTGAATCAACAACTAATCATTGGAGTTTCTTCAGACTGTGCTCGCTATATTTTCCATACTCGGCTCTCTCTCTTTTTTTTTCTAGTCTAGGCATTATTTCTTATGAATGTCAGCATTAACCAGATTAGTGATAGAGATATGAAATGCAAAATAACAGCAAATCCAAAACAAAATTTGTTATATGCATACAGAATTTTGAATTCTCGAGGGCCTCTAGGACACTTGTGAATTTAGGTCTTTGTATATTTGGTGCTCAATTGTATTATTAAGAAGGGATTACTGATTTAGGTGATTTTCATAAAAGAATCTCTGAATGAAAAAAGTTCCAGAGAAAACTTCAGTTTGTTCTTTCGAATTTTGTAAATGTTGATAACTGCAGTTCAGTATGCAAAAATGATTCAAGGAATCTTTCATTCAGGCACTAGGACAGTGTCAATTGTGAAATGTACAGTTTGATGGCATTTAGATATTGGTGCTTAGAAAAATACAATGTTTTGCACTGTAGAAAAGCTGACATTTTCATGCAAGATTATTTGCATTTTATTGTAATAGCTCATTTTGGTGTTATTGCAGTCATCTGTTTGCACGTGTATGTTATGTGTGGTCTGTGAGACAGAATTAGATAATCACAGCTTTTAGTATGTACTTACTCTTAAAGATTACAAACCTTTCAAGGTTAACATACAGAGGATTATCCTAATTGTTTAGTGTGGAAATTTCTTTGTCACATACAGCACAAGACTTCAATTGATAGCTTTTACATTAACATGGAGGTGTATTACCATTAATATTATGGTATTGCATGTAGTATTACTGTATAATGGTGGCTGCATTGCTTCTTATATTAATAATACTGAATATTATGTTCATTTTAGAAATTTACATAGGTGTAGATTTAATTTTAGCAGCTGGTATATTACTTGCCAATATACTCAGGGTAGGAATAAGATATTTGTAGGAAACTACTGTGAATATATTATTTTTTAAAAATGTATGATTTTGTGTACTGTACTGAATGTACATGTTCATTGATTTCACAAAAACATAGAAATTGGCAGTTTTATAAGTGGGGAGCTACCTAGTAAGCAGATGTATCAGGTTCCCAGTGAGAAAATCCCTGAGGGATTTAATAATTCTTTGGAGTCCTAAATTGTCAGAACAAGAAAACTTGTCTATTGTATAAAGATTTGTGTGTCATGGATCCCTGGCCCACTGAAGAAACCTGTTTTGACTACAGAGATACATGTTTTGTATGTCTCAGAGCAGAAATCATTTTATTGGCATTACAAAGCAAAGACTGGAATCTAACAAAAAGTTCATAGGGTCCCAGAAAAATCATCCAGACTTTCAAGCATCTCATATTCATTATTAACTTCAATACGGTAGTCCCCCAGTGTCCAAATCCAGTGTCTGACATCATTACAAATTCTGTAGATAATTAAAACAAGTGCAATCCCTTAATACAGAAAAAAACAAAAAAATAGTATATTTCATGTACAGTATTTGCTTCTCTACAATAGTTTCAGCATGGATATGTATGGTACAATTATCATATGTTCTTTACAATAATACAGATATCTTTTGTACATGAGAAAACCAGTTGCTGGTGTGCCTATCACAGTGTGACTTATTATTGTACTTGTGAGGACGCACTAAATTCATATCAGTCATACAGTGACTGGAGAATGGGAGATAATTAGGAAGGGTAGCTCCAGTTTCTTAAGTCAAGAAACCTTATCTGGTATTGCAACATCCTCTGGAAGAGACAATGTGAGGTAGGTGATAAAATAATGTTGGGGCAACATGCCCATGGATAATGTACCCTCTTTAATGCTTCTTTCTATTAGTTATATTGCCAGGGGTATTACAATCATTTTGCATGTACATGATATTACAGATACACAGATTTAGTACTTTTCATGGATAAAATAATAATAATATATCATGAATGTGTGGGTTTAGCACTTTTTGTTAAGAAATTAATAATAGAATGATAGGAGATAATATTATAAATACTACTCTTCATCACTTTCCATTAAATGCTTTTTCAGAGTATGTCGAGAATGTCTGAAAACAAGTGCTGGTAAGTGTGAGAGAAAGTGCATGGGAAAGGTGAAAGGATGGAAAGGATGCTCATGGATAGTGGCTGGTGTACTAAATAGGGATGTTAAAACTTTGCAGTTTCATTGGTACATTTAAAGATGAGTTAAATATTGATGTATGGAAAGTCAAACCCTAAGTATATGCGGGAATCGTGATGATTTAGTTTTCTTCGATCGGGTCTTTTATAGAGTAAACCTTTCCTCCAGTTCATGTTTGTGATATTGCTCCTGCCTTGATTGTAGACCCAAAAATAGGTACATTCCTTTATATCCTCTGTATCCATCCATGTCAGTAGGTTATATCATTCTGAAATACCATTAATGTATTTTTATATGTATTTAAATTTTATTTTTATATTTGGCAGTAATTTACATTAAATCAGACAGTAAAATTTCTTAATCTAAAATATAAGAAATACTTAAAAGCTTTATGTATATTTTATATTTTAAGAGTTGAAAAAAAAGTTATTTGGTACAGAATTTAATTTTGTTAAATAATAACAAACTATAAAGTTTTGTACTGTATCTTAATTGTAATGTGTTGAAAATATGCAAATACTGTTTGATAAATGAGTCCTGGACGTTTTGTTTTATACAGGAACCTGTATAAGTTATTCAGAGCAGTTAAAATGTTTCCATCACTATGTTTCATAGTGTTGAGTAATACTGTATACTGAAGACTGGCATCACATTGTGTACAAAGAATTATGCACATCCAAATCATGGAACAGGTGAGGGTTCAAGACCCACCAGTTCCACGATTTGTTGACAATTATGTTAGGATTTCATGAGTCTTGATTATACATCCATTGTGGCTCCTCAATTTATATTCTTATTTAATGCTAAACATAACTATTTGTGTAAGAATAAGTTCACAAGTGTGTGTTGAAGGCAGGATGAAAGCATAAATACATAGAAAAACTTTAGGCATTCAGTGTGTTAGTGTTGTGTCGAATAGGTAAAACTTGCGATTTTGGCTTAAATAGCAACACTTCTTGCCAAATTAGGCAAGTGAAAATTTGTGTTTGCAGTAATTTTGCAAAAATCATTCTGAACCTAACCAAAAAAAATATATTTCATCATGTTTGTTTATTATTAATTACATATTGTCAACTTATCTAAAGTTGACCAATTTTACCTATTCGGCATGACATTGATGTGAATTGGTTTAATATGGTGTCACGTTTTAGAGTACAGGAGAGTCCTATCATGTGAGCATCCAAGGATACACACATATGAACTTACAAATGGGGCACTTTGTAAACAAAAAAATTCTACAGCCACCAAGCCACAGTATGAGAATGTCTGAAGCAAACCAGTCCTTTCTGCTGTTGTTGAAAAATCAGTATCAGTGTAGCTTGTCAAAGCATAGCTATTTATCTTTTTGTTATTTCAGTTTTATGTATAGTATTTTAACCCTTTGAGGGTCGACAGGCCCTCTCAGAAACTCATTCTCAGGGTCGGCCAAATTTAAAAAAAAAAAAAATTATTTTTTTCTTATGAAAAGATAGAGAATCTTTTCCCGATCATAATGACACCAAAATTATGTGATTTGATGGAAAACTTACGGAATTATGCTCTTGCAAAGTTAGCGGTCACTGCGATGTTTACGCATCGGCGATTTTGCCCAATTTGAGCCCCATTTTCGGCCAATTCCTCTGTACTAGTCGACAAAAAACATGAATATTTAGCTAAAACTACATTTTTTCTATTGAATGAGTACAAGAAACCACCCATTTACCATTTTCAACTATCCAATACAGTGGTCAGAATTTAGCAATTTTGCCAATTTCACACAAATTTCAAAAAATGCCAATTTCCGAATAGGGTCCAGAACAAACAAGAAATACATTCCTGGCACTAAAATGACATTTCTTCTGTTCATTAGTCACGTCTCAAGGCCCCTTTTACATTCTTTTGCTTTCCACTTTGAATTTTTATTCTCACGAAAAATAGAAGATTTACTGTTATGCAGACTACTGCATTAGTGTAAAAAATTATATAAATCATATTGGCGCACTTGCAAAAGAATGTTAGACTCACCATTTGACGTGTATTGGACGCTTGGCATGATTTGTTTACTTTTGAACTTTGGTAAAAATCGAACATTTCTCCTACTTTGAGCTCAATTTCAAGGTATTTTTCATTGTAAAACCAGTGAAAATCATCTCAATTTCTGTGAAATGCATTCAATTCTATAAAATGAGACCAGGAAAACTAGAATACAACAATAAATACCATACGAAAATACAGAGCAAAGTCGCTGTTTTATGCCAAAAAAACGGTGAAAGTTTTTTTTTTCTCATTATGCACTGTATGCTGCAGGATTTTTTTTATACTGTGCATACTGACCACATAGACCCATTCTTTCATATGGAGGCCTACCAGCCTTTTCCTGCGAGATTTGATGGCGCTAGAATTTATGCGTACTAGTACACGTACGTCAAAAACCCCTGCGCGTAAGACGTACTAGTACGTCCGAAACCCTCAAAGGGTTAAGGGAGCTATTCACTTCACTATTAATTTAATGAATAACATATTTAAATCCAGCCTACAAGAATATACGTGTACAAGTAGATGTGCACAGATATTCACATATGTGTATGTGAATACAGGATTATATACACAAATTCCTTACTAACATAATTATATGTTTCTGAGGCAAATTATCATGTTATTGGTGAATTTGTGAAGCAAGTTATCATTGATACAGAATTTGTGATTATTATTTACAAATGAAAAAAAAAAAAAAAATCAGATATTGTTGATGGAAGGAATGTCAAAAGATTTTTATCCTTTAAAGGGAAGGACAAGAAGGTTCATTCATAATAGTGGAAGCCTTCTAATATGAGGAATTGGAGCTAGCTTCTCTTGTATCAGACTTGATTACCTCCACCCTGCCCAGTATCCAGGTTTGGCATTTCCTCATAGTAATATCAGTAATAGTTATTATAAAAAAAAAAGGTGAGTGGTATATGTGGAGACAAAAAACGTTATCTATGGAGGCAAAGAAGAGAATGTATGAAAGTATAGTAGGACCAACACTCTTATATGGGTGTGAAGCTTGGGTGGTAAATGCAGCAGCGAGGAGACGGTTGGAGGCAGTGGAGATGTCCTGTCTAAGAGCAGTGTGTGGTGTAAATATTATGCAGAAAATTCGGAGTGTGAAAATTAGGAGAAGGTGTGTAGTTAATAAAAGTATTAGTCAGAGGGTTGAAGAGGGGTTGTTGAGGTGGTTTGGTCATTTAGAGAGAATGGATCAAAGTAGAATGACATGGAGAGCATTTAAATCTGTAGAGGAAGGAAGGCGGGGAAGGGGTCGTTTTGTGGGCGCGGGGCTTGGACTTCCAGCAGGCGTGCATGAGCGTGTTCGATAGGAGTGAATGGAGACGAATGGTATTTGGGACCTGATGATCTGTTGGAGTGTGAGCAGGGTAATATTTAGTGAAGGGATTCAGGGAAACCGGTTATTTTTATATAGTCGAACTTGAGTCTTGGAAATTGGAAGTACAATGCCTGTGCTCTAAAGGAGGGGTTTGGGATATTAGCAGTTTGGAGGGATATGTTGTGTATCTTTATATGTATATGCTTCTAAACTGTTGTGTTCTGAGCACCTCTGCAAAAACAGTGATTATGTGTGAGTGAGGTGAAAGTGTTGAATGATGATGAAAGTATTTTCTTTTTGGGGATTTTCTTTCTTTTTGGGTCACCCTGCCTAGGTGGGAGACGGCCAACTTGTTAAAAAAAAAATAATGAAAATAAAATATAATTCTCAGTTACTATGGGCTCTTTGATTATAGCTGTATAGGGTGAAGCAAAATGTATTAGTTTGAGATGTTGCTTCTATAAAATAAAGTCATTGTTATGTCTTGGAACACTCATCTATAAACACTTATAAGCTAGTTTTTAAAAAGTTGTTTTTCAGAATGAAACAAGTTTTTAATTAAAAAAGTCTCATGTATTCATCAAACCATTTTTCGTTGAAGTTGTGCATAAGTTGGACTAATAGTAATTGTTAGAATGTGAACCTGAGGATAGGTGCAGTAAATTAACTGAAGGAAACTGCTGGAGGTTCATAGTGATTCTGACTATTGGCATCTTGAAGAGCAAGACGACTGAGAGAAACATCTATAGAGAAACATCTGGAGCTTGCTTTGTTTTGTCGACATGTACAATGTATGCTTGCTGAGGTTATTACGTTATATATAATAGTTATTGATAGAGCTAGTCTCTTGCTGCTGTAATTAGCCAGCCCATTTCTTAAGATCATTTCAGAATTGTGGGAAATGAGACAGGTCCTTTGATGACCTTTTTTTGTGATGAAAATTATTACTAGTAAAGTGTATCTCTGATAAATGTTTCAGGCCTACCCTGTATAGGTGTTGCTGAATGCACCAAGGAATTTTCTTTTGCAATAATGCAGAGAATAGTGTTTGTTATCTTTCATGTAATATGCATCCACAGGATTACAAATTGTGTAGATAACTTTAAGTACAATGTTTGATGTTATTCCCCTGAGTGTATGACCCATCACTTGCTCATACTCTTTATCACAACTTTTAACCATTCCACTTGCCTTTGAATGTTTACAGCATTCCATAAATATTAACAGGAGATTTTGTTATCTAATGTTCAGTTACAAACTCTGATATGTACATAGTTATATTTTAATGGATAAATAAATGCCACAGAAATCTTCATTGGTTTTCTTAACATTTTTCTTGCAACATTAATACTGACATGATGTTATTTATTTTGACAAAAAGATTCAAAAAATAATAAAAATCATTTTACAAAAATGCAAAAATAAATTATAGAAAATTACATTAAAAACAAACCAGTGTCATCCTGGTTCATTACACGAGCCCACCAGGCCGGGCACATGACAGAGCATAATGCTACTTTATCATCACATTAATGTGGGTTTATTCCTTCAAGGGGATGCTCTCATGGTGAAGGGCCCTTGATCAAAGGATATGGAGTTACCCTCTCCTTGGATAAAATGTAATTACTACCTACGTTCCCTGAGTATTGTGGGAACTGCAAGTTTATTGCTTTCGTATGACTGCAATAAAAATAATAATACTATAATAATAGAGGTAGGAACATTTTCCCATGATGGATAAGTTATAGATGTTTCCAGGATGTATACACCTGGTTATAATGGCAGCGAGTAAACCTGATTGTCTTGCCCCCAGGGTTGATTCATCACCGCCCCTTCCTTGCTGTCTTGCTCACTACACTCACACATCCTTTCTCAATACACTAACAACACATTCTTACCCACTACACTCACACATTATTTCCCAATACACTAAAAATACATTCTTGCCCACCACACTCACACATTCTTTCTCAATATACTAAAAACACATTCTTGCCCACTACACTCACACATTATTTCCCAATACACTAACAATATATTCTTGCCCACCACACTCACACATTCTTTCTCAGTATGCTAACAACACATTCTTACCCACTACACTCACATTCTTGCCCAATACACTCACATTTTTGCCCACTACATTTGCATTTACATTAACCTATATATATATATATATATTTTTTTTCAACAAGTCGGCCGTCTCCCACCGAGGCAGGGTGACCCAAAAAGAAAGAAAATCCCCAAAAAGAAAATGCTTTCATCATCATTCAACACTTTCACCACACTCACACATAATCACTGTTTTTGCATTGTATCAATCGCATCTGCTAGAAAAATGACAGGATGGATAATGAGAACCTTCAAAACTAGGGAGGCCAAGCCCATGATGACACTCTTCAGGTCACTTGTTCTATCTAGGCTGGAATATTGCTGCACACTAACAGCACCTTTCAAGGCAGGTGAAATTGCTGACCTAGAAAATGTACAGAGAACCTTCACGGCGCGCATAACGGAGATAAAACACCTCAATTACTGGGAGCGCTTGAGGTTCCTAAACCTGTATTCCCTGGAATGCAGGAGGGAGAGATACATGATTATATACACCTGGAAAATCCTAGAGGGACTAGTACCGAACTTGCACCCGAAAATCACTCACTACGAAAGCAAAAGACTTGGCAGACGATGCACCATCCCCCAATGAAAAGCAGGGGTGTCACTAGCACGTTAAGAGACCATACAATAAGTGTCAGGGGCCCGAGACTGTTCAACTGCCTCCCAGCATACATAAGGGGGATTACCAACAGACCCCTGGCAGTCTTCAAGCTGGCACTGGACAAGCACCTAAAGTCGGTTCCTGACCAGCCGGGCTGTGGCTCGTACGTTGGTTTGCGTGCAGCCAGCAGCAACAGCCTGGTTGATCAGGCTCTGATCCACCAGGAGGCCTGGTCACAGACCGGGCCGCGGGGGCGTTGACCCCCGGAACTCTCTCCAGGTAAACTCCAGGTGCTCAGAATACAACAGTTTAGAAGCATATACGTATAAAGGTACGCAACATATCCCTCCAAACTGCTAATATATATATATATATATATATATATATATATATATATATATATATATATATATATATATATATATATAAATATATATATATATATATATATATATATATATATATATATATATTATATATATATATATATATATATATATATATATATATATATATATGTTGGTGTCTTTTGTCTGTCTCATAAACATGCAAGATTTCAGGTATGTCTTGCTACTTCTACTTACACTTAGGTCACACTACACATACATGTACAAGCATATATATACACACACACCCATATAAAATACTGCGTGGAATAGACAAGGTGGACAAGGACAGGATGTTCCAGGGAGGGGACACAGAAACAAGAGGCCACAATTGGAAGTTGAAGACACAAATGAGTCAGAGAGATAGTAGGAAGTATTTCTTCAGTCATAGAGTTGTAAGGCAGTGGAATAGCCTAGAAAATGACGTAGTGGAGGCAGGAACCATACACAGTTTTAAGACGAGGTTTGATAAAGCTCATGGAGCGGGGAGAGAGAGGGCCTAGTAGCAACCGGTGAAGAGGCGGGGCCAGGAGCTAGGACTCGACCCCTGCAACCACAAATAGGTGAGTACAAATAGGTGAGTACACCCCTCTGGATTTTCTTCTATTTTCTTTCTAGTTCTTGTTCTTGTTTATTTCTTCTTACCTCCATGGGGAAGTGGAACAGAATTCTTCCTCTGTAAGCCATACGTGTTGTAAAAGGCGACTAAAATGCCAGGAGCAAGGGGCTAGTAGCCCCTTCTCCTGCACATATTACTAAATGTTAAAGGAGAAACTTTCGTTTTTCCATTTGGGCCACCCTGCCTCGGTGGGATACGGCCGGTGTGTTGAAAGAAGAAAGAATATATATATATGATGGGAGTAGGTTGGTAGACAGCAACCACCCAGGGAAGTACTACCGTCCTGCCAAGCGAGTGTAAAACGAAATCCTCTAATTGTTTTACATGATGGTATGATTGCTGGTGTCCTTTTTTTCTGTCTCATAAACATGCAAGATTTCAGGTGCGTCTTGCTACTTCTACTTACACTTAGGTCACACGACACATACATATACAATCATATATATACACACATATATATATATACATACATACAAAGGCGAAAGGAGGAAAGAGAGGGGATGGAGAAGACAGACAGGAGATCCCAGACCCAGGAAGAAGATCAAATACAGCCTCCCTCACAACTTCCTATAGAAGCCTCCCAACCAGGTCAACTCCAATGCAACCAAACACTCTAAACCAAAACACCCATGCCACATCGAATGTCCCTACCCACTGCATTACAAACTCCACCCCCACAGCAACCGCCCATAGTTCCTTATCAGGTCTCCCACCTCCCCAACCCCAATAAACCTCCAAGACCACAGTCTTAGAAAAGAATTGGAAGGTGTGGTATACAAATGCAGATGGAATAACAAATAAGTATGAGGAGTGGCACGAAAGAATCAAGGAGACATCCCCAGACATAATAGCACTCACAGAAACAAAACTCACCAGAATAATAACAGATTCAATCTTTCCATCAGGATATCAAATCCTCAGGAAAGACAGAGGGAGGAGAGGGGGAGGAGGAGTTGCACTGCTCATTAAAAACCAGTGGGGTTTTGAGAAAATGGAAGGAATGGATGGCACGGGCGAAAGGGACTACTTAGTAGGAACAATCCAGTCTGAGGGACATAAGGTGATAATTGCAGTAATGTACAACCCACCACAGAACTGCAGGAGGCCAAGAGAAGAATATGATGAGAGCAACAGAGCAATGGTCGACACACTAGCCGAGGTGGCCAGGAGAGCACACATGGGGGGAGCAAAGTTACTAGTTATGGGTGACTTCAATCACAAGGAGATTGACTGGGAAAACCTGGAGCCCCATGGGGGTCCCGAAACATGGAGAGCCAAGATGATGGATGTGGTACTGGAAAACCTCATGCATCAACATGTTAGAGACACTACAGGAGAGAGAGGAGAGGATGAACCAGCAAGACTGGACCTTGTATTCACCTTGAGTAGTTCGGACATCGAGGATATCATGTATGAAAGGCCCCTGGGAGCTAGTGATCATGTGGTTCTGTGCTTCGACTACATAGTTGAGCTCCAAGTGGAGAGAGTAGCAGGAATAGGTTGGGAAAAACCAAACTACAAAAGGGGGAACTACTCAGGCATGAGGAACTTCCTTCAAGACATTCAGTGGGAGAGGGAACTGACAGGAAAACCAGTACAAGAAATGATGGAGTATGTGGCAACAAAATGCAAGGAGGCAGAGGAGAGGTTTGTTCCCAAGGGAAACAGAAATAATGGGAAGAACAAAACGAGTCCTTGGTTCACCCAAAGGTGTAGGGAGGCAAAAACTAGGTGTACTAGAGAATGGAAAGGGTACAGAAGACAGAGAACTCAGGAAAATAAAGAGATTAGCCAAAGAGCCAGAAACGAATATGCACAGATAAGAAGGGAGGCTCAGCGACAATATGAAAATGACATAGCATCAAAAGTCAAGACTGACTGACCCGAAGCTGTTGTACAGCCACATCAGGAGGAAAACAACAGTCAAGGACCAGGTAATCAGACTGAGGATGGGTGATGGGGAATTCACAAGAAACGACCGAGAGGTATTTCAGGAGCTCAACACGAGATTTAAAGAAGTATTTACAGTGGAAACCAGTAGGACTCCAGGAAATCAGAACAGGGGGGTACACCGGCAAGTGCTGGATGAGGTACATATAACCAAGGAGGAGTGAAGAAGCTGCTATGCGAACTTGACACCTCAAAGGCGGTGGGACCAGACAACTTCTCTCCGTGGGTCCTTAAAGAGGGAGCAGAGATATTGTGTGTGCCATTAACAAAGATCTTCAACACATCATTTGAAACTGGGCAACTCCCTGAGGTATGAAAGATGGCAAATGTAGTCCCAATTTTTAAAAAGGGAGACAGACATGAAGCACTAAACTACAGACCTGTATCACTAACGTGTATAGTATGCAAGGTCATGGAGAAGATCGTCAGGAGGAGAGTGGTGGAGCACCTGGAAAGAAACAAGTGTATAATTGACAACCAGCACGGTTTCAGGGAAGGAAAATCCTGTGTCACAAACCTACTAGAGTTTTATGACAAGGTAACAGAAGTAAGACAAGAGAGAGAGGGGTGGATCGACTGCATTTTTTTGGACTGCAAGAAGGCCTTCGACACAGTTCCTCACAAGAGGTTACTGCAAAAGCTAGAGGATCAGACACACATAACAGGAAAGGCACTGCAATGGATCAGAGAATACCTGACAGGGAGGCAACAACGAGTCATGGTACGTGTCGAGGTGTCAGAGTGGGCGCCTGTGACAAGCGGGTTTCCGCAGGGGTCAGTCCTAGGACCTGTGCTGTTCTTGGTATATGTGAACGACATAACGGAAGGGATAGACTCAAAAGTGTCCTTGTTTGCAGATGATGTGAAGTTAATGAGAAGAATCAAATCGGATGAGGATCAGGCAGGACTACAAAGAGACCTGGACAGGCTACAAGCCTGGTCCAGCAACTGGCTCCTTGAGTTTAACCCTGTCAAATGCAAAGTCATGAAGATTGGGGAAGAGCAAAGAAGACCGCAGACACAATATAGTTTAGATGGCCAAAGACTGCAAACCTCACTCAAGGAAAAAGATCTCGGGGTGAGTATAACACCGAGCATATCTCCTGAGGCGCACATCAATCAGATAACTGCTGCAGCATACGGGCGCCTGGCAAACCTACGGATAGCGTTCCAATACCTCAGTAAGGATTCGTTCAAGACTCTGTATACTATTTACGTCAGGCCCATACCGGAGTATGCAGCACCAGTTTGGAATCCACACCTAGTCAAGCACGTCAAGAAATTAGAGAAAGTGCAAAGGTTTGCAACAAGACTAGTCCCAGAGCTATGGGGATTGTCCTACGAAGAAAGGTTGAGGGAAATCGGCTTGACGACACTGGAGGACAGGAGGGTCAGGGGAGACATGATAACGACATATAAAATACTGTGCAGAATAGACAAGGTGGACAAAGACGAGATGTTCCAGAGATGGGACACAGACATAAGAGGTCACAATTGGAAGTTGAAGACTCAGATGAATCAAAGGGATGTTAGGAAGTATTTCTTCAGTCATAGAGTAGTCAGGCCGTGGAATAGCCTAGAAAGTGACGTAGTGGAGGCGGGAACCATACATAGTTTTAAGGCGAGGTATGATAAAGCTCATAAGGCAGGGAGAGAGAGGACCTAGTAGCAATCAGCGAAGAGGCGGGACCAGGAGCTATGAATCGACCCCTGCAACCACAAATAGGTGAGTACACACCCCTCTGGGTTTTCTGCTATTTTCTTTCTAGTTCTTGTTCTTGTTTATTTCCTCTTATCTCCATGGGGAAGTGAAACAGAATTCTTCCTCTGTAAGCCATGCATGTTATATGAGGCAACTAAAATGCCAGGAGCAAGGGGCTAGTAACCCCTTCTCGTATATATTACTAAATGTAAAAGGAGAAACTTTTGTTTTTCCTTTTGGGCCACCCTGCCTTGGTGGGATACGGCCGGTGTGTTGAAAGAAGAAGTATGTATGTATTGTTTTTAGGTCAGGGATCATTTAAAAAAAACACAAACATGAAAACATTGTTACAGTATATCAATGATTGTGAATCTCCTCCAGCTCCTCAGAAGCTGGACGCGAGCCAAGTATGCATCAAGCATTTCCCTTCTGGATAGCCACGCTGAGGTGCTGGAACATGAAAGTGGCTGCCCTTGTGTCCCTGGTGGTCTCAATAAGTCTGGAACCCAGTTGCTTGAAGAAACGTGTGGCATTTTTCCCCATGCTCCCAAGGTCTCTGATCCCACTGGGACAAAATGATATTGATGGCTTATGTCTCTGTACTTGCCGATCTTGTACTCCTCCCTGTGATCCTCAGCACTTCCCTGTTGTCCAACGATGTGACAGATGTAGATGTTAGCCAGTATTGACACACAGGTATAGTTCCATTCTAAAAGCTTCTTGCCATTCTTCCAAGGATAAAGGGTGATTCTGTCAGGGTGGTTTGTGCGGTTGTGAGTATTGTTGGATGCTAGGGATTGGGGCTCTCTCTCAGGTGGGCATCCAACTGTTGCAAGGCTCCTCTTATGATGTCGCTGACTTCACTGTGTCTTGCATGCCAGCCCGTGTTTTGGGAGCAGTTAAGACCATTAAGACCACATTGGTTGGCTTGTGCATTGCCACAAATATACGTACATTGTACATTGCGTGTGAATTGGGGTAGTGAGGTAGATAGCCACTACAATATGGAGAGTCTGTAGATCTAGGTGTGTTCCCATTGCTGAAATGAGAACTGTTTGAAGGAAGTCCCCAGAGTGATGCGTGCTCACAGCTTGGAGACAGGCAGTCTCCCTGTTGGATGCTTCAGCCCTGAGCATGTTGGCATACACCTTTTCAGTGATGGGACCATTAGAACTCGATTGTAGACCAGTGCTGCACTAGATTTTGTTGCTGGAGCAGTGAGATTTCCCATTTGGTAATGGCACTGTATAGCTAGGATCCTGTATTCTTTTTGAGTCACTAAGGGTGCCTGAAAAAATTTGTTTTTTTAACTCGTCTGATGCTATGGAATAGGGTAAGAAAGCTGGTAGGGCAATCTGGGAGGATTTGTGTACTCCCATCTCCCCAAGCCTGATTAGAGGTGAGGCTTGCAACCACTGTCCATCTTCAAGGGAAAGATTCACTACTCTCTCTAGCATGGTCTTTAGGAAGCAGTCATAGTCCTTGAGTTTCGGACTGCTGAAGGCTGGGGAGCATCTCAGGAAGTAGGTAAGTTCTGGGAGGGAGAGGCACATGGTGAGTAAGTAGAAGGCATAATGTGTGTCAATGTCTCATCGTACCTTCCATCGTCCTGAGGTCCGAGATTTTATTTTGTAGAATAAGATCAATAGTAATGAACCCAAGAGGAGCACCAAGAAGAGTGCTGTTAGCTGTATCGATGGCTCGTGCTCGCAAAAACAAAACTAATATCCTCAATGATCTGTCTTTTAGTAGAGACTATTGTGCATTTGGTGGGGTATAAAGTTAGCTCCAGGCTCTCTCCAGTGTCATTTATTTTTCTGATGTCCTCTAGGAGAGCCTCTGAAGTGCCAGCCAGAGTCCCATCATCCAAGGACCACCCCCCACACACATATATGTATATATAGTATTTATATTTTTTTTCAACAAGTCGGCCGTCTCCCATATATATATATATATATATATATATATATATATATATATATATATATATATATATATATATATATATATATATATATATATATATATATATATATATATATATATGCAAAACAACCACTGTGAAAGAATAGAGAAATTCCAAGCGCTTTCGTGACTACTCACATTATCAAGGAACGATGAAAGTAAAGCATCAAAGGAAGGTATATAAAGGGGTAGCCCACACCTCACTATCACATCCCACAACAACGAAACACCTGACGTGAGACAGCAGGCCCGCCGGCCGAACTAGACAGGTCCTTCATACAGGAATCGCGGGAAGAACTAAAAGCCATAAATGAAATCGAAAGAAACCCAAAGTATTTCTTCTCCTATGCCAAATCAAAATCGAGAACAACGTCCAGTATTGGGCCCCTACTTAAACAAGATGGGTCCTACACAGATGACAACAAGGAAATGAGTGAGCTACTCAAGTCCCAATATGACTCAGTTTTTAGCAAGCCGCTAACCAGACTGAGAGTCGAAGATCAAAATGAATTTTTTATGAGAGAGCCACAAAATTTGATTAACACAAGCCTATCCGATGTTATCCTGACGCCAAATGACTTCGAACAGGCGATAAATGACATGCCCATGCACTCTGCCCCAGGGCCAGACTCATGGAACTCTGTGTTCATCAAGAACTGCAAGAAGCCCCTATCACGAGCCTTTTCCATCCTATGGAGAGGGAGCATGGACACGGGGGTCGTCCCACAGTTACTAAAAACAACAGACATAGCCCCACTCCACAAAGGGGGCAGTAAAGCAACAGCAAAGAACTACAGACCAATAGCACTAACATCCCATATCATAAAAATCTTTGAAAGGGTCCTAAGAAGCAAGATCACCACGCATCTAGAAACCCATCAGTTACACAACCCAGGGCAACATGGGTTTAGAACAGGTCGCTCCTGTCTGTCTCAACTATTGGACCACTACGACAAGGTCCTAAATGCACTAGAAGACAAAAAGAATGCAGATGTAATATATACAGACTTTGCAAAAGCCTTCGACAAGTGTGACCATGGCGTAATAGCGCACAAAATGCGTGCTAAAGGAATAACAGGAAAAGTCGGTCGATGGATCTATAATTTCCTCACTAACAGAACACAGAGAGTAGTCGTCAACAGAGTAAAGTCCGAGGCAGCTACGGTGAAAAGCTCTGTTCCACAAGGCACAGTACTCGCTCCCATCTTGTTCCTCATCCTTATATCCGACATAGACAAGGATGTCAGCCACAGCACCGTGTCTTCCTTTGCAGATGACACCCGAATCTGCATGACAGTGTCTTCCATTGCAGACACTGCAAAGCTCCAGGCAGACATCAACCAAATCTTTCAGTGGGCTGCAGAAAACAATATGAAGTTCAACGATGAGAAATTTCAATTACTCAGATATGGTAAACATGAGGAAATTAAATCTTCATCAGAGTACAAAACAAATTCTGGCCACAAAATAGAGCGAAACACCAACGTCAAAGACCTGGGAGTGATCATGTCGGAGGATCTCACCTTCAAGGACCATAACATTGTATCAATCGCATCTGCTAGAAAAATGACAGGATGGATAATGAGAACCTTCAAAACTAGGGAGGCCAAGCCCATGATGACACTCTTCAGGTCACTTGTTCTATCTAGGCTGGAATATTGCTGCACACTAACAGCACCTTTCAAGGCAGGTGAAATTGCCGACCTAGAAAATGTACAGAGAACTTTCACGGCGCGCATAACGGAGATAAAACACCTCAATTATTGGGAGCGCTTGAGGTTCCTAAACCTGTATTCCCTGGAACGCAGGAGGGAGAGATACATGATTATATACACCTGGAAAATCCTAGAGGGACTAGTACCGAACTTGCACACGAAAATCACCCACTACGAAAGCAAAAGACTTGGCAGACGATGCACCATCCCCCCAATGAAAAGCAGGGGTGTCACTAGCACGTTAAGAGACCATACAATAAGTGTCAGGGGCCCGAGACTGTTCAACTGCCTCCCAGCACACATAAGGGGGATTACCAACAGACCCCTGGCAGTCTTCAAGCTGGCACTGGACAAGCACCTAAAGTCGGTTCCGGATCAGCCGGGCTGTGGCTCGTATGTTGGTTTGCGTGCAGCCAGCAGCAACAGCCTGGTTGATCAGGCTCTGATCCACCAGGAGGCCTGGTCTCAGACCGGGCCGCGGGGGCGTTGACCCCCGGAACTCTCTCCAGGTAAACTCCAGGTAACCCACCAACAAACTATTCTACCCAAGAAATAAGAATTTTAAAAATTATTATTTGTCCAATGTATTATTAAATTCTTCCCAAATTCTATTAATTATAAATGGATCTAATTTATATAAACCAAAGAAAATATTCATATTATTGTCAAAACTGCTTTTTATGAAACAAGATTCACTGAGTCGCGCATCAGGTGTTTCTTTGCTGTGGGATCTGATAGTGAGGTGTGGGCTACCCCTTTATATACCTTCCTTTGATGCTTTACTTTCATCGTTCCTTGATAATGTGAGTAGTCACGAAAGCGCTTGGAATTTCTCTATTCTTTCACAGTGGTTGTTTTGCATATATATATATATATATATATATATTATATATATATATATATATATATATATATATATATATATATATATTATATATGTCGTGCCGAATATGTAAAACTGGTCAATTAGCAAAAACTCATTTAAAATTAAGTCCTTTCTGAAATTTTCTCTTATACGTTTAAAGATATATTTTTTTCATTAATGTTGATGTAAAAATTTATAATTTTGCACCAAAAGAATCTTAGAAAACTTACCTAACCTTATGATAACAAGAACAATTTATTTTAGCCCAACCCAACTATATATATTTTAGATTTGTTTACAATAATTTAATACTAAACAAACACAGTGAAAAATATTTTTTTCGTTAGGTTCAGAATGATTTTGGCGAAATTATTGCATACACAAATTTTCACTTGTCCTATATGGCAAGATGAGCGTTGCTATTTAAGCCAAGATCGCAAGTTCTGCCTATTCGGCACGACATATATATATATATATATATATATATATATATATATATATATATATATATATATATATATATATATATATATATATATATATATATATATATATATATATATATGTATGTATATATATATATAATATATATATATATATATATATATATATATATATATATATATATATATATATATATATATATATATATATATATATAATATTATATTTATATATATATACATACATACATACACACAAGGTTTTCCCTGAGCTGCCAACAAGGACAGGAAATTCATGTCTTGTGAAATTCCACCTATTATACGTGGTGGGAAATTTCCTTATTCTCAATATATCATTTTTAACTTCACTCAAACGCTGTCTTCCAGCGGGTAGAATGATTCAGCAACTTCTGGCATCCCATGATGATTCTCTTCAAATCGCTTGTGCTCTCTAGGCTGGAATATTGTTGTACACTAACTGCCACATCGATACCATGCCTAACCCTTCTAGGGTAGGGTAGGTGCCTGAGCCCGAGCCTTTAGCTCATAAGACTGTCATTCCCATTTGCCCCCTTGGGGCGGGGATGGCAGACCAGAGAGGCCTAGCTTGTGGCTAGGCCTGGGGACAGTTGGTCCCAAAGATGAGGAGGTACTTGTGCCTCCCCCCATGGGAGACTTAGGTCTCAGACACTCCCTAAAGTGGGAGCCAAGGCCGGGCCACCACTTGGAAAAGGCCCGGGCCGGGAGAATACCGGCTAATCTTTAATAATAATAACTAACTGCCACCTTCAAGGCTGGCGACATTGCTGACCTGGAGAGTGTACAAGGAACTTTAACGACACACATAAGTGCGTTAAGGCACCTAAATTACTGGGAACAGTTGAAGGTCCTTGATCTGTATTCCCTGGAACGCAGGCGAGAAAGATACATGATAATTTACACTTGGAAGGTCCTGGAGGGATTGGTACCAAACCTGCACACGAAAATCACTCCATATGAAAGCAAAAGACTCGGCAGATGTAACATTCTCCCGACGAAAAGCAGGGGCGCCACTAGTACACTGAGACAACATAGTAAGTGTCCGGGGCCCAAGACTGTTCAATTGCTTCCAAGCATACATAAGGGGGATTACCAATAGACCCCTGACTGTCTTCAAGAAGGTACTGGATAGGCACCTAAAGTCAGTACCTGACCAACCGGGCTGAGGTTCCTACGTCAGCTTGCCACCATGAGGCCTGGTCTCAGACCTGGCCGCGGGGGCGTTGATCCCCAAAATCCTCTCCAGGTAAACTCCAGGATGGAACGTTCAATAGATCTGCAGTAGGCCTACTGGTCCATGCTAGGCTGGTTCTTCCGAAACCTTCGCTCACTGTGGGAGAGGAATCTCCTTCAAGGGTTCTTGATCCGAGGAGCTGGAGCAGACTTTCCTCGGCCTCAGGCCATATGCTGACCCCATACAGTTTTAGCGCTTTCCCCTCATAATAATAATAATAATAATAATAATAATAATAATAATAATAATAATAATAATAATAATAATAATAATAATAATAAAAATAATAATAATAAAAATCACGCGTCATCGTCTAAAAAACGATGACGTAACAATGACGTCAGAGCTTGGGGTGTCCCACTGATCACAAAATAATATTTCCCAGAAACATTCGTCTATTTTTCTTATGGAGGTGAGACCAGCTGACCTGTGAGGTCAAGAAGATTCCTGCAGGAACCTGCAGGAGGACCTCAGTAGGTCATAGAGTGTTGAGGTTATACAAGGTAAAAGGCCAGGCCAAACCTGACGCTACTCCCACCATTGAACAAGAAATAGTAATAATAGTAATAGTAATAGTAGCATTGGTAACAGTATTAGTTACTCTTCTCTCTCTCTCTCTCTCTCTCTCTCTCTCTCTCTCTCTCTCTCTCTCTCTCTCTCTCAGGAACAGGTTAGGTCACGGGTAAGAGAGACACAAGAGCAGCCAGTGGAAACACACCTCTGTGTCTCTATGCAGTAGATCCATAATAGAACAGTACTCTGAGAGATCACGTACAGATATATCTCACATGTTACTAAGACAACCCACCTCTTGGAAGTGAGACGCTTCTTGATGTACTCTTCATGTACTCTTCATGTACTCTTCATGTACTCTTCATGTACTCTTCATGCACACTTCATGTACTCTTCATGTACTCTTGATGTACACTTCATGTACTCTTCATGTACTCTTCATGTACTCTTAATGTACACTTCATGTACTCTTCATGTACTCTTAATGTACACTTCATGTCCTCTTCATGTACACTTAATGTACTCTTGTACTCTTAATGTACTCCTGATATACACTTGATGTACTCTTCGTGTATTCTTGATGTACTCTATGTACTATTGGGGTACTCTTGATGTATTCTAGGCACACACACACAGTACCTAAAAAGAAAAGGGCTCATACACGACAACCAGCACTGCTTCAGGGAAGGGAAATCCTGCGTCACAAATCTACTGGAGTTTTAGGACAAGGTGACGGAAAGAAGGTAGGAGAGAAAGGGATAGGTAGACTGAATCTTCTTGGACTGTAAGAAGGCTTTGGACACAGTAACACACAAGAGACTGGTTGAAAAGTTAGTGGAGCAGGCAGGATAGCAGGGAAAGTACTGTAGTGGATCAGGGAATACCTGACAGGAAAGAAACGTGTGTTGGTACGTGACGAGGTGCTCAGAGTGGGTGCATGTGTCGAGCGGGGTTCCACAAGGGTTAGTCATAGGCCCGGTGCTGTTTCTAGTATATATACGAGGATCAGGTACGCCTACAAAGCTGCAAGCCTGGTCTGACAAATGGCTCCTGGAGTTTAACCCCAGCAAGTGCAAAGTTATGAGGCTTAGGGAAGGACAAAGAAAACCTTGGACGGAATACAGGCTAAGTGGTCAAAGGTTGCAAAACTCACTCAAGGAAAAGGATCTTGGGGTGAGTATAATATCGAGCACATCTGAGGTGCACATCAACCAGATAACTAGTGCAGCATACAGGCTCTTTGCAAACCTAAAAATAGTTTTTCGACACCTGAGTAAGGAATCGTTCAAGACACTGTACACTGTGTACGTCAGACCCACATTGAAGTATGCAACACCAGCATGGAACCCACATTTGGTCAAGCACGTCAAGACATTGACAGAAAGTGCAAAGGTTTTGAACAGGACTAGTCCTGGAGCTAAGGGGCATGTCCTACGAGGAGAGGTTAAGGGAACTAACCTGACGACACTGGAGGACAGAAGAGATGAGGGGGGGGGGACATGATAACGACATATAAAATACTGAGAGGAATTAACAAAATGTTTTTAGAGATGTGACACAGCAACAAGGGGCCACAACTGGAAGCTGAAGACTCTGATGAGTTACTGGGATGTTAGGAAGTATTTATTCAGTCATAGAGTTGTCAGGAAGTTGAACAATCTGGAGAGCGATGTAGTGGAGAGAGTGGACCTAGTAGCGACCAGTGACGAGGCGAGGCCAGGAGCTATGAATCGACCCCTGCAACCACAAATAGGTGAACACACACACACACACACACACACACACACACACACACACACACACACGCAGCTACACCTGGGCTCCACACTGACAGTGTTCTGGTGGTCGTGGTGAAGGTTGGTTGTGTGATAGTGTTGATCAGTGTGCTGGAACCTCAACATTACCTCGCAACACAAACACATTGTCGTGCATAGAGTACAGAACTCGCTGCAACACTCTGCTGTAGTACATAGAGTACAGAACTCGCTGCAAAACTCTGCTGTAGTACACAGAGTACAGAACTCGCTGCAACACATTGCTGTAGCGACCAACCCGTAAGAATATTAATTGACGGGAATTACCTGAAGGTTTTCAACATTCTTGACCAAGATTCTTGGTTAGGATTCTTCACCAAGAAGATTCTTGACCTAAATTTTTGGCCAGTAATATTCTTCAACCAAGATTCCTATGACAGATTCAAACATTTCTCAACACGTCAGAAAATTTTAAAACTTCCAAAGGTAAAGTCTCATACGATTTCTTCTACCCAGGTACCACTCAGCTCTTACAAAGTTCCTCTCTATACACTCCAACATTACCTTTGTAAACACGGCGAGTTAAAACACCAAAAACTATATATACCGAGTGGTTTTTCGCCCCCAAAAAGTCACGGTATATGAAGGAGCTTCGCAAGAAAGCTCGCTGCATATTGACATTAGTAGTTTATAAGCATTATTAATGCTGTTATAAGAGATAATTACTTGGGAATTTTCACAGCCTCTTTCGTGTTAATTAAGGAATGAGGCGCCGGTCAGGTGGTGGGAGAGGTCAGGTGTCATACGAGGTCAGATGCCAGAAGTCCTAAAATCGGATTTCAAGTCACACCACATCACATACATATCATCACATCACATAGCATGGGGCCACCCCTCAGATACCACCTCACTTCACATCACACAGCAGATCACCACTGTCACAGCTTGTGTAATATTATTACCATTAACAGAGTGTGTAAATAACAATACTTGTGCACACACACAGCAACTTCTGCCGATAGAGACGCCACACATCTGGTAGGTATCTGAACGTTGATACAGAAAGAACTAGAACCAGTGTGGGAAAACCAGGAGAGGCGGAGTAGGTCAGGTAGCGTGGATACAAAACTTGCTGGGGCTCAGGAAGCTGTGATAGGTACTCTGTCTTACCTGACTTCTGTGTTGTGCATGGGTAACATCATCCTAGCCAGTCTCAGAGACGCCTAGAATGGTCTGCCTAGTATGGGCTAGCAGGTCTGCTGCTGTGTTGGGTGTAAGACCTACCTAGCATGGGCCAGCACGTCTACTGCTGTGTAGGATGTGAGTAGGGCCTTCCCCTATCATGGGCAAGTAGGTCTACTGCAATGTTGCTCTTCTGATGTTTTTGTAAACATGACATTGTTGTTGATCAATGTAACGTAATAATATTCAGAGAAACACTGGGCTAACTGGCAGCTTCATGTTTCAGCCTCACCGCTGAGGCTTCAACCGAGGTTTCTCCTGGAGTTTCAGCTGAGGCTTCAACAGAAACCAAGCTTTCTGGTCTTCAACATACGACAGTTTCATTGGAGGCTTCAGACTCACATAATAATTCCAATAACATGTTCATTGGAGAAGTCCAGTACAGATGCTCAAAAATCCGGGAAAAGGGATTTAATGCACAATTGTTATAGATTCCATCACATATTGGATTACTCCTTCATCATAAAGTTATGTTAGCCAAGAAAAGTACCCAGAAGGAGAATGTAGAATATAACTTTGGTGTATCTGTGTCTAGCATTAGGAATAATATTACGAGAGAAGTAAATTTTGAGACTGAGTGTTATAGAAATACAATTAGAAGCCTGGCAAGACCTATAACCCACTATGATAACATGAACGTAGATAAGTATGTTTATGGAGCAACTTGCAATGTAGTGGCCAAGCTTAGGCTTGGTAACAAGTACTTCTGACACTGGCAGACACACGGATGGTTGTCAAACCAAACGCAATATGGCCAACCCTGTGGTCACTGTCCTGAACACTGTGCTTTATTGTCCACTTATTGAAGAATATAGAGACAGTAAAAAAAAATATATATTAAGCAAATTTCCTAAATTTGCTCGTTACAGATAAGTGAACTGTAGATATAAATCCAGATGTACACCTGTTAACCCTTTTGGGTCCTTGTTCCTAGGCCTTTTGTGTATCCATATGTTCTTGCTCTACCCTCCACTGGATGGATATGACGTGCACAATAAACTAGCCACTTCGGTGGCAATTTCTAACAGTTTTCCTGGTCTTCAACATACTCCAGATTTCCTGGTCTTCAATGCACTCCAGACTTTCTGTACTTAACTCATCGACTGACAAGAATTCAGCGTTCAGCATCACCCACCATCACCACCACCACCATCACTACCACCACCGTCACCACCATCACCACCACCATTATCACCACTACTACCACCCCCGCTAAAACAACCATCACCACTACTACCACCCCACTCAAACAACCACTACTACCACCATCACCACCACCATTATCACTACTACTACCACCCCCGCTAAAACAACCACCACCACCATCATCACCAGTACTACCACCCCCACTCAAACAACCACTACTACCACCATTAACAGAAGGATATAATTCACGCATGGCTGCCTGGACCACACTGCTTCCCTTGCTGTGGTTCAAGTCCTCACTGAACCACCTCCTCACACGCACCAACACACACGCCAGCCTTGGACACACATACAGGGAAACCTACCTACCTGCTGCTCCTCATCCTGGTTTTATTTTTTCATACAGAGAAATGTTTGTGTTGATAAGGAATTAGACATGTGCAACATCTGGGTATCTTTATTGTAAAGATACCCAGATGTTGCACGTGTCTAGTTCTTTATCTTGTGTCTATTGAACAGCATATATATATATATATATATATATATATATATATATATATATATATATATATATATATATATATATATATATATATATACAATAGTGCAAATCAACCACGGGGGAATTTGAATGATAGTTCTAGGCCTATTGTGTTGCAATCAACACATCTTCAGGAATTTGCAGTATTGCATAAATTCGTACAAGGGAATGACTCCAGCTAGAGTCGTTCCCTGAACGAATCTTCTTGGAATTCCTAGTCATCTCTGCAACATTGCAAGCTCTTGGAGATGTGCTGATTACAACACGAAAGGCCTAGAACTATCATTCAACAGCCCCCCCAGTGGTTATTTTGCATCTTACATCACTTGTTGGTGATTATTACATTGTGTTGATGTAGGTTTAGCGGTGACTCGCTCGAACTACACATAAAACATCTCCCATCAACCAATAAGACGTGAAGTTGAAAGCGTAACTTGTGATTCGTGGTTTAAACTACGTTCATTACTAAAACAGGATTGATATTAACTAATTTAGGCACAAATAACCAACTTCTACATTGTTCATAGAACTGTGATTGTCCGCACTCCAGTGATCCCTGCCACCTCACCTTACCACTATTATTATTAATACTCCTACGCTTACTATTACTACTATTGTTGTTATTATTATTATTATTATTATTATTATTATTATTATTATTATTATTATTATTATTATTATTATTACTACTACTACTACTAGGTACATACAAGTCCCAGGTGTTTCACAACTAGTGTTCAGTATGTGATGTTATCGTTCACGTTGCATTAAGCTTGCAGGAGTGTGGAGGTGCAACCCCCAGGATGTGCTTGCTAACTTTATTGCAAAGATCTGGTTGGGTGAGTTAGCGACCGCATGACGGGCTCGCTTGCAACCTTGGGCTGGTCGAGAGATAGATAGAGAGAGATAGATAGAGATAGAGAGAGAGAGAGAGAGAGAGGGGGGGGGGGATCTCGAACAAAGGAAACGTCGGCATCAATGAGAAGACGAAAATAAAACTATTTTTAATTTCCACCTTAATGTTTTTGTATCACAATTAGATACAGTCGAGTGGGGAAGCCCAGGGATTGAAGCCTTCCAGGATGCGGCTTCCACCACCTCTAATGTTTTCCCGTAGTTCGGTTGGTAGCGCACTTACCTCACACACTGAAGTCCGTGGTTCGATCCCCGGTACGGGTGGAAACAGGGCGTGTTTCCTTAAGACACCTGCTGTCCATGTTCACCTAGCAGTAAAATAGGTACCTGGGTGTTAGTGGACTGGTGTGTATACCTGGAGAGGGTTCCGGTGGTCAATGCCCCCGCGGACCGGTCTGTGACTAGGCCTCATGGTGGACCAGAGCCTGATCAACCAGGCTGTTACTGTTGGCTGCACGCAACCCAACGTACGAACCACAGCCCAACTGGTCAGGTATTTACTCTAGGTGCCTGTCCAGCGCCTGTGGGTCGCATCCTGGGGTCAAAATAGACCTAATTTGCTCTTTATATAGTAGTATGTTATTGATGTCAACTATGGTCTGTATACCTTGTACATGTACTGGTAGTAATAAAGATTTATTATTATTATTATTATTATTATTATTATTATTATTATTATTATTGTTATATTTTGGTGTAGCAGTTCCTAGGGTAAGACCAGAGTGGGCTAAGTCACTGATGGCTCGGTTTACTGCTAGGTAAGCAGGGGCAGCAGGGTGACTAGTTGGTTAATGGGGGGTTTAAAGCCTATCTAGTACACGAGGGTCAAGGTCAGGCTGCAGGTCACCTGGTAACCACCAGTCAGGAATACTTTAATACCTAAAATAATGATTAATTTCAACTCTCTGGAGATATACACTGAGAGGTAAACAGCTATCACTGTATATACACTAAAGTATACATACCTTTCACTGTATATACACTGAGAGATATACACCTCTCAGTGTATGCACACTGAGAAAACCACGCCTCTCGGTTTATATACACCGAGTTATACACACCGCTCAGTGTATATAAAGTGAGGAATATACACCTCCTTACTCATCCTGGCATCAGGTATGTAAAGACACACTAGAGGTGAGAGTTCAGCTCACCACTAAATTGTTATTCTTCTCAGTCCACCTTGATGTCGGTCAAGGGCTCTTGATTAAAGGCACTCTAGCTATCCCTCTCCCACCTTGAACTAAATCTCTGTATCCCTCAGGCAGCGTGTGTACCTCCAGTATTCCAGTAAAACTTTTCCACTATGAATGGCCCTTTTTTCTTTACAGATGTGGCATTCACAATGCCTTGTGGTGGCACTGCTGGCAGCGTCGGTGTGTCAGAATGCCAGGGCCAGTCCTCAGGATGCCAAGAGGGTCAGAAGACAAGGTAATAGCGGCGTGGAAAGTGAGTATAAGTGATGTACTTCCAGATTGTTTAAACTTCAGTAGATTGCTTACCTTCACCCGCGTTGCTTTGCTTCTTGGGACCAAGCAACCTGGCCCCCCAGTACACCTCCAGTACACCCCAGTACACCTCCAGTACACCCCAGTACACCCCAGTACACCTCTGGTGTACTTCCAAGTACACCTCCAGTACACCTAGTACATCCCAGTACACCTCCAGTACACCTAGTACATCCCAGTACACCTAGTACATACCAGTAGACCTCCAGTACACCCCAATGCACTTGGGTCATGGCTTCCAGTCCCGTGAAATACTGGATCGATTAGTCTTATAATGTAGTGATGCCTAGGTTGTCGTGTGCTTAAAACACCAGCGTTACCCCTCCAGGCACTAGCCTCGCCAGAACATTACTAACTCACCACCCAAGTCTCCATCACTTATTTAAATAATGATATTAGCTGGGACATGCAATATGAATTGTATCGCAGTTGTAACGAAGATATCGTCTTGCGGCAGCTATTGTGTTCGGTGGGTCGACACAGCGGGATCCTGACCAGTGCAGGACACCTGACGGAGATGGTGGCAGGTGTGTCAGAATGCTGGACTGTACTGCCATCTATGACCAGTTCAGGAGCAACCCCACGCCAGAGTTCCTGACCTTCCTGAGAAGGTAGGTCAACCTTGTTTCATGTGTGTGTGTGTGTGTGTGTGTGTGTGTGTGTGTGTGTAGCATTTAATGGTTTACATACATAGAGGTTCTTGCGGTATGCAATGACATCAACATCCCCTCCTTATCATAACACAAAAGATGGCAAAATATTCATCTGGTGTAATAAACTATAAAGGTTTGAAGGCTCCAGCGCCAACACTGACCTTAACACCTCACTTACTGACTCTTCCTTCAGGAGCATCTGCAGGTTTGAGAAGACGACTCCTATCATATGCTGCAGCAACACCATCCTCTCTTCTCTGATCAGTTCTTCAACTACTCCAGCCTCCACCACTACTTCCTCCACCACTACTGCCTCCACTACTACTGCCTCCACCACTACTGCCTCCACCACTACTACCTCCACCACTACCACTACAACTTCCACCACAACAAGTTAGTAGTCTCAGGGAAAAAAAACGTTTATAGCTGTAAATATTGTAAAACAACACCCTCACATAAAGTGACAGCGAGGGAAATATGGCAATAAATCTGTAACATTTCTTTACAGCTTCGACGACCACCACGGAGGTGCCATTGACGACAGCTGAAGTGCCATCCACGACCACGGAGGCGCCAACAACGACAACTGTCTCCTCAACCACGACCCCTGTGCCAGAAACAACGACCACGACTCCACCGCCTCCTACAGGAATCCGGCTTCTGCCGCAAGATGTCTGTGGGATATCTAATGTGAACACTATTAGGATAGTAGGGGGAACACCGCCTCCCAAAAGTAAGTACTAAGATACTAGGGGAAACTGCCTCTGGTAGGTAAGCTACAGAGAGAGACAAGTGGGTCATGGCCTCAAGAAAACAAAAGTATCTAGAGGGTGAGGTGAGTGTTGCGTATAGGTTGTTTACATAAAAAGTGCCAATTTAAGCCGGGAGATTTCAGTAGGGCGATGAGGATATAAGAACACATACAGACCAATTAATCTTAGTCTCTATGTGGGTTACACTTTAGTTATCCATTCCATTATTTTTTCAGCAGTTATTCCAGTCATGCTGGAGTTACTACTAGTAAATATTTAGGTCTTATAGGGATGAAGATACCTTGATACCAGAGAAGGGATAGTGGTTTTTAGGATCCTAATCCTAAAAACCACGATCCCTGGTTTTTAGGATCCTAATCCTAAAAACCACGATCCCTTCTCTGGTATCAAGGTATCGTCGTTAAAGAATTAGACTTATTTTACTCTCTCTTTCCTACGATCAGATTATCTCCCAAACACCAGGCACTCTGCCCTCTGTAGTTTTAACGTTTTTTTTTTCATGAATATAATGATGTTATTACATAGGCACTGCCATCTGTTAGTTAGTTTAATATGTTTATTATGCACCCCAGACCCATCCTATGGGTGGCAGTCAAAAGATTATAGAGGTACATAATGTGTCGAGGGACTGGGCCCCAAAGTTTTGATAGCTGAGCAAGCTACAACGGTAATGAACTCCAGGTCACAATCATGACAAGTTACAAAGGTATTTACAGATTACAGAGGTACATAATGGGTCCAGGGACTGGGCCCTTTATGTACCTCTGTAATCTGTAAATACCTTTGTAACTTGTCATGATTGTGACCTGCCATCTGAGTGTGTGTGTGTGTGTGTGCGGGAGAATAAGGGATGACCAGAGCCTGTTCGACAGATCTGTACCCATGGTTGGCTGCTCTGGGTTACGTTGACGGTCAAGGGAAGGTTGAGTTCCTGTGTGGTGCTGCACTCATCACCCACCAGCACCTGGTCACCGCTGCTCACTGTGTCAGGAGTCGCAGCGACCTGTAAGTCCGCTCCGCCAGTGTATCGTCCTTTCTTGTACAGTATGTGACCAATTTCTGTCCTCGCTTCACTGCCCTACCTCTTCTCATTCTCTTTTACTCTCCTTACACCTCTCCCTCTCGTCTCACTCATCCCTCACTCACGCCTCGCTCACGTCTCACTCTCCCTCATTCTCCTCCACAGGAAGATCGTCAGGTTGGGTGAGCACGACCTCAGCATATCGAACGAAACAGTTCACGAAGACTTCAATATCATGAGCCAGAGTTTCCACGAGAACTTCGATCCCATCTCCTACGCCAACGATATAGCTGTTATTAAGATGGATAGACCCGCTACTTTTAGGAGTAAGTGAGACAGAGAGAGAGGGAAAGAACGATTATCTATTTGTGAGTATCTATTTTTCCCAAGGACTTGACCCACAACATTCGACTAACACCCAGTTACCTATTTAATGCTAGGTGAATAGCAACAGGTATAAAGAGGTTAACACCCATGTACCTACTTACTGCTAGATGACAACTATAGTATATATGCCCATCACTTCTGTCCATGAAATGAGATTTAACAGAAGAGTAAATGCAGCAAAAATGTGGTGTTGGAGATCACATTCTTCCCAGTTGGTCCTCAGGACTCCTTATATTTAATACTCGCATACTGGGGCTTGATCAGTCCAATACAGTGCGGTGGTATGGACTTTGGAGTCCATTCCAGGGCGATATGTTGAAAAGAACGATCTTCTTCTGTATAGATTAAGAACTATCGTCTATTATCTAAGTGTATAAGTCGAGGAGAGAATAGCAGGTCAGGTGAATTAGGAGGGGTCAGGTCTAACAAGGTAGGTAATAGGTTTGTCAGGAAACTGGATAAGTGCTTCTTGACGCGAGTCTTAGTAATATGATGACGCACAGCTGGAGCTTTTGGTCCCCTGACCGAGGCCTTCCACTGGCTTACCCCTCTACCCCTTTAAAAAGTATAGTAATGATTATAGATCATTGTATTGTATATGAATAGTATACAATACCGACAAGATGAAGAATTAAACACATACGTGGAGTATACCTGGAGAGGGTTTGGGGGTCAACGCCCCCGCTGCCCGGTCTGAGACCAGGCCTCGTGGTGGATCTGGGTATCTTTATTTGTAGACGTATCGCCATCCACTGGCTTTATCAATACACAAGGACATAATGTGAGAAATAAAGACACCCAGATATTGCACGTGTCTAATTCTTCACCTTGTAGCGTCCCTCACATGGGGTGACATCCACGCTGGTAGCGTCCCTCACATGGGGTGACATCCACGCTAGTAGCTTCCCTCACATGGGGTGACATCCACGTTAGTAGCTTCCCTCACATAGGGTGACACCCACGCTGGTAGCGTCCCTCACATGGGGTGACACCCACGCTGGTAGCGTCCCTCACATGGGGTGACATCCACGCTAGTAGCTTCCCTCACATGGGGTGACATCCACGTTAGTAGCTTCCCTCACATAGGGTGACACCCACGCTGGTAGCGTCCCTCACATGGGGTGACACCCACGCTGGTAGCGTCCCTCACATGGGGTGACATCCACGCTGGTAGCGTCCCTCACATGGGGTGACATCCACGCTGGTAGCGTCTCTCACATGGAGTGACATCCACGTTAGTAGCTTCCCTCACATGGGGTGACACCCACGCTGGTTCACATGGTTCTGGCTGCTCTCTTCTTCACTAGGTCGCTGAACTCCGTGTTTTTCTCCTGATCTGCATTGGACTGATAAAGTCAACAGTGGCAGAAACATTTCCGAATAACATATCCTAAGTGTTGTACACGCGTATTAATTCCCACATTTTTTTAGTCTTGCTATACCTAGTACTTGTGTATTTATTCCCACATTTTGTTAGTCTTGCTATACCTAGTACTTGTGTATTTATTCCCACAACCTGATAGTCTTGCTATACCTAGTACTTGTGTACTTATTCTCACATTTTGTTAGTCTTGCTATACCTAGTACTTGCATTATTTACGCCTGACACAACTTGTCTCCTCGTAGAAGGTATCAACGCCGTGTGTCTGCCTCTTCCTGGCAAATTCCGGGAGGACTCCTTGGTCGGTACTTCTGGTATCGTGGCAGGATGGGGCGCTGTCTCCTTCAGTAAGTATCTAAAGAAGTGGGCGCTACTTAAAAAAGTGCTGCAAAATACTCGTATGTACGTCTGTACACTTATAAGCACAGACAGGCAATAAAAGACCCAGACACACACATCTCTACCCCATTACAACAGTTCTTTATCTCTCAGAATGTAAGATTGTTATCCTATGTAATCTACACATATGTTGCTATATATGATAACCTATGTAACTGTATTTATGTGCACCTGTACCTAAATGAAAAGTTACCTACTTAGCAGTAGGTCTCTTGATCCACGCTAGGCAGGTCCTCCTCACACCCACAAGGACACTCATATATTCGTCTTATATAAACCTACTCATGGTAATAACATCAATGACGCTACGTTGAAGTGTTGTGATGGTCAATGGTAAAGTACCACTATTTTTTTAAGAATTTCTTTATTAACACATGGACTATGTAGTGTATAAATAAACTTGGTATCTTCACATAATATCTATAGCGTATTCCACTCGTCTATTATCTATCACAGGATATTACGCTCATCTATTATCTATCACAGGATATTCCAGTCGCCTATTATCTATCACAGGATATTCCACTTATCTATTATCATCTATTATGTATTGCCAAACGAGTTCTTTGCTTATTTTTCTACATTCCTGTTGGCTAAACTGGAACACAGGTCTACCACAATCAATATTTCTTGCAATACAATGTTCTTTTGGTTTCATTTCATGTTAAATATCACCACATCATATTTAAGAAAAAAATTATTTAGATGACTGATCTCCTTACCGTAGATTATTATTATTATTATTGTTAGTAATATCCCATAAGGGTTATCAAGGTATACACATATGTATACAGAGAGGTGTATTTCTCTCAGAAAAAGTATTTAAGGAAATGAAGGATATTTAGATCAATTTATTCAGATTCCTTAAACAGGTGTAGATTTTTGCAGTTATATAGCAACACATGTGTAGATTATCTAGGACATGCGAGTAAAGATGTCACAACCAGCACCGATGTTAGGACAAAAGTGAACCAGTAAGGTCAAGGTGATGTATTTTGGTTGGGTTAAAAAGTTTACTTAGGTATACGTACATATAAGTACAATTATTATACATAGTAACATGTGTGTAAATTACCCAGGATAACCCAAAAAGGTTAGATAAAGTGACTTATTTCTAGTGAGGTCCTTGTAATGTTACATAAAGCCTAGCTCGAAGATACTGTAGAAATCAGTTATGCTTATAATCTTAAAACAGCTCAACATACTTGGTAGGTTACTAATGAGGTTGTGGGCACAGATAACGTGTCGTCACCAACACTGCTGCACGTGCTCCTGCCGGTGATCGGGGAGTCAGAGTGTGCACTGAAGTACACCCGCTTCCGGCAGGTGAAGATCAACAACACTACCATGTGTGCTGGTGTTGGAGGACGCGACGCCTGCCAGGTTAGTCTCCCCTTCAACGCTCACATAATACACGTTCTCTCTCACTAACACACGTTCTCTCTACTACTGCTACTACAACTAATAAAAATATTATTAATACTATAATAATAACTTTATTTTCTACCCGTACATGTACAAGGTATACAGACCATAGCTGACATCAGTGACATACTATTATATAGAAAGTCGCTTGTTATGCTGAGCATTTCCCGCAAATTAGGTCAATTTTGTCCCAGGATGCGACCCACACCAGTCCACTAACACCCAGGTACCCATTTTACTGATTAGTGAACATAGACAACAGGTGTAAGGAAACACACCCAATGTTTCCACCCTTGCCGGGAATCGAACCCGGACACTCAGCGTGTGGAACGAGAGCCTTTGCCACCAGGCCACGAGCCTTGTGTCCTTGTTCGCCTAACAGTAAAATAGGTATCTGGGTTAGTCGACCGGTGTGGGTTGCATCCTGGGGCAAAATTGACCTAATTTACCCGAAATGCTCTGCATAACAAGGTGTTTTCTATATAGTAGTATGTCACTGATGTCAGCTATGGTCTCTACATTGTACATGCACTTGTAGATATAAAGATTCTTCTTTTTCTTCTTCTTCTTCTTCTTCTTCTTCTTCTTCTTCTTCTTCTTCTTCTTCTTATTATTATTATTATTATTATTATTATTATTATTATTATTATTATTATTATTATTATTATTATTATTATTATTATTATTATTATTATTATTATAATTCTTCTAAAGCATCTTCAGTCCGCCAGAAGTATCTCCGGCTCCTCAGTGTCATCCCCCAGTCCTGCAAAATCATTCCTAGTCTTCCAGAATCATCTCACCTCCCCCTTACCGCCTCCCCATAATGTTTATCTAACACTGACTTACTCACCAGTGTTGCCTCCCCATAATGTTTATCATCCAACACTGACTTACTCACCAGTGTTGCCTCCCCATAATGTTTATCATCCATCACTGACTTACTCACCAGTGTTGCCTCCCCATAATGTTTATCATCTAACACTGATTTACTCACCAGTGTTGCCTCCCCATAATGTTTATCATCTAACACTGATTTACTCACCAGTGTTGCCTCCCCATAATGTTTATCATCCAACACTGACTTACTCACCAGTGTTGCCCATAATGTTTATCATCTAACACTGATTTACTCACCAGTGTTGCCTCCCCATAATGTTTATCATCTAACACTGACTTACTCACCAGTGTTGCCTCCCCATAATGTTTATTATCCATCACTGACTTACTCACCAGTGTTGCCTCCCCATAATGTCTATCATCCATCACTGACTTACTCACCAGTGTTGCCTCCCCATAATGTCTATCATCCATCACTGACTTACTCACCAGTGTTGCCTTCCCATAATGTTTATCATCTAACACTGACTTACTCACAAGTGTTGCCTCCCCATAATGTTTATCATCTAACACTGACTCACCAGTGTTGCCTCCCCATAATGTTTATCATCTAACTGACTTACTCACCAGTGTTGCCTCCCCATAATGTTTATCATCTAACACTGACTTACTCACCAGTGTTGCCTCCCCATAATGTTTATAATCCATCACTCACTTACTCACCAGTGTTGCCTCCCCATAATATTTATCATCTAACACTGACTTACTCACCAGTGTTGCCTCCCCATAATGTTTATCATCCATCACTCACTCACCAGTGTTGCCTCCCCATAATGTTTATCATCTAACACTGACTCACCAGTGTTGCCTCCCCATAATGTTTATCATCTAACTGACTTACTCACCAGTGTTGCCTCCCCATAATGTTTATCATCTAACACTGACTTACTCACCAGTGTTGCCTCCCCATAATGTTTATCTTCTAACACTGACTTACTCGCCAGTGTTACCTCCCCATAATGTTTATCATCCATCACTGACTTACTCACCAGTGTTGCCTCCCCATAATGTTTATCTAACACTGACTTACTCACCAGTGTTGCCTCCCCATAATGTTTATCTAACACTGACTTACTCACCAGTGTTGCCTCCCCATAATGTCTATCATCCATCACTGACTTACTCACCAGTGTTGCCTCCCCATAATGTTTATCATCTAACACTGACTTACTCACAAGTGTTGCCTCCCCATAATGTTTATCATCTAACACTGACTCACCAGTGTTGCCTCCCCATAATGTTTATCATCTAACTGACTTACTCACCAGTGTTGCCTCCCCATAATGTTTATCATCTAACACTGACTTACTCACCAGTGTTGCCTCCCCATAATGTTTATCTTCTAACACTGACTTACTCGCCAGTGTTGCCTCCCCATAATGTTTATCATCCATCACTGACTTACTCACCAGTGTTGCCTCCCCATAATGTTTATCTAACACTGACTTACTCACCAGTGTTGCCTCCCCATAATGTTTATCTAACACTGACTTACTCACCAGTGTTGCCTCCCCATAATGTTTATCATCCATCACTGACTTACTCACCAGTTTTGCCTCCCCGTAATGTTTATCATCCAACACTGACTTACTCACCAGTGTTGCCTCCCCATAAGGTTTATCATCTAATACTGACTTACTCACCAGTGTTGCCTCCCCATAATGTTTATCTAACACTGACTTACTCACCAGTGTTGCCTCCCCATAATTATCATCCATCACTGACTTACTCACCAGTTTTGCCTCCCCATAATGTTTATCAACCAACACTGACTTACTCACCAGTGTTGCCTCCCCATAAGGTTTATCATCTAACACTGACTTACTCACCAGTGTTGCCTCCCCATAATGTTTATCATCTAACACTGACTTACTCACCAGTGTTGCCTCCCCATAATGTTTATCATCCAACACTGACTTACTCACCAGTGTTGCCTCCCCATAATGTTTATCCATCACTGACTTACTCACCAGTGTTGCCTCCCCATAATGTTTATCATCTAACACTGACTTACTCACCAGTGTTGCCTCCCCATAATGTTTATCGTCCAACACTGACTTACTCACCAGGGTGACTCAGGAGGACCCATGGTGATGCACTTCCACTCCAAAACCTTCCTGGTCGGTGTGGTCTCCTTTGGCTTCCGCTGCGCTGAGCCCAACTTCCCAGGAGTGTACACCAGGGTCAAAGCCTACCTCGACTGGATTTTGTCCAACCTTAACTAATTTGCTTTGAAGACACCGGAAGGAGGATCAAGCCTTCATTACGTGTGAGGAATGACCCATATGGGTTTAGTGCCTCACAGTAATGCCTAATATTAGGAGGTAACAGCGCGGGGAATATTTATTATTATTATTATGCGCTAAACCAGAAAGGGTCATATAGTGCCTGCTGAATAGAAGGCAATGAGTTGTGATCCAAGGTAATGAAGGGTAGCTTCAGTTCCTTGGATCAAAAGAACATCAACAGTATGAAGGTACTTTTCTCCCGCTTAAAGGAATCAGTAAATACTTAACTAGCGGTATGGATTTTTTTTTACATAATTTCCTAAATGTAGAACAAAATGAATAATATAATAATTGCATATTGAAATGTGATGCTTTTTGGACCATTCGAGAAATTTTAAGTGAAGGGATGGGTGTGGAACAGCCAGTTAGGACGCCGGAAGAGGCGCCATTTTGAATGTGTCAACACTGGTTGTCGTGGGAACTTGTGCTAATAATTCGGCATTTTCCGAGATCTAATGGGGTGTTTTGGCCTCAATATGTAATAGGAACCTTTATTAATGTCCCCTGCTGAAGAACTGAGACAGGAAATTTGCAGGACCTCAAGAATTGCGTGTGGAGGATGAAAATAGAGGACTTCAATGATTCCTTCCACAACAACACGCCTTAGCTAAGTAATTACTCTTAATGTACAGTAGTTTTTGCGTTGGCCATCGTAAATTCTAGCTGCCAGGGGTTAGGTTAGGGTGTGTTCTATCAGCATTAAGTGTTTTCCAGTAAAATGGTAAGTGGTAATGCAAAGTTCTTTGTACTAGTAGTTATATTGTTGTATACTCTGCAAGCAGGTAAACCAAAATACCATAATCCACTTAACTTCAATGTATCAGAGTAACTGGTTTTAATATAATTATTAATTTAATGTCAGGTCTAGCTTTTTGTGAAAGTAGTGAGGAGGTGGGCAGTCAAAGGAGTTGCTCTTCAGTGACCTACTGTGACTTAAGTCCTACTTACCTCGACCAAATTACTTACCTGCAGGTAATAATTCAGAAATGGCCCTGTAAACCTCCTGCAGGTAATTTTCTCACAAGCGGGTTATAACAAGCTTGTTCAGGCCTGCAGTGTCACAGTGCATGTGATGCCTCGGGGGTTACTTGTCGGTCTTATTGAACTTGAAGCCACGACAACCAGGCACACATTGTATGCTTAACAGTTCGAAAACGGGAGAAATTATTTACGAATATTATCTCTCAGTCCACATCAATATTCGAACCTGCAAACTCTGCGTAAGAGTACACAGTACTTGATTCACACAGCCAAGAAAACTGTTCAAAACATCAAGGAAAGGTGCTCGAAACATCAAGAAAACATGTTAGAAACGTCGTCAAGGAAACTGCTCGAAATTCTGAGTCTGGCTGTATGGATAAAGTACTGTGTACTCTAATGGCCGAGTTTGCAGGTTCGAATCCTGCAGTGGACTGAGAGACATTGTGTATGTGTGGAAGATCTTTCATGTTTCTACATGTCTACGATAGTTACTGCTTGTTGGACTTAGTAATCTGCAAGATAATAAGTCACATCTAACATTCCACAAGTTCCTCAAGGAATATTTAAACGCGGTTGAATGTTTCTGCCTTAAAGTGGTGGTGCCTTAATGCCAGCGGTCCTTTATTCCAAGGATATAGAGTTACCCTCCATATCCTCGGATCGTTAAGGTGGGTGATACATAAGGTATCATACATTCACACTAGTTGACAGCTTGATTGATGATCATTTAACAAGGATTAGGTAGGTATTAGGTTTGTCAGGAAACAGGACAAGTGTTTCGTGATGCGGGTCTTAGTTATATGATGACCCCACAGCTGGAGCTTTTGGTCATCTGACCGAGGCCTTCCACTGGCTTACCCCTTCACCCCCTTTAAAAATTATGGCCAAGTTTATAACGATTATTATTTACAAGAAATACACAAGACACTGTCTACTTGATTACTGAAGGTTTACGATGGAGAGATTGACCGTATCAAGACCTTCATAAAGACTTTTGCATATAAAACTTATTACAGCTCTGCCTTCTATACGCTTCTGTTTTTTGCACTAGTTTCGTATGCCTCCTGCTGCTGCTGCTGCTGCTGCTGCTGCTACAAGCTTGTTACTCAGCCAGCCACCTGCTGCTGCTGCAAACTTGTTACTCAGCCAGCCTCCTGCTGCTGCTACAAGCTTGTTACTCAGCCAGCCTCCTGCTGCTGCTACAAGCTTGTTACTCAGCCAGCCTCCTGCTGCTGCTACAAGCTTGTTACTCAGCCAGCCTCCTGCTGCTGCTACAAGCTTGTTAACTCAGCCAGCCTCCTGCTGCTGTTACAAGCTTGTTACTCAGCCAGCCTCCTGCTGCTGCTACAAGCTTGTTACTCAGCCAGCCACCTGCTGCTGCTACAGGCTTGTTACTCAGCCAGCCACCTGCTGCTGCTACAGGCTTGTTACTCAGCCAGCCTCCTGCTGCTGCTACAAGCTTGTTACTCAGCCAGCCTACTAGACTGGAGAATACACTAGACCTCATCTTCACTAACAATGATGATCTGATAAGAAATGTCACCATATCAAAAACAATATACTCAGATCACAACATAATTGAGGTTCAGACATGTATGCGCGGAGCCCCAGACCGACATAATGAGATTAGTCACGAGGGTGCATTCACCAAATTCAACTTCAATAACAAAAACATAAAGTGGGACCATATACTGGGAAGATATACTAAGCAACACAGACCCCAACTTATGCCTAGAACAGATTAACTTGGTGGCACTCGATGTATGCACAGGGCTTATTCCTCTAAGAAAAAGGAGGAGTAGATGTAAAATAGAAAGAGACAGGCGCTCCCTTTACAGGCGACGGAAAAGAATAACAGAGCGGCTAAAAGAGGTCAGTATATCTGAAATGCGTAGGGAGACACTGGTCAGAGAAATAGCAAGCATCGAACTTAAGCTAAAGGAATCTTATAGGAGTCAGGAATCGTGGGAAGAACTAAAAGCCATAAATGAAATCGAAAGAAACCCAAAGTATTTCTTCTCCTATGCCAAATCAAAGTCGAGAACAACGTCCAGTATTGGGCCCCTACTTAAACAAGATGGGTCCTACTACAGATGACAGCAAGGAAATGAGTGAGCTACTAAAAGTCCCAATATGACTCGGGTTTTTAGCAAGCCGCTAACCAGACTGAGAGTCGAAGATCAAAATGATTTTTTTTATGAGAGCCACAGAATTTGGTTAACACAAGCCTATCCGATGTTATCCTGACGCCAAATGACTTCGAACAGGCGATAAATGACATCCCATGCACTCTGCCCAGGGCCAGACTCATGGAACTCCGTGTTCTTCAAGAACTGCAAGAAGCCCCTATCACGAGCCTTTACCATCCATGGAGAGGGAGCATGGACACGGGGGTCGTCCCACAGTTACTAAAAACAACAGACATAGCCCCACTCCACAAAGGGGGCAGTAAAGCAACAGCAAAGAACTACAGACCGATAGCACTAACATCCCCTATCATAAAAATCTTTGAAAGGGTCCTAGAGCAAGATCACCACCCATCTAGAAACCCATCAGTTACACAACCCAGGGCAACTGGGTTTAGAACAGGTCGCTCCTGTCTGTCTCAACTATTGGATCACAAAGACAAGGTCCTAGATACACTAGAAGACAAAAAGAATGCAGATTTTAATATATCAGACTTTGCAAAAGCCTTTGACAAGTGTGGACCATGGCCGTAACAGCGCACAAAATGCGTGGTTAAAGGAATAAAGGAAAAGTCGTCGATGGATCTATAATTTCCTCACTAACAGAACACAGAGAGTAGTAGTCAACAGAGTTAAAGTCCGAGGCAGCTACGGGTGAAAAGCTCTGTTCCAACAAGGCACAGTACTCGCTCCCATCTTGTTCCTCATCATATCTGACATAGACAAGGATGTCAGCCACAGCACCGTGTCTTCCTTCGCAGATGACACCCGAATCTGCATGACAGTGTCTTCCATTGCAGACACTGCAAGGTCCAGGCGGACATCAACCCAAATCTTTCAGTGGGCTGCAGAAAACAATATGAATTTCAACGATGAGAAATTTCAATTACTCAGATATGATAAACACGAGGAAATTAAATTTTCCCTTTCAGAGTACAAAACAAATTCTGGCCACAAAATAGAGCGAAACACCAACGTCAAAGACCTGGGAGTGATCATGTCGGAGGATCTCGCCTTCAAGGACCATAACATTGTATCAATCGCATCTGCTAGAAAAATGACAGGATGGATAATGAGTACGTTCAAAACTAGGGAGGCCAAGCCCATGATGACACTCTTCAGGTCACTTGTTCTATCTAGGCTGGAATATTGCTGCACACTAACAGCACCTTTCAAGGCAGGTGAAATTGCCGACCTAGAAAATGTACAGAGAACTTTCACGGCGCGCATAACGGAGATAAAACACCTCAATTACTGGGAGCGCTTGAGGTTCCTAAACCTTGTTCTTGTTCTTGTTCAGACCAGAGCTTTGGTGAGATGGGGAAGGAAGAAGGATGGGTAAGGATGGAAATATTGGAAAAGGGGGGAGGGGGGTGAGAGGTAGGAGATAAAGGTAAGTGGCCCAACCACTTTGGTGCAATTTAAAAAGTGTACGTGAAATGATAATATATTTAATTAAGGGGTATAAGACTAACCCATCAAAGTCACATAGATATAACAGATATATAAGTACATGACTCTGAATTATACAAGTTGCAATTGTTTTTTTTTTTTTTTTTTTTTTTTTTTTTTTTGCGATTGCACAACGGATGTTTATGCGACAAGGAAGGCATAATTTTCTGGCCAGTTTATAAATTTCGTGACAATGGCTTCTTACAGGTGGTGTCCAGCCATAGTAAATAGCATAATTTTTACATTAGAAAGTTATATATGATGTCTCCCTAATTGGGGGCGATGATTTTCTCAGTATACATAGAAGGGTTCTGGTGCTACCCAATCCTCTTCATCAGGGAGGTTGCTCAATATCATGGGTGGGAGAGTCATTCGTTGAGTCCTGTGAGGAGGAGTAGTGATAGTATAATCCGTGGTATTAACCACTTGTATAGGGATGTTCTCTATCTGGCATGTAAGTCTTGCATTGTATAAAGTTGTTTCTTTTTTAAGGTGTCAAGGCGTACATTTATGGCAGTAATATCTTCTTGTATGTGTAAATCTGCCATTTTAACTCTGTCTCTCCTCCTGGTATCGATGAATGAAGCGAAGAGCCCCTATCTGACCCTTTTTAACCGGGCATGTTGGTCTTTGTTGTTAATGACATTGGGACACAAGGGTATTCGAGTATTGGTCTTATTATCATTTTATACAGATGTTTTTTGACATGTTGAGGGGCTTGATTGAATCGAAAGAGTCTGCTAAGACCGGCTTTGGCTATGTTGATCTTTTTAGTTACATGAGATGTTGAGTGGAGCAGCCTGTCGATTTCATATCCCAGAATCTTGTTAGGGTTTCTAATGGCTACAGGTGTACCTCTGATGGAGATACCCCCTTTATCTTCAATTGTTGATGCAAAACATCCTATCGTGCTAACAAGGACCTTGTCAGGATTAGTTGTAATTCTCCATTTCTTTTCCCAATTAGATGTATAATCGCTGTATAATCCTCCGGGTTTAGCGCTTCCCCCTTGATTATAATAATAATAATAATGTAAACTGACTTTAAGTTACATGACTGAGACTCCTGAATCCCAAGGAAGTGCTTCAGAAGCTAAACATTCTCATGCCATGGATATTAACCAGGTGTTTTTTTCTCATATTAAAAGTTCTTGCCCCCCCCCCCCCCGAAAAAAAAACAGACATGAAAGAAAGACTTTAAATCCAGTTAAACTCGCGCCACCAGACAGCATGGCTATTCTGACAGCAACTCATGAGACTGGTTACTGTCCTCCCTGGTGACATCACGGGTCACATGACCGTTCAGCCAGCCAATCACAGCAGCCCTTCACCAGGCAGCGCTTTAACTGGCCCTGGGTACTGCTGACGTCACATGTAGAGGCGTCCAGCCAATCACGTCAGTCAGTCCCTGAGCTTGTTAGCCCCCGCTTTCCCTAGTGATTAACAACTCAGGATAACCCAGCGCTAATAACCCAACACTAATAACCCAGGATTACCCAACTAATGGCCCAGGATAACCCAACACTAATAACCCAGGATTACCCAACTAATGACCCAGAATAACCCAACACTAATGGCCCAGGATAACCCAACACTAATGGCCCAGGATAACCCAACACTAATGACCCAGGATAGCCCAACACTAATAACCGAGGATAACCCAACACTAATAACCCAACTAATAATCCAGTATAACACAACACTAATAATCCAGGATAACCCAACACTAATAACCCAGGATAACCCAACACTAATAACCCAGGATAACCCAGCACTAATAACCCTGGGTAACTCAACACTAATAATCCAGGATAACCCAACACTAATAACCGGATAACCCAACTTAATCCGAAAACCAACCAAAACGGGATAACCCAAATTTAAACCCATTAATCAACCAAAATACCGGGGATAACCAACGTTCCAGAAATAAACCAAAAACCAGGTAACCCAACTAAAATCCAGTATAACTCAACCTAAAACCCCATTTTAAACCAATTAACCCAGTTAACCCAAACCCCGGAAAACCCCAACTATAATCCTTTAAAAAATCAACACTATACCCCAAACTGTAACCAGTAAAAACTAAACACTAATCCGGGGGGTAAACCCCAACTAAAATCCAGTATAACCCAAAAAACCCCCGGAAAACCCCAATAGAACCTTTTTAACTCAACCTAAAAAACAGGTAACCCAACTAGTAACCCAGTTAATAAACACAAATAACCCAGGTAACCCAATTTGAAACCCAGTAAATAAACACTAAAAACCCAGGAAAACCCAACTAGTAATCCAGTAAATCAACCTAAATAACCCGGAAAACCCAATGTTTTCCAGTTTAACTAAAACACTAAAACCCCAGGATAACCCAACTTTAATCCGTATAACTCAACACAAATACCCGGGGAAACCCAACTGTAATCAGTTAACTCAACCTAATAACCCAAACCCCTGTAACCCGTATTTAAATAACCTAATAACCCAGGGAACCCAACTGTAATCCAGTATAACTAACACAAAAAACCCAGGTAACCCAATAGAACCCATTTAAACTAAACCTAATAACCCGGATCCCCCAATGTAACCCAGTAAAATCAACAAAAAACCCGGATAACCAATAGTAACCGTATTAACCAAAACCCAAAAAAACTAGAATCAGTATAATCAACACAAATAACCCAGGATAACCCAATGAAATTCGGGTTTTAAAACTCAACTTTTAAAAAACCAGGAAAACCCAACTGTAATCCATAAACTCAACACTAAAAAACCCGGGGGTAACCCAAACTAGTAATCAGTTAACTAAACCTATAACCAGGTTACCCAATAGTATCAGTATCTCAACATTTAAAAACCAGGAAAACCCAACTGAAATCCAGTAAAAAATCAACCTAAAAAACCCGGAAAAACCCAATAGTTTTCCAGTATAACTCAACACTAAAAACCAGGTAACCCCAACTGTAACCCCGTTAATCAACACAATAACCCAACTGTATCCTTTTTTTAACTCAACACTAAAAACCCGGGAAAAACCCAATGTAATCCGTAAATCACACAAATAACCCCCGGAAAACCAACTAGAAATCATTTAAAAACTCAACACTAAAAACCCAGGATAACCCCAAAACATTTTCCAGTATAACTCAACATAAAAAACCGGAAAACCCCAATAGTAATCCAGTTAACTAAACCTAAAAACCCCAAAACTGAAATCCAGTTAACCAACACTAATACCCGGGGAAACCAAAATTTGTAACCCGTAAAAATAAACAAAAAACCCCGGAAAACCCCAACAGAAATCAGTATAATCACCTTCCCCCGGATAACCAACTAGTAATCCGATAACTCCCTTTTTAACCCAATAGTAATCAGTATAACTCAAACAAAAACCCAGGAAAACCCCAAATTTTTTCCAGTATAACCAACCTAAAAACCCAGGATAACCCAATGAATCCTTTTAAAAACTCAAACAAATAACCAGGATAACCCAACTAGTAATCCGATAATCAACACAAATAACCAGGTTAAACCCAATAGTTCCGTATAACTCAACATAATAACCCCCAATAGAAATCAGTTAACTCAACACTAATAACCAGGGTAACCCAAACTAGTAATCCAGTATAACTAAAATAAAAACCCCAGGATAACCCAACTAGAAAACCAGTAAACTCCACTAAAAACCGGGTTTACCCAACTAGAAATCCCGTATAATCAATTTTAACCAGGAAAAACCCAACTAGAAACCCAGATAACTCAACATATAACCCAGGATCCCCCAAAACTGTAATCCTTTTAATCAACACTAAAACCGGAAACCCCAACTAGAAATCCAGTAAAACTCAAACTAATACCCAGGATAACCCAATGTAATCCGTATAATCAAACTAAAAACCCCAGGTACCCAACTAGTAATCCAGTTAACTCAACATTAAAAACCCCGGAAAACCAACTGTAATCCAGTATAACTCAACACTAAAAAACCCAGGTAACCCAACGTAATCAGAAAAACTCAACAAAAAAATAACCAATAGTAATCCATTTAAATCAACACTATAACCCAGGTTAACCAATAGTAATCCGTATAATCAACCTAATCCCCAGGAAACCCCCAACTGTAATCATTTAAAAACCAACTAATAACCCAGGATACCCAAATATTAATCCAGTATAATCAACATTAATAACCCAGGAAAACCCCAACTGTATCCAGTAAAAACTCCACAAATACCAGGAAAACCCCAACTAGTAATCCAGTAAAACCAACACTAATAACCCAGGAAACCCCAACTAGTAATCCAGTATAATCACCTAAAAACCCGGGAAAACCCCAATATTTCCCCGGTTAAATAAACACTAACCCGGTTTTACCCAATTTTATCGTTAAAAATTCAACACAAAAACCCAAAAACCCCTTTTATCCAGATAATCAACACTTAAATTTTAAACCAGGTTAACCCCAAAACTGTAATCCAGTTACTCAACACTTAAAAAACGGATAACCCCCAAACCTGGTTTCAGTTAACTCAAACTAATAAACCAGGATAAAAAACTAGTAATTTTCCAGTAAACTCAACATAAAACCCCGGGATAACCCCCAAACCTAGTAAACCGTATAAATCAAAAATAATAACCAGGGAACCCAAATGTTTTCCAGTAAATTTCAACTTTAATAACCCCGGGGGAACCCAACTAGTAATCCAGATAACTTCAACCAAAATAACCGGAAAAACCCCTAGTAATCCGTATAAAAAAACCATAATAAACATTTTAATCGTTAAACCAAACCAAATTTTACCCAGGAAACCCCAATAGTATCCAGTATAAATAAACACTAATTTCCCAGGAAAAAACCCAATGAAACCAGTTTTAATTTAACCCCTTAAAGGGTAAAACCCAACTAGTAAACCAGTATAATTTTAAACTAAAAAGGTAACCCAAATAGTAATCCAGTATAACTTCAAAAACTAATAACCCCAATTTAATTCGTTAACTCAACAAAAAAACCCGGGAAAATAACCCAAAATAGTAAAGAAATCACCACTTAAAAACCCCCAGGAAACCCGAAAATTTAAACTTTAAATAGTAAATTTTTGGGGGGGAAAAAAAAAGTACCTTAATTTAGGTTTTAAATTAAAGAAAACATTGAAAAATATGAGTTTTTTTTAAAAGTGTCTTGGGTAAAAAGTTTTTAAACGGGGGAAGTTTATTGGGTGTAAGGGGTTGCCCTCAATCATTGGGAAAATTTTTAAAGTGGGAAGGTAAAAAACTTGCATTTTTTTCAGAACGTTTCTTCCGAAAAGGAAGGGAAAAAATTTGTGTTCATTTTGAAAAATCTTAAAAACCTAAGAAAAAAAAATGTTTTTTTTGTTGTTTGTTTTTATTCCTTTTTTTAATTATCTTTTATTTTTTGGGAAAATTAGGCAAAATTAAATTTGCGATTCTTTAATAAGATTAGGTAAGTTTCCTAAGTTCTTTTGGTACAAAATTATTAATTTTTACATTAACAAAAATGAAAAAAATTTTTTTAAAAGTAAAGAGAAAATTTTTAGAACCAATTTTAAATGAGTTCTTGTTTAAATGACCAGTTTTACCCATTCGGCCGACACCACACACATATTATATTATATATATATTATATTATATTTATATATATATTTATTTATATTATATTATAGGAAGAGGAGGAGAGAGAGAGAAGGGGGAGGTTGGTGGGTTTGTTGATTAAGACAGAGCACCAAAAAGTTTACTGGTGGACAAATCGTCTTCTCGAGATATGTATGTATGTCTACACTCACTCCCAGGTGTATGTGACAGTCTGGTGTAGACACGAGTTATGCAGCTCCCACTATTTTTGTACGTTTAGTTTAAAACAAAACAATGACGAACACAAATAAACAACATGTATGGTAAACATGAGTGAAAAGATATTGAAGTGTACAATTATAGAAAACGTTAAAGGGGATATTAAAAATGACTGATCATGAGGGGTTTCATTTTGTCGTTTATTTCCTCGGGAAACGCTCAAACCCCCAGGGCGATACATCCTGGGAAAAGGGAAAGTAATCAGGTTTGTGAACGGGAGAGGGACAAATTCCCCCCTACACTCCTACCAGCTGAAGGGCGTTCCCCCCGCTAAAACAAGGTACCACTGAAAGTCTTTATTCTATGACAATGGTTTAAAACTTTTTTTAAATGAAGCACTTGGGTCACCCACATACATGACAGCATTGAGTCACCCCATCCCCTGACGCCTTGGGTCACCCCCAAAACATGACAGCACTTGGGTCCCCACAAAACTGACAGCACTTGGGGGCACCCACATACCTGACAGCACTTGGGTACCCAATACACTGACAGCACTTGGGTCACCACATACATGACGCCTTGGGGGCACCCCAAACATGAAGCCCTTGGGGCCCCCACTAGACTACGCCTTGGGTCACCCCCATACATGACGCACTTGGGTCACCCACTTTGACGACAGCACTTGGGTCCCACTAGACTGACGATTGGGTCACCACAAAGATGACGCACTTGGGGCACCCACATACCTGCGCACTTGGGTCACCCCCTACATGACAGCACTTTGGGGCCCCAATACACTGATGAATTGAGTTTAAGTTGTTTTTTAAAATCAACAGAAAATTAAAAAAAATATTAAATATAAAATATAAATATATATATTTTTATTATATATATTTAAATATATAATATATTATTTTTATATTTTTTAATTATATATATATATTTTATATTTATATATATTATATATATATATATTTAATATTATATATAATATATTTTATAATTTTTTATATATATTTTATTTTTAATTTTTATTGTTTTATATATTATATATATATAAATTATAATATTATTTTTAATTTTTTTATATATAATACAGAAGAAATAAATGAGGTACGACTCACAAAAAATGTTACTGGGGATTATTAAAATTTTTAAAGTGTGAGTATCTTGGAGTTACGCGTCACTTCAAAAAATGGGGGCCCTTTTGGCCCATATGTAAAAAAAATAATTACAATTTGAAAAATTCTCAAATGCAATAAAGCTATGAATGTTTACTCCCCCTCCATTACAACAACAGAAATTGCATTCCGTCGCTCAGTGCAAATTATGGTTTTATTTTAGATTTCTATTATATAAAAAAAAGTTTTTTCTTCTGTAATCACATAACACATCAGCTATTAGTTTGATTGAATAGTTGTTTTTTTCGCCTGAGGAGGAGCAGATCTCCGCGAGTGTAAATGAAAATTCATTGTTCAGGTCCACTGGTTGACCTCGGCTATTTTGAACCTCTCTCACAAAACATGTTCACTCCCTTGCTGTCCGGAAAGTTTTTTCTTTAAAATAATTAACATTAGTCACCCAAATATACCTTTTTATTTTTTTGAGTTGGAACCCATGGTTTCCCAGGTATGCTTCATTAAGTACATTAAAAACTTATCAAATCTCTTAAATGCCAGAGTATTTTTTTATCAAAATTAATGGCAATATATATATATATATATATATATATATATATATATATATAATATATATTATATATATATATATATATATATATATATATATATATTGCAATAAGATCACAGTAAACAGGTGATTTCAGAATATGCAAAACAACCACTCTGAAAAAATAGAGAAATTCCAAGCGCTTTCGTGACTACTCACATTATCAAGGAACAATGATAATGTGAGTAGTCACGAAAGCACTTGGAATTTCTCTATTCTTTCAGAGTGGTTGTTTTGTATATATATATATATATATATATATATATATATATATATATATATATATATATATATATATATATATATATATATATATATATATATTATAAAAATTCACTGATTACTTATAAATTAAGGTATTTGTTTTTAAATGCAAGCCAGGAGGCCTGGTCACAGACCGGGCCGCGGGGGCGTTGACCCCCGAAACTCTCTCCAGGTAAACTCCTCTTATTATTGGAACAGCATTGTTTACCCTACAATTTAAGATCGTGAATAAATTTTATCATAGAAAATTGTCATTTATAATTTTTTGGACTATGGCTATACTGTATTATTTACACTGTTGCTCTTATCATATTTTTTACACTTTTTTAACATCTTTGTGTCAGTATAGGTAACACCACTTTCTTGGTTTTCTGTTTCCTGATAACACGTAGAAATAATATTTTTTTGTCACAACACATAAAAACAAAGATAGTGAAAGTCTGGAAAATATGTTGGTAAAAGAAAACCGAAGCCTAAGATGCTTGTCCCAGCAGAAAACATCAACGGAAGAATCCTTTTATGTGGGCGCCGAGAGAGAGCTGCTCTGGTAAATCCTAGACTTGTGCATATAAGCCTCTGACACCTTTCCTCCAGGTTGTGTCTTGGGCTACGCTTTACGAGGCTTCTTAGTAGCCATCATATTCAGAGGGTCTTTACCGTACCTAGCAAACACCTCCCTCTTGAAACCCTCGAACAAGCGACGATTAGCATTGTTCTGTTTCTCTCTCCATGCTGGGCGGCTCCTCTTCACCTGCATCCCCCAGTGAAGAGTGAAGATAGGGGAGAGGACATGGAAGGTGTACCCTGAGACGTGCATCTCATACACCTGTAGATGTATGAGAAACAATTATATTAGTGGCATACAATGCTGGCAAGTTAAGATAAGATTTCGTTTTGATTTTTAACCCCGGAGGGTTAGCCACCCAGGATAACCCAAGAAAGTCAGTGCGTCATCGAGGACTGTCTAACTTATTTCCACTGGGGTCCTTAATCTTGTCCCCCAGGATGCGACTAACACCCAGGTACCTATTCGCTGCTAGGTGAACAATAGGTGTAAGGAAACGTGTCGAAATGTTTCCACCCGCCGGGAATCGAACCCGGGCCCTCCGTGTGTGAAGCGGGAGCTTGAGCCACCAGGCCACCGGGCCACCTGATAGCTTGAACACAAGTGCAGCACTTACATATCTTTATTTGTAGGAGTTTATCCAAGCAGTGGCTTTATTTTAACACAATAGTGACATACACCGAAGATTGTAGAATTGTTTACAGAAGACAGTAGATGGGACAGTCAGCCCTCAGTCCAAGAGGACACCAAAACTACGGTATTGAACACAGTCCTTCTAGGCTAATTACCTCATCTACTTTCTTACGTTAGGTTAGGTAAGGTTTGTCAGGAAACAGGACAAGTGTTTCCTGACGCGGGTCTTAGTCATATGATGACCTGCAGCTGAAGCTTTTGGTCAGCTGACCGATAAGATAGAATACCACTCTCAGTACCTACAATGTTAACATTAAGCACTCGAGCTGTTTATTCCTTGAAATAAATAACTGGAATGTAAAAAAAAAAAAATGGTTCAGAGAAACGAGAGGATAATGAATTAGATACCTGTGCAACACTTAGGTATCATTATTGTGGAAAATTTTCGCCAGTCTGTGGCTTCCTCAGTCTAATACACAAAAGAATGGTCGAAGATCAGAAAGATTTTGAGGTAATCAGTCCCTCATCCTGGATTCGACTCCAGGCCGAGAGACTGGTTACCTCACACTCCTCCTGGTCTTTAAACCCATTATAAATAATGGGTACCATCACCTGACTAACCTCCCCATTCAAAATATTAAATAACCATTTGTTAGGTTAATTTACTTCCGGTTCACAATCTTAATTAGTTTTCTCATTAAATATTTTAATGAGAAACCTTCATCAAGAAATAAAAGCGAACACATTTTATTAATCTTAATTAACAAGCAAGTGTTCGTCGCCAGAGTTTGATCGAAGTTTATATTTTTTTTTCTAATATTACGCATGGGTGCAATGGTTTAAAATCTTCAACGAGGTCTGTACACTGGCTTCATTATTGACTCACCTAACCTCCCACAACCCAAAATATAAACCATAAAAACCCCCACCTAAAACCCCTCCATAAAAAATGAAACCTCCTCAAAATAAAACCCACACAAAACCATAAACCATCAACTCCCTACAAAAAATGAACAAACCCTTCCATTCAATGAAACAACTCAACATTGAACACCCTTCCATCAACAAAATAACACCTCCATCAACCATGAACCCCTAAACCAACACATGAACCCCATAACACCCCCAAACAACACCTTTGAACACCCTCCAAACACCATGAACACAACATCCACCAACATGAACACCCTCCTTCCCAACAAAAGAACCCCCCATCATCACCCTACACCAACACCATAACACCCCCCACCATCACCATGAACACCCTCCATCAACACCATGAACACCCCCCTCATCACCATAAACCCCCCTCCATAAATCACATGAACACCATCATCACCATGAACACCCCATCAAAACCATGAACACTCCCATCAACACCATGAACACCCCCATCACACCATGAACACCATCATCACCATGAACACCCTCCATCATCACCAATGAACACCCTCCATCATCACCATGCAACCCCATCAACACCATAACACCCTCCACATCACCATGAACACCTCCATCAAACACATGAACACCCTCCATCATCACCATAAAACACCTCCTCACACCATAACACCCTCCATCAACACCATGAACACCCTCCTCACCACATGAAACCCATCAAACCATGAAAAACCCTCAACACATGAACACCCTCCATCACCATGAACCCCCTCCATACACATGAACACCCTCCATCATCACCATGAACACCCTCCATCAACACCATGAACACCCTCCATCATCACCATGAACACCCTCCATCAACACCATGAACACCCTCCATCATCACCATGAACACCCTCCATCACCATGAAACCTCCATCAAAACACCTAACACCCTCCATAAACCACCATGAACCCCCTCCATACACCATGAACACCCTCCATCACCTTTAACACCCTCCATCACCATTAACAACCCTCCATCACCATTAACAACCCCCACCCACCCATTAACCCCCTCCATCACACCCATGAACACCCCCATCAACACCATGAACCCCTCCAACACATGAACCCCCCATCATCACCATGAACACCTCCATACCCATGAACACCCTCCATCACCAAAAATTAACACACCTCCATCACCTTTAACACCTCCATCAACACCATGAAACCTCCATCACCTAAACACCCCCAAACATCACCCATTGAACACCCTCCATCACCATTAACACCCTCCATCCCATTAACACCCCCCATCACCATTAACACCCTCCTTTCAACCACCATGAACACCCTCCATCATCACCATGAACACCCTCCATCAAACTTGAACACCCTCCATCACCATTAACACCCTCCATAAACCATGAACACCTCCCATCACCTTTAAACCCCCCCTTTCCATAAACACCTTTAACACCCTCCATCACCATGAACACCTCCATCAACACCTCCATCATCACCATGAACCCCTCCATCATCCCAAAATTAACACCCTCCATCACCATAACACCTCCACACCATAAACCCCTCCATAAACCATTAACACCCTCCATCAACACCATTAACCCACCCTCCATCACCATAAAACACCCTCCATAAACCAATAACACCCTCCATAAAAATTCAACACCATAACACCCTCCAAAACCATTAACACCCCCACTCACCATAAACACCCTCCATCAACCCCATGAACACCCCCATCACCATTAAAAACCCTCCATCAACACCTTTAAACACCCCTAAACATCACCATAACACCTCCATCATCACCATCAACACCATTAACACCCTCCATCCATCACCATCAACACCTTTAAACACCCTCCATCATCACCATCAACACCAAATTTAACACCCTCCATCATCACCATGAACACCCTCCTTTCCACCATAACAAAAACCCTCCTATCACCATTAACACCCTCCATCATCACCATCAACACCATTAAAAACCCTCCATCATCACCATGAACACCCTCCATCACCATTAACACCCACCATCAACACCATAACACCCTCCATCACCTTAACACCCTCCATAAACACCATAAACCCCCATACCTAACCCTCCACATCACCATCAACACCATCATCCCCTTTCAACACCATCATAAAAAAACCCAAACCTTCATGAGTGTTTATATGTTTAATCAAATTAAAGTAAGGAGATAAACATTTGTTTACATTAGCATATTATTGTCATTAAAACGTGTGGGGCGACGTTCCTGGAATAAATTTATTAAAACGTCAACAATTAAGTCACAATACTATTGTTGCAACAACTGCCACAATACTGTGGCTGCAAAAACTGCCACAAAACTGGGGCTGCAACAACTGCACAATACTGTGGCTGCAACAACTGTCACAATACGGGGCCCTGCAACAACTGTCACAATACTTGGGCTGCAACAACTGCCAAATACTGTGGCTGCAACAACTGTCAAATACTGTGGCTGCAACAACTGTCACAATATGTGGCTGCAACAACGTCACAATACTGTGGCTGCAACAACTGTCACAATACTGTGGCTGCAACAACTGCCACAATACTGTGGCTGCAACAACTGCCACAATACTGTGGCTGCAACAACTGTCACAATACTGTGGCTGCAACAACTGTCCAATACTGTGGCTGCAACAACTGTCACAATACTGTGGCTGCAACAACTGTCACAATACTGTGGCTGCAACAACTGTCACAATACTGTGGCTGCAAACAACTGTCACAATACTGTGGCTGCAACAACTGTCACAATACTGTGGCTGCAACAACTGCCACAATACTGTGGCTGCAACAACTGTCACAATACTGTGGCTGCAACAACTGTCACAATACTGTGGCTGCAACAACTGGTTCACAATACTGTGGCTGCAACAACTGCCACAATACTGTGGCTGCAACAACTGTCACAATACTGTGGCTGCAACAACTGTCACATTACTGTGGCTGCAACAACTGCCACAATATCTGTGGTTGCAACAACTGTCACAATACTGTGGCTGCAGACAACTGCCACAATACTGTGGCTGCAACAACTGCCACAATACCGTGCCTGCAACAACTGCCACAATACTGTGGCTGCAACAACTGCCACAATACTGTGGCTGCAACAACTGTCACAATACTGTGGCTGCAACAACTGCACAATACTGTGGCTGCAACAACTGCCACAATACCGTGGCTGCAACAACTGCCACAATACTGTGGCTGCAACAACTGCCACAATACAGTGGCTGCAACAACTGCCACAATACTGTGGCTGCAACAACTGCCACAATACTGTGGCTGCAACAACGTGCCACATACTGTGGCTGCAACAACGCCACAATACTGTGGCTGCAAACAACTGCCACAATACTGTGGCTGCAACAACTGCCACAATACCGGTGGCTGCAACAACTGTCACAAAACCGTGGCTGGCAACAACTGTCACAATACCGTGGCTGGCAACAACTGCCACAATACCGTGGCTGCAACAACTGCCAAATACTGTGGCTGCAACAACTGCCACAATACTGTGGCTGCAACAACTGCCACAATACTGTGGCTGCAACAACTGCCACAATACTGTGGCTGCAACAACTGCCACAATACGTGGCTGCAAACAACTGCTCACAATACTGTGGCTGCAACAACTGCCACAATACCGTGGCTGCAACAACTGTCACAATACCGTGGCTGCAACAACTGTCACAATACTGTGGCTGCAACAACTGCCACAATACTGTGGGTGCAACAACTGCCACAATACTGTGGCTGCAACAACTGTCACAATACTGTGGCTGCAACAACTGCCACAATACTGTGGCTGCAACAACTGCCACAATACCGTGGCTGCAACAACTGCCACAATACTGTGGCTGCAACAACTGCCACAATACAGTGGCTGCAACAACTGCCACAATACTGTGGCTGCAACAACTGCCACAATACTGTGGCTGCAACAACTGCACAATACTGTGGCTGCAACAACCGCCACAATACTGTGGCTGCAACAACTGCCACAATACTGTGGCTGCAACAACTGCCACAATACCGTGGCTGCAACAACTGTCACAAAACCGTGGCTGCAACAACTGTCACAATACCGTGGCTGCAACAACTGCCACAATACCGTGGCTGCAACAACTGCCACAATACTGTGGCTGCAACAACTGCCACAATACTGTGGCTGCAACAACTGCCACAATACTGTGGCTGCAACAACTGCCACAATACTGTGGCTGCAACAACTGCCACAATACTGTGGCTGCAACAACTGCCACAATACTGTGGCTGCAACAACTGCCACAATACCGTGGCTGCAACAACTGTCACAATACCGTGGCTGCAACAACTGTCACAATACTGTGGCTGCAACAACTGCCACAATACTGTGGGTGCAACAACTGCCACAATACTGTGGCTGCAACAACTGCCACAATACCGTGGCTGCAACAACTGCCACAATACTGTGGCTGCAACAACTGCCACAATACTGTGGCTGCAACAACTGCCTCAATACTGTGGCTGCAACAACTGTCACAATACTGTGGCTGCAACAACTGTCACAATACTGTGGCTGCAACAACTGTCACAATACTGTGGCTGCAACAACTGTCACAATACTGTGGCTGCAACAACTGCCACAATACCGTGGCTGCAACAACTGTCACAATACTGTGGCTGCAACAACTGCCACAATACTGTGGCTGCAACAACTGTCACAATACTGTGGCTGCAACAACTGTCACAATACTGTGGCTGCAACAACTGCCACAATACCGTGGCTGCAACAACTGTCACAATACTGTGGCTGCAACAACTGCAAAATTTACTGTGGCTGCAACAACTGTCACAATACTGTGGCTGCAACAACTGCCACAATACTGTGGCTGCAACAAGTGTCACAATACCGTGGCTACAGCAACTGTCACAATACCGTGGCTGCAACAACTGTCACAATACCCTGGCTGCAACAACTGTCACAATACTGTGGCTGCAACAACTGTCACAATACCGTGGCTGCAACAACTGCCACAATACTGTGGCTGCAACAACTGTCACAATACCGTGGCTACAACAACTGTCACAATACCGTGGCTACAACAACTGTCACAATACCGTGGCTGCAACAACTGTCACAATACCGTGGCTGCAACAACTGCCACAATACCGTGGCTGCAACAACTGTCACAATACCGTGGCTGCAACAACTGCCACAATACTGTGGCTGCAACAACTGTCACAATACTGTGGCTGCAACAACTGTCACAATACTGTGGCTGCAACAACTGCCACAATACCGTGGCTGCAACAACTGCCACAATACTGTGGCTGCAACAACTGTCACAATACCGTGGCTGCAACAACTGTCACAATACTGTGGCTGCAACAACTGTCACAATACCGTGGCTGCAACAACTGTCACAATACCGTGGCTGCAACAACTGTCACAATACCGTGGCTGCAACAACTGTCACAATACCGTGGCTACAACAATTGTGGGTCGCATCCTGGGTACAAAACTGACCTAATTTGCGGGAAGTGCTCTCCATAACAAATGGCTTTCTGTATAGTAGTATGTCACTGATGTCAGCTATGGTCTTTATACCTTGTACACGTGCTTGTAGAAATAAAGATTATTATTATTATTATTTTTATTATTATAAATGCAGCAGTAAAGCATGAAGTCAACATGTGTTGTGGTACAAATGTTTTAATTATGAAGGTAATTAACATTTTTCCTCAACAAATCAAAAAAGCTTTTGTCCAATACAATTTGTTAATTATGTTCTTAGTACTCAAAGTCATCTCTTCATTAATTTATAAAATTTTAATGACTCTTTAATCAACTTTTAATGCAAAAATGTGATTGGAAAACAGAGCTGAATAAATGACTATCTTATCCCGCAGTGTTGAACACTATATGATTATCCCGCAGTGTTGAACACTATATGACTACCTGGCAGTGTTGAACACTATATGACTACCTGGCAGTGTTGAACACTATATGACTACCTGGCAGTGTTGAACACTATATGACTACCTGGCAGTGTTGAACACTATATGACTACCTGGCAGTGTTGAACACTATATGACTACCTGGCAGTGTTGAACACTATATGACTACCTGGCAGTGTTGAACACTATATGACTACCTGGCAGTGTTGAACACTATATGACTACCTGGCAGTGTTGAACACTATATGACTACCTGGCAGTGTTGAACACTATATGACTACCTGCAGTGTTGAACACTATATGACTACCTGGCAGTGTTGAACACTATATGACTACCTGGCAGTGTTGAACACTATATGACTACCTGGCAGTGTTGAACACTATATGACTACCTGGCAGTGTTGAACACTATATGAACTACCTGGCAGTGTTGAACACTATATGACTACCTGGCAGTGTTGAACACTATATGACTACCTGGCAGTGTTGAACACTATATGACTACCTGGCAGTGTTGAACACTATATGACTACCTGGCAGTGTTGAACACTATATGACTACCTGGCAGTGTTGAACACTATATGACTACCTGGCAGTGTTGAACACTATATGACTACCTGGCAGTGTTGAACACTATATGACTACCTGGCAGTGTTGAACACTATATGACTACCTAGCAGTGTTGAACACTATATGACTACCTGGCAGTGTTGAACACTATATGACTACCTGGCAGTGTTGAACACTATATGACTACCTGGCAGTGTTGAACACTATATGACTACCTGGCAGTGTTGAACACTATATGACTACCTGGCAGTGTTGAACACTATATGACTACCTGGCAGTGTTTGAACACTATATGACTACCTGGCAGTGTTGAACACTATATGACTACCTGGCAGTGTTGAACACTATATGACTACCTGGCAGTGTTGAACACTATATGACTACCTGGCAGTGTTGAACACTATATGACTACCTGGCAGTGTTGAACACTATATGACTACCTGGCATGTTGAACACTATATGACTACCTAGCATGTTGAACACTATATGACTACCTGGCAGTGTTGAACACTATATGACTACCTGGCAGTGTTGAACACATATGACTACCTGGCAGTGTTGAACACTATATGACTACCTGGCAGTGTTGAACACTATATGACTACCTGGCAGTGTTGAACACTATATGACTACCTGGCAGTGTTGAACACTATATGACTACCTGGCAGTGTTGAACACTATGACTACCTGGCAGTGTTGAACACTATATGACTACCTGGCAGTGTTGAACACTATATGACTACCTTGCAGTGTTGAACACTATATGACTACCTGGCAGTGTTGAACACTTGTTTATATGATTATATAATAGTGCTGAACACATTCATACATATGTGTGAGAGTGAGAGAGAGAGGTGACACTGAGAGTAAATCTTAACTTCATGCAGCAAAATAAACATTAATGTGTCTCCAGGAAAAGGGTGGAACGTGAGATCAAATTAAGGAGGAAGTCGAGACAAAGAGGCGGGTGCAGTAAGTAAGGAAGAAGTGCACGATAAATAACAGGGAGAGAGACAGAGAGAGAGAGAGAGAGAGAGAGAGAGAGAGAGAGAGAGAGAGGAGAGTATATGACCCGCCATAAAGGTTGCACGAAAATAGAAATATAGAATGCAAAATTTTAAAGGCAAGCCTGACAGGAAATGTACAGGAATATATATAATATATATATATATATATATATATATATATATATATATATATATATATATATATAATATATATATATATATATAATATATATATATATAAATAATATATATATATATATATATATATATATATATATATATATATATATATATATATATATATATATATATATATAATATATATATGATTATAGGGAGTACCACCTCTAGAACTGTCTAGGGACCCTCATCCTCAGAGAAAAGAATAAACTTGCTTCAGGAAAAACTCAAGGTTCTCCCTGAAGCTGTTTGAGAATTTTCTCCTACCACCCCCTATATTTCAAGTATGTTTTATTTAAAGACAAAACTACATTGCCCAAACATTCACAAAAATACAACAGAAAGTAAAACAACATAGGTAACTCAGAGCTACATCTCGAATACTTCGTCCAGCTCCCCTGCGGTGGGCCGCGTGCCCAGAATGCTGCAGGCATTTCCTCTGGATCGCAACACTGAGTCGCTGAAAGAGGAAGCTGGTCTCCCTGTGGTCCTTGGTTTCTATGATGAGCTTTTCACCCAGCTCTTTGAGGAACTTTAGAGCACACTTGCCCCATGCTCCAAGGGTCTGCGACCATATTGGAATAAAGTTATAGCAAGGGGGAAGGTCTTCATATTTTCGGATCTTCTGGGTCTCCCTGTGGCTGGCAGCTCCACCCCCTTCCACTACGGAGTATGGCAAGTAGGTGTCTGCCAATGTGGCAGCACAGGTGTAGTCCCAGGCAATCTGCTTTGCAATCCCTTCCAGGGTAGCATAGTGGCTCCATCAGGATGCTTTTGACTTCCATCAGACCTCTGTACTTGGGTTCCCGTTGAGCTGGGCAATGGGCTGTGGCGAGGCTTCTCTTTATGATGTCATTGACTTCCTCATGTCTGGCATACTTCCCTTCTGCTGTGTGACACACGAGACCATGAAGTCCGAATTGGTCAGCTGTCGCCCTGCCGCAAATACAACACCTATGTTCGGTGAGGATGGGGGTGGCTAGGCGAAGAGCAACACCAATCTGAATGGCCTGTGGGTCGAGACGGGTGCCCAGGGAGGAATTGGGAACAGCTAACAGGAAATCTCCTGAGTGTGGTGCCTTCACTGCCAGGAGACGAGCTTTGTCCTTTCCTGAAGCATTGAGAGGCATTGTGTGCGATTTTTTTCCATGATCGGTTTGTCCCAGTGGACTGTTTGTGCTGTTTGGGAGGAGCTGGTCTACTGAGGAATCTGTAAGGGTGTCCCACCGAATCGCTGCTTCAGTAAACCTGGGGTCTTGAGCTCCTACCACGTCTCTCAAGCGTTCCGGTACTATCTTCTTGACTAATGCACTGGAAGCCAAACAACGATTGCGAAAAGCAGGTAAAGCAACATGCGTTGCTTTAACGCACCCCTATAACCTCCCAGTCGCACTGGGAGGTTGCTGATCCCAATGCTCATCCTCTAGTGACAGGTTCAGTGCCTTCTTAAAGTTGATCTCAGGTGTGCGTCATATTCATCGAGTGTAGGGTTGTCAAAAGAGGGTGCACACCTCAAGAAGTAAGCGAGTCTTGGCATAGTAAGACACCTTGTGAGGAGATACAGAGCATCATGGGCATCAAGATCGCTTAATCTCTCCTCCTTTCTCATCAGGTCATACAATTTGCCCCCTGAGGACATGTCGATGGCCTGGGGGACCCAGTGGGGGCCCCCAAGAGGATACTGTTGGACGGAGGGGTGGGTTGAAAACTTCTGGGGGAAATTCTTCGAAACAGTTTTGGGATTTTTTTCCTGGTTTGCTGTAAAGATTTTCACATTTGGGGGGGTTGGGATGAGTCCCAAAGTTTTCTCCCTGTGTTTTCACCTTTTGAAAGGCCCCCCCACTGGGGACTTTTTCATACCGCCAGAGTGCCGTAAATCCGGTACCAGATATTGAGCCCCAACTCCCTAAGGGCTGGAATTTTTTTTTTCTCTTACTGCCAAGCACACCTCAAGGAAGGTTCTTTAAATGTTGGTGAGGGGCTATTGATTTTAGGGAATTGGATCTTTTGCTCCATTTCCCCACAAAATTGGGCCTGAATGCCTTCCCATCCCCCCCCGGGGCGCGGGATAATCCCCCGGGTTTTTAGGTTTCCCCCTTGTTTAAATAATAAAAAATTACTGCCAAGCAAAAAGAAGTGGAGCGAGGGGGTCACCCTCCCTGAACACCCCCAAATTGTTTGGGAATTTCCCCATGTTTCCCCCCAAACAAAAGAATTAGATTTTGCTTTTAGGGGGCTGAAATAAAGGGGGAAAAAGACGGGGGAACCGACCCCCAAACAGCTGGCAAAACAGCATCTCTCTTCCCCAAATAAAAAAGGGCTTTTCAAAAAACCCAATTTGACTAGGGCCCTTGGGTTTTTCCGGGAGGCCCCGATGTAAGGCCCCCTTGCGCATGAGCGCAGCTTCACCCGCCTTGAGAGACCCCAAACCCCCATTTGGGTGTGACGGGGGTTAAAGTGGCGCTTCTAGGGGAATGTTTTTTCACGATTTCTTTGGCAACGAGACGGGGGAAGATGTTTTTCCCAAATGCAATGGGTTTTGATTCCCCCATCCCCCCTTCTTTAAAGCCCCATAAAGGGGGCTCCAAAAAAGGGGTTTTAAATTTTTTCTGGATTTTGCCCACCAGGGAATTGTTTTACGAAAGTTTTTTAAATCGGGGAGAAGAATTTAGCCCGATTCAAACCAGTACTGGGGTTTTTCCCATCTCTTTTGGGGGCTGAGGTTTGAATTCCAGTGGGAAACCCCCTGCAGATCCCCGCCGGAAAAGACATGATCCCCTTATAGACTCCGTTCTGACAAAATTAATTTTTCAGTGATGGGGGTTTTTCCCAGGGGGGTTTTCGTTTATGGCTATGGTGTTCCCGGTTGGTGCCCTTTTCCCCTTATGCTTGGGGGCCCTGTCTCAAACCCCCGGGGGGTACAGTTTCCCTCACTTGTAAAATTTTTTTATTGCTACCACTGTTTTACCTTTTTTTTTCGATTTTTTTTTCTAAACCGTGCGCAAAATTTTCTCGTTTTTTTAATGGGGCTTTTTTTTGGGGCTACCTCTTTGATTCCTGCATGAAAGGGGGAGACGGACACAGTTATCCTTTTGGTGGGGGGCGCACTGCCTTGTAACTGACGTGGTTTTGCATTTGCCTTTGTCCCTTTTAGGAACTGCAAGACGACCTTTCCCCAACAAGAGTAGGTTCGCCATGCTTTGGGTGGGCCCCCGGGCTTCTAAAATTGGGGGAACCCCCATTCAAAACCCCCCCCTTTAAAAAGGTCCCGTGGGTTTTTCCCACTGCCTATGGGCCAAAACCCCCTTAGGGATGGGGGATAGTGTACTGCCCAGCAGTGGATTTTTTAAAAGCCAACAGAAGGTTATCGCAAATGAAAGTGCGAGGTTGCCTTTGGAATTTGGGCATCTGCCTGTGGGGCGGGTGGGCTGGGTCTCTCCGGGGGGAATGTGGGCCTGCACACCCATTGTGTGCACGAATGCGGCCCTTCCTGTTTCGGCTCGAAAAATCCTACACACCTAAAAAACCTCTTCTTTCCAAATTTTGGGGGCATTGTTCCCCCGGGTTTTTGGCTTTTGGGGGCTTCAACATCCGGGCCCTACCCCAAACTTTTGGGGGT
>NC_069462.1:29308904-29411404 GCF_026875155.1 Cherax quadricarinatus
ACTTACATATTTGCTTACTTAACGTGTCGTAACACGATGATACTGGTCTCTACCTGAGGCCTCGACATAACCATCCTTCACACTGACAAATCTCTTATACTCTTTGCTTAAGTAAATAGTAGTCATTACTACGTTATAATTAACTCTTCACTGACTATTCTTGACTATTGCCAATATAATTAAGTTCTATATATTAATATTTGTTAGTATTTCTTGGGAAGAGTTGTTGAATAGTGAAGTTGATGAAGTAGGCTGTGCAAGTGCAGAAAAATACAGGAAGGTTAATAGGCTATTACTGACGGTAAGGAAGGAATTCCATTACCCGCTGTGTGATAATGGCCTTTACTGCTTCAAGATTTTCCATTCAATATAATAATAATAGTGACCTGGGTGTTCCTGGTGAAACTATAAATAATAATAATAATAATAATATTGACCTGGGTGCTCCTGGTGAAACTATATATAATAATAATAATAATAATAATAATAATAATATTAATAATAATAGTGACCTGCGTGTTCCTGGTAAAACTATATAATAATAATAATAATAATAATAATAGTGACTTGCGTGTTCCTGGTAAAACTATATAATAATAATAATAATAGTGACCTGGGTGTTCCTGGTGAAACTATATAATAATAATAATAATAGTGACCTGGGTGTTCCTGGTGAAACTATATAATAATAATAATAATAGTGACCTGGGTGTTCCTGGTGAAACTATATAATAATAATAGTGACCTGGGTGTTCCTGGTGAAACTATATAATAATAATAATAATAGTGACCTGGGTGTTCCTGGTGAAACTATATAATAATAATAATAATAATAGTGACCTGCGTGTTCCTGGTAAAACTATATAATAATAATAGTGACCTGGGTGTTCCTGGTGAAACTATATAATAATAATAATAATAGTGACTTGCGTGTTCCTGGTTAAAACTATATAAAAAATAATAAAAAATAGTGACCTGGTGTTCCTGGTGAAACTATATAATAATAATAATAATAGTGACCTGGGTGTTTTCCCGGTGAAACTATATAATAAAAAATAATAATAATAATAGTGACCTGGTGTTCCTGGTGAAACTATTAAATAATAATAATAATAGTGACCTGGGTGTTCCTGGTGAAACTATATAATAATAATAATAATAATAGTGACCTGGGTGTTCCTGGTGAAACTATATAATAATAATAATAATAATAATAATAGTGACCTGCGTGTTCCTGGTAAAACTATATAATAATAATAATAATAGTGACCTGGGTGTTCCTAGTGAAACTATATAATAATAATAATAATAATAGTGACTTGCGTGTTCCTGGTAAAACTATATAATAATAATAATAATAGTGACCTGGGTGTTCCTGGTGAAACTATATAATAATAATAATAATAGTGACCTGGGTGTTCCTGGTGAAACTATATAATAATAATAATAATAGTGACCTGGGTGTTCCTGGTGAAACTATATAATAATAATAATAATAGTGACCTGGGTGTTCCTGGTGAAACTATATAATAATAATAATAGTGACCTGGGTGTTCCTGGTGAAACTATATAATAATAATAATAATAATAATAATATGACCTGCGTTTCCTGGTAAAACTATATAATAATAATAATAATAATAGTGACCTGGGTGTTCCTGGTGAAACTATATAATAATAATAATAATAATAATAATAGTGACTTGCGTGTTCCTGGTAAAACTATATAATAATAATAATAATAGTGACCTGGTGTTCCTGGTGAAAAATATATAATAATAATAATAATAATAGTGACCTGGGTGTTCCTGGTGAAACTATATAATAATAAAAATAATAGTGACCTGGGTGTTCCTGGTAAACTATAAATAATAATAATATAGTGACCTGGGTGTTCCTGGTGAAACTATATAATAAAAAATAATAATAGTGACCTGGGTGTTTCCTGGTGAACTATATAATAATAATTAAAATAATAATAGTGACCTGGGTGTTCCTGGTAAAACTATTTTAATAATAATAATAATAGTGACCTGGGTGTTCCTGGTAAAACTATAATAATAATAATAATAATAGTGACCTGGGTGTTCCTGGTGAAACTATATAATAATAATAATAATAATAATAATAATAACAATAGTGACCTGGGTGTTCCTGGTGAAACTATATAATAATAATAATAATAATAATAGTGACCTGGGTGTTCCTGGTGAAACATAATAATAATAATAATAGTGACCTGGGTGTTCCTGGTGAAACTATATAATAATAATAATAATAATAATAGTGACCTGGGTGTTCCTGGTGAAACTATATAATAATAATAATAATAATAACAATAGTGACCTGGGTGTTCCTAGTGAAACTATATAATAATAATAATAATAATAATAATAATAATAATAGTGACCTGGGTGTTCCTGGTGAAACTATATAATAATAATAATAATAATAATAGTAATAATAATAATAGTGACATGGGTGTTCCTGGTGAAACTATATAATAATAATAATAATAATAATAATAATAATAATAGTGACCTGGGTGTTCCTGGTAAAACCGTAACCTAGGAACCTCTCATCATGGGGAGGAACATCGTCTCTGGCCACGTAGAAAGGCTCGTAGAAGAACTCGAAGTTGGTGACGTCGTGACTGACGGTGACACGACCCTCCGATGGTTGCTCTAGTTCCCGGGCCTCCCACCTGCAACACCAATATTGGTTTTACTAATTTCTTAATGTACTTCTACTACTACCACCTCTAGTCATAATCATAATAATAATAATAATAATAATGCGTTAATAACTGTCTCTAAGGATCACTGGTTAGATTTGAAGCCTTTCGGCTGTAAGATGGTCATTAAAATTCCATATTACTCATATAACAGCAGTCAAGCGTACTCTAATCCCTATTAGAATAACCTGTGTATATATACTGAGATTTATGCTTCTCAGTGTATATACGCTGAGATATACACCTGAGTGCATATACTCTTGAGGTATACACCTCAGTGCTGAACTCTTCTCCAGGCTGAGGGACTGACCACCTCAAATATTTTATATCCGAGGTTGATGGACTGATACATCATCTTTATTTCACTACTAAACTTGTTACCTTTGTATATGACTGAAGAAGCCTACTGTGTAGGCGAAACCTTTCATCGATAGATACTTAACTGTTACACGTCTTAATTTTCAACACTAGGGTAATTAACGTACCTTGACACTTAACACCAGGGTAATTAACGTACCTTGACACTTAACACCAGGTAATTAACTTTACCTTGACACTTAACACCAGGGTAATTAACGTACCTTGACACTTAACACCAGGGTAATTAACGTACCTTGACACTTAACACCAGGGTAATTAACGTACCTTGACACTTAACACCGGGGTTTAATTAACGTACCTTGACATTTAAACACCAGGGTAATTAACGTACCTTGACACTTAACACCAGGGTAATTAACGTACCTTGACACTTAACACCAGGGTAATTAACGTACCTTGACACTTAACACCAGGGTAATTAACGTACCTTGACACTTAACCCCAAAGGGTAATTAACGTACCTTGACACTTAACCCAGGGAAATTAACGTACCTTGACACTTAACACCAGGGTAATTAACGTACCTTGACACTTAACACCGGGGGTTTAATAACGTACCTTGACACTTAACACCAGGTAATTTAAAACGTACCTTGACACTTACACTAGGGAATTAACGAACCTTGACACTAAACACCAGGGTAATTAACGTACCTTGACACTTAACACCAGAGTAATTAACGTACCTTGACACTTAACACCAGGGTAATTAACGTACCTTGACACTTAACACCAGAGTAATTAACGTACCTTGACACTTAACACCAGGGTAATTAACGTACCTTGACACTAACACTAGGGTAATTAACGTACCTTGAGCACTTAACACCAGGGTAATTAACGTACCTTGACACTTAACACCAGGGAAAATTAACGTACCTTGACACTAACACCAGATTAATTAACGACCTTGACACTTAACACCGGGGTAATTAACGTACCTTGACACTTAACACCAGGGTAATTAACGTCCCCTTGACACTTAACCCAGGGTAATTAACGTACCTTGACACTTAACACCAGGGTAATTAACGTACCTTGACACTTAACACTAGGGTAATTAACGTACCTTGACACTTAACACCAGGGTAATTAACGTACCTTGACACTTAACACCAGGGTAATTAACGTACCTTGACACTTAACACCAGGGTAATTAACGTACCTTGACACTTAACACCAGGGTAATTAACGTACCTTGACACTTAACACCAGGGTAATTAACGTACCTTGACACTTAACACTAGGGTAATTAACGTACCTTGACACTTAACAACCAGGTAATTAAGGGAAACCTTGACACTTAACACTAGGGTAATTAACGTACCTTGACACTTAACACTAGGGTAATTAACGTACCTTGACACTTAACACTAGGGTAATTAACGTACCTTGACACTTAACACTAGGGAAATTTAACGTACCTTGACACTTAACACTAGGTAATTAACGTACCTTGCCACTTAACACTAGGGTAATTAACGTACCTTGACACTTAACACCAGGGTAATTAACGTACCTTGACACTTAACACCAGGTAATTAACGTACCTTGACACTTAACACCGGGGAAATTTTAACGTACCTTGACACTTAACACCAGGGTAATTAACGTACCTTGACACTTAACACCAGGGTAATTAACGTACCTTGACACTATAACACCAGGGTAATTAACGTACCTTGACACTTAACACTAGGGTAATTAATTACCTTGACATTTAAACACCAGGGTATTAACGTACCTTGACACTTAACACCAGGGTAATTAACGTACCTTGACACTTAACACCAGGGTAATTAACGTACCTTGACACTTAACACCAGGGTAATTAACGTACCTTGACACTTAACACTAGGGTAATTAACGTACCTTGACACTTAACACCGGGGTTAATTAACGTCCTTTGGGACACTTAACACCGGGTAATTAACGTACCTTGACACTTAACACCAGGGTAATTAAACGTACCTTTGACACTTAACACCAGGGTATTTAACGTACCTTGACACTTAACACCAGGGTATTAACGTACCTTGACACTTAACACCGGGGTATTTAACTACCTTGACCTTAACACCACGGGATAATAACGTTACCTTGACACTTAACACCAGGGTAATTAACGTACCTTGACACTTAACACCGGGGTAATTAAACCCGTACCTTGACACTTAACACCAGGGTAATTAACGTACCTTGACACTTAACACTAGGGTAATTAACTTACCTTGACACTTAACACCAGGGTAATAACGTACCTTGAACTTAACACCAGGGTAATTAACGTCCCTTGACATTTAAACCCACCAGGGTAATTAACGTATCTTGACACTGTAACACCGGGGTTAAATTAACGTACCTTGACACTTAACACCAGGGTAATTAACGTATCTTGACACTTAACCCCCAGGGTAATTAACGTACCTTTGACACTTAACACCAGGGTAATTAACGTACCTTGACACTTAACACCGGGGTTAATTAACGTACCTTGACACTTAAACACCAAGTAATTAACGTACCTTGACACTTAATACCAGGGTAATTAACGTACCTTGACACTTAACACCAGGGTAATTAACGTACCTTGACACTTAAACCGGGTTTAAATTTTAACGTACCTTGACACTTAACACCAGGGTAATTAACGTCCCCTTGACACTTAACAACTAGGGAATTAACGTACCTTGCCCACTTAACACCAGGTAATTAACGTACCTTGACACTTAACACCAAGGGTAATTAACGTACCTTGACACTTAACACCAGGGTAATTAACGTACCTTGACACTTAACACCGGGGTTTAATTAACGTACCTTGACACTTAACACCAGGAAATTTAAACGTACCTTGACACTTAACACCAGGTTAATTAACGTACCTTGACACTTACACCAGGTTAATTAACGTACCTTGACACTTAACACCAGGGTAATTAACGTACCTTGACACTTAAAACCAGGGTAATTAACGTACCTTGAAAACTTAACACCAGGGTAATTAACGTACCTTGACACTTAACACCAGTGTAATTAACGTACCTTGACACTTAACACCAGGGTAATTAACGTACCTTGACACTTAACACCAGGGTAATTAACGTACCTTGACACTTAACACCAGGGTAATTAACGTACCTTGACACTTAACACCAGGGTAATTAACTTTACCTTGACACTTAACACTGGGGTAAATTAACGTCCCTTGACACTTAACACCAGGGTAATTAACGTACCTTGACACTTAACACTGACGGCAATTAAAATAAAGTGTCGAGGCCTCAACTCTCACTTGACATTTAATTCACTTCAGTGTTGAACACCTGGCAAAAGTTGCAGTAGTTTCCAGAAGCAGTGGTGGCACCAGCAGCAGTGGTGGCACCAGCAGCAGTGGTGGCACCAGCAGCATGGTGGCACCACAGCAGTGGTGGCACCAGCAGCAAAGGGCGGGCACAGCAGCAGGGGGGCCCACCACAGCATGGGGGCACCCAGCAGCAGTGTGGCACCAGCAGCAGTGGTGGCACCAGCAGCAGTGGGGGCACCACAGCATGGGGCACCACACAGCAGTGGCGGCACCAGCGCAGTGGCGGCACCAGCACATTTGGGTGGCACAGCAGCAGTGGGGGGCACCAGCGGGCAGTGGTGGCACCAGCAGCAGTGGTGGCACCAGCAGCAGTGGCGGCACCAGCAGCAGTGGCGGCACCAGCAGCAGTGGTGGCACCAGCAGCAGTGGTGGCACCAGCAGCAGTGGTGGCACCACCCCAGTGGTGGCACCCCGCAGTGGTGCACCAGCAGCAGTGGTGCACCAGCAGAAAGTGGTGGCACCGCAGCAGTGGTGGCACCAGCGGGCGGGTGGCGGCACCAGCAGCAGTGGCGGCACCAGCAGCATGGTGGCACCAGCAGCAGTGGCAGCAACAGCACAGGGTGGCACCAGCATGAAATGGGCGGCACCACAGCAGTGGTGGTACCAGTAGCAGTGGCGTCACCAGCAGCAGTGGTGGCACCAGCAGCAGTGGTGGCACCAGCAGCAGTGGTGGCACCAGCAGCAGTGGCGGCACCACAGAAAGTGGGGGGCACCGAGCAGCTGGCGGCACCAGCAGCAGTGGCGGCACCAGCACCGCAGCAGTGGCGGCACCAGCAGCAGTGATGGCACCAGCAGCAGTGGAGGCACCAGCAGCAGTGGCGGCACCAGCACCAGCAGCAGTGGCGGCACCAGCAGCAGTGGTGGCACCAGCAGCAGTGGTGGCACCAGCAGCAGTGGCGGCACCAGCAGCAGTGGCGGCACCAGCAACAGTGGCGGCACCAGCAGCAGTGGTGGCACCAGCAGCGGGTGGCGGCACCAGCAGCAGTGGCGGCACCAGCAGCAGTGGTGGCACCAGCACCAGCAGCAGTGGCGGCACCAGCAGCAGTGGTGGCACCAGCAGCAGTGGCGGCACCAGCAGCAGTGGCGTCACCAGCAGCAGTGACGGCACCAGCAGCAGTGGCGTCACCAGCAGCAGTGGCGGCACCAGCTGCAGTGGCGGCCCAACCAGTAGACAGTGGCGGCACCAGCAACATGGCGGCACCAGCAGCAGTGGTTTGGAAACCAGCACCAGCAGCAGTGGCGGCACCAGCAGCAGTGGTGGCACCAGCAGCAGTGGCGGCACCAGCAGCAGTGGTGGCACCAGCAGCAGTGGTGGCAACAGCACAGTGGCGGCACCGGGCAGCAGTGGTGGCACCAGCAGCAGTGGTGGCACCAGCAGCAGTGGTTGGCACCAGCAACAGTGGCGGCACCAGCACAGTGGTGGGCACCAGCAGCATGTGGTGGCACCAGCAGCAGTGGCGGCACCAGCAGCATGGCGGCACCAGCAGCGTGGCGGCACCAGCAGCGTGGTGGCACCAGCACCAGCAGCAGTGGCGGCACTACGCAGTGGGGCACCAGCAGCAGTGGCGGCACCAGCACAGTGGTGGCACCAGCAGCAGTGGTGGCCCCAGCAGCAGTGGCGGCACCAGCAGCATGGCGGCACCAGCAGACATGGTGGCACCAGCAGCAGTGGTGGAAACAACAGCGGGGCGGCACCAGCAGCAGTGGTGGCACCAGCAGCAGTGGTGGCACCAGCAGCAGTGGCGGCACCAGCAGCAGTGGTGGCACCAGCAGCAGTGGCGGCACCAGCAGCAGTGGCGGCACCAGCAGCAGTGGTGGCACCAGCAGCAGTGGCGGCAACCAGCAGCAGTGGCGGCACCAGCAGCAGTGGTGGCACCAGCAGCAGTGCAGCATCAGCAGCATGGTGGCACCAGAAAGCAGTGGCGGCACCAGAAAGCATGGCGGCACCAGAAAGCAGTGGTGGCACCAGCAGCATGGCGGCACCAGCAGAAGTGGTGGCACCACAGGCAGTGGCGGAAACCACAGCAGTGGCGGCACAGCACCCAGGGTGGCACCAGCAGCAGTGGTGGCACCAGCAGCATGGTGGCACCAGCACCACACAGCGGCGGCACCAGCCCCACACCCAGTGGGCGGCACCAGCACCAGCACAGTGGCGACACCAGCACTAGCAGCAGTGGCGGCACCAGCACCAGCAGCAGTGGCGGCACCAGCACCAGGGGCGGCACCAGCACCAGCAGCAGTGGTGGCACCAGCAGCAGTGGTGGCACCAGCACCAGCAGCAGTGGCGGCACCAGCACCAGCAGCAGTGGCGGCACCAGCACCAGCAGCAGTGGTGGCACCAGCAGCAGTGGTAGCACCAGCACCAGCAGCAGTGGCGGCACCAGCCCCAGCAGCAGTGGCGGCACCAGCACCAGCACAGTGGGGGCACCAGCAGCATGGTGGCACCAGGACCAGCAGCAGTGGTGGCACCAGCACCAGCAACAGTGGCGGCACCAGCACCAACAGCAGTGGCGGCACCAGCACCAGCAGCAGTGGCGGCACCAGCACCAGCAGCAGTGGCGGCACCAGCACCAGCAGCTTTGGTGGCACCAGCACCAGCAGCAGGTGGCACCAGCACCAGCAGCAGTGGTGGAAACCAAGCCCCAGCAGCAGTGGTGGCACCAGCAGCAGTGGGGGGCACCAGCAGCAGTGGCGACACCAGCACCAGCAGCAGTGGTGGCACCAGCACCAGCAGCAGTGGTGGCACCAGCACCAGCAGTGGCACCAGCACCAGCTGCAGGGCGGCACCAAACCACCAGCAGCATGGCGGCACCAGCAGCAGTGGCGGCACCAGCACCAGTGGCGGCACCAGCACCAGTGGCGGCACCAGCACCAGCAGCAGTGGCGGCACCAGCACCAGCAGCAGTGGTGGCACCAGCACCAGCAGCAGTGGTGGCACCAGCAGCAGTGGTGGCACCAGCACCAGCAGCAGTGGTGGCACCAGCACCAGTGGTGGCACCAGCACCAGTGGTGGCACCAGCAGCAGTGGTGGCACCAGCAGCAGTGGCGGCACCAGCACCAGCAGCAGTGGTGGCACCAGCACCAGGAGCAGTGGTGGCACCAGCACCAGCAGCAGTGGTGGCACCAGCACCAGCAGCAGTGGCGGCACCAGCACCAGTGGCGGCACCAGCACCAGTGGCGGCACCAGCACCAGCAGCAGTGGCGGCACCAGCAGCAGTGGTGGCACCAGCATCAGCAGCAGTGGCGGCACCCGCACCAGCAGCAGTGGCGGCACCAGCAGCAGTGGCGGCACCAGCAGCAGTGGCGGCACCAGCAGCAGTGGTGGCACCAGTAGCATTTGGCGGCACCAGCAGCAGGGGCCCGGCACCAGAAACCACAGCAGTGGCGGCACCAGCAGCAGTGGCGGCACCAGCACCACAGCAGTGGCGGCACCAGCACCAGCAGCAGTGGCGGCACCAGCAGCAGTGGCGGCACCAGCACCAGCAGCAGTGGCGGCACCAGCAGCAGTGGCGGCACCAGCAGCAGTGGCGGCACCAGCACCAGTGGCGGCACCAGCACCAGCAGCAGTGGCGGCACCAGCACCAGCAGCAGTAGCGGCACCAGCACCAGCAGCAGTGGCGGCACCAGCAGCAGTGGCGGCACCAGCACCAGCAGCAGTGGCGGCACCAGCACCAGCAGCAGTGGCGGCACCAGCACCAGCAGCAGTGGCGGCCACCAGCACCAGCGGGAAAGGGGCCCACCACCCACCAAACAGCAGTGGCGGCACCAGCACCAGCAGAAAGGGGCAGCACCACAGCAGTGGCGGCACCAGCACCAGTGCGGCACCAGCAGCAGTGGCGGCACCAGCACAGTGGTGGCACCAGCACCAGCACAGTGCGGCACCACAGCAGGGGCGGCAACCAGCACCAGGGTGGCACCAGCACCAGCAGCAGTGGTGGCACCAGCAGCATGGCGGCACCAGCACCAGCAGCAGTGGCGGCACCAGCAGCAGTGGTGGCACCAGCACCAGTGGTGGCACCAGCACCAGCAGCAGTGGTGGCACCAGCAGCAGTGGCGGCACCAGCACCAGCAGCAGTGGCGGCACCAGCACCAGTGGTGGCACCAGCACCAGCACAGTGGCGGCACCAGCAGCAGCAGCATGGCGGCACCAGCAGCAGTGGCGGCACCAGCAGCAGTGGTGGCACCAGCACCAGCAGCAGTGGCGGCACCAGCACCAGCAGCAGTGGCGGCACCAGCACCAGCAGCATTTGGCGGCACCAGCAGCAGTGGTGGCACCACAGCACCAGCAGCAGTGGTGGCACCAGCACCAGCAGCAGTGGTGGCACCAGCAGCAGTGGTGGCACCAGCAGCAGTGGCGGCACCAGCACCAGCACCATGGCGGCACCAGCACCAGCAGCATGGTGGCATCAGCAGCAGTGGTGGCACCAGCACCAGCACCAGCAGCAGTGGCGACACCAGCACCAGCACCAGTGGCGGCACCAGCACCAGCAGCAGTGGTGGCACCAGCACCAGCAGCAGTGGCGGCACCAGCACCAGCACCAGTGGCGGCACCAGCACCAGTGGTGGCACCAGCAGCAGTGGTGGCACCAGCAGTGTTTGCATTAAGCAGCAGCAGCAACAACAGTCTGTGCATGCAGCAGTAGCAGCACAGCACCACCAACAACAGCAGCAGTAGCACCAGAATCACTACCACAATAACAGTAGCAGCAGCACCACTACCACCAATAACAGTAGCAGCACATCACTACCACCAATAACAGTACAGCAGCACACTACCACCAATAACAGTAGCAGCAGCACCACTACCACCAATAACATAGCAGCAGCACCACTACCACCAATAACAGAAACCCAGCAGCACCACTACCACCAATAACAGTAGCAGCAGCACCACTACCACCAATAACAGTAGCAGCAGCACCACTACCACCAATAACAGTAGCAACAGCACCACTACCACCAATAACAGTAGCAGCAGCACCACTACCACCAATAACAGTAGCAGCAGCACCACTACCACCAATAACAGTAGCAGCAGCATCACTACCACCAATAACAGTAGCAGCAGCATCACTACCACCAATAACATACAGCACCCCACCACTACCACCAATAACAGTAGCAGCAGCACCACTAACCACCAATAACAGTAGCAACAGCACCACTACCACCAATAACATTAGCAGCACATCACACCACCAATAACAGTAGCAGCAGCACCACTCCCACCAATAACAGTAGCAGCAGCACCACTACCACCAATAACAGTAGCAACAGCACCACTACCACCAATAACAGTAGCAGCAGCATCACTACCACCAATAACAGTAGCAGCAGCACCACTACCACCAATAACAGTAGCAGCAGCACCACTACCACCAATAACAGTAGCAACAGCACCACTACCACCAATAACAGAAAGCAGCAGCACAACTACCACCAAATAACAGTAGCAGCAGCACCACTACCACCAATAACAGTAGCAGCAGCACCACTACCACCAATAACAGTAGCAACAGCACCACTACCACCAATAACAGTAGCTGCAGCACCACTACCACCAATAACAGTAGCAACAGCACCACACCACCAATACATTTAGCAACAGAAACCACTACCACCAATAACAGTAGCAGCACACCACTACCACCAATAACAGTAGCAGCAGCACCACTAACCACCAATAACATTTAGCAGCAGCACCACTACCACCAATAACAGTAGCAGCAGCACCACTACCACCAATAACAGTAGCAACAAGCCCCCACTACCACCAATAACAACTCAAAGCATCACCCCCACCATCCCACCACATCACCCCCCCCCCCCACATACCACCACCACCAGCACACTACCAACCACACACCCCCAACCCCCAGCATCCCCCCCGACCACCACCAATCCCCCCACCACCACATCACCACCACCAACCCCCCCCACACACCACCCCCACCACACCCCATACACCCCAAAAAACCCCCCACACCCACCCACCATCAAACCCCCAGCACCACCACCCCCAGCATCACCAACCACCAAAATCCCCACCACCCATACCTCCCCCCCACCCACCACCAGGCATCACCACCACCAACCACACACCACCCCAAAACCAGCCCCAACCACCCACCCACCACCACCATCCCCACCACCACAAAAAACCCCCTACCCCCCCCCCACACCCCAACACCACCACAACCACACACCAACCACCCCCCACCACCCTCACCCACCCCCCACACCCACACCACCCACCACTCCCAACCACCTAAACCCCACCACCACCAAACTACCACCCCCCCCCATCCCCCCCCCAAAAACCCCCATCCACACACCCCCCATTTTTCACCACCACCACCCATACCCCCCAAATCCCAAACCCCCACTTCAACCCACCCCCCCAAACCACCCCACCCCATACACCACCACCATCATACCCCCCACCCCTCCCCACCCCCATAACAACCACACAACCCCAACTAACCCCAACAACCAACACACAACCCCCACCCCACCAAAACACCCCAAAAACCACACCCCCCAAACCCCAATCAACCAAAAAACCCCCCACAACCAACCCCCACAAACACCACCCCACCACCACCACCACCCCACCCACCCCCATACCCCACCACCCCCCATCCCAACCCAAAATTACACCACCACCACCACCACCCACCACCACCGCCCCACCACCACCCACCAGCACCCACCACCACCCAACTCCCCCCCCCCCACCCCAGAAACACCACACCACCACCCACCATCCCCACACCACCACCACCACCCCCAAATCACCACCACCCCCCCCCCACCCACACCCCACCACCACCACCCCAACCCCCCCCCCCCCCCATCACCCCCCCCCTCCCACCACCATCCACCCCCCCCCCCACCACCCCACCCACCATCACCCCCACACCACCACACCAAAAACCACCACCCACACCACCACCCCCCAACCCATCACCCCCCCAAACCACCATCACCACCCCACCATCACCACCACCACCCCAAACCAACCTCCCCAATCCCACCACACCACCCACCACCCCCTACCACCAAACCCTCACCCCAAACCCACTCCCCACCAAACCAATACCACCACCCCCAAACCCCACCCCCCACCTACCCCCCCATCACCACCAGCCCCAAACACCCCACAACCCATCACCCCACCACCCCCATCACCACCACCAACCCCACCATCCCCAAACCACCACCACTACCCTCACCACCCCCCAACCACCACCACCATTCACCACCACCACCCACCCCCCCAAATCACCACCACTCATCATCCCACCACCCCCACACCACCACACCACACCACCCCCAACCCTCCCCCCACCACCCAACTCCCCCCCAAAACCCCAAACCCACCACCATCACCACCACCCATCACCACCACCACACCATACCACTACCACCACCACCATCACCCACCCCCCACCATCACCACCACCACACCACCACCCCACAACCACCATCACACCACCCCCACACCACCACCATCACCCCCACCACCACCCACCCCCCACCATCAACACCACCACCACCATCACCACCACCACCCCCCACCACCACAACCACACACCACCACCAAACCCACCACCTAAACCCCCAACCATCACCACCCCAAAAAGGCCACACCCCACCATAACCCCCCCCACACCCCAAACCCCATCCCCCCCAAACCCAACCCCCAACCATCCCACCAAAAACCACACCACCAAAACCAGCATCCCCCCCACCCCCCTCACCACCCCCCTACCCCCCAAAAAAACCCATCCCCCAAACCCACAAAACACCACAACCACACCATCACCACCACCAAAAAACCACCACCACCCATCACCCACCCCCAAAACCCCCAACCACACACCATCACCAACCCCTCCCCCCAAATCACCACCCCCCAATCCCCCCCAAACCACAACCCCTCCCCACAACCCCAAACCCCCTCCCACCACCCCCCAAAAACCCCAAACACACCACCCACCCCACAACCATCATCACCATCCCCCCACCACACCACACCACCCAACCACACCCCACCACCCCCACCCCACCAGCACCATCCCACCACAACACTCACCACCAAACCAGAAACACCACCACAACCAGCATCACCACCACCACCCCCCCCCACAAACCACCATCACCAAACACCACTACCATCACCACCACCTCAAAACCAACATCACCACACCACTACTCCCCACCACCATCACCACCACCACACACCCCACCACAACCAGCATCACCATCCCACTCCCCATCACCACCACCATCACCACCACAACCAGCATCACCATCACCACACCATCACCCCCACCACACCACCCCCCCATCATCACCATCACCACTTTACCTCACCACCACCATAAACCCACCACAACCCAGCATCACCATCACCACTACCACACCACCACCACCCCACCACAACCGCATCACCACATCACTCCCATCACCACCAGAACACCCCCCAAAACCCCAACACACCATCACCACTACCTCCCACCACCACCATAAAACCACCACCAAAAACCCGCATCACCACACCACACCATCACCACCCCCATCACCACCACAACCACATCACCATCACCACTACCATCACCACCACCATCACCACCACAACCAGCATCACCATCACCACTACCACCCCACCACCCCATCACCACCAAACCACACACCACACCACTCCATCACCACCCCATCACCACCAAAAACCAGCTCACCATCACCACCACCACCATCCCAAACCACCACCACCACCACCACCACACCACCACCATCACCACCACACCACACCCCCAACCACCCAGCACCACCACCCCCACACCACCACCCCCACAACCAGCACACCACCCCACCACCACCCCACCACAACCAGCATCCCCACACCACACCTAAACCACCACCATCACCACCACAACCAGCACCCCACACCCCCACCACCACACCCCACCACCATAAACACCCACACCACCACCACACCACCACACCATCACCACCACCCACCACCACCATCACCCCCCCAAACCAAAAATCCCCACCACCATACAACCCCCATCACCACCAGCACCACACCACCAAAACCCACATCACCACCACTAACTTCTACACACATTTTTTTAACCCAGCGGATAATTTTATTAAAGTTAAAGGGATCATTCGTTTAAAATTGTTATAAGGCTTGTTTAATTTAAATTGAGGAATAAACTACACCAGGGGATGGGGGGCTGCACCACGGGGTGATGGGGGGCCATCTCACAGGGTGAGGGAGGCGCATCTCACAGGGTAGGGAGGCTGCTCTCACAGGGTATGGGGGCTGCATCTCACAGGTGAGGGAGGCTGCATCTCACACGGATGGGGGCTGCTCTCACAGGGTAGGAGCTGCATCTCACGGGGGATGGATGCTGCATCTCACGGGGTGGAGGCTCCATCTCACAGGGTGATGGGGGCTGCATCCACAGGGTAGGAGGCTGCATCTCACACGTGATGGAGGCTGCATCTCACACAGTATGGAGGGCTGCATCTCACAGGGTAGGAGGCTGCATCTCACAGGGAGGAGGCTGCATCTCACCAGGAGGGATGCTGCTCTCACGGGGTGAGGAGGCTGCATCCACAGGGTGATGGAGGCTGAAACTCACAGGGTGATGGGGGCTCACTCACGGGGGAGGATGCTGCATCCCAGGGTGAGGGCTGCATCTCACGGGGTTGGGAGGCTGCATCCACAGGTTATGAGGCTGCATCTCCCCCCCCGGGATGGAGGCTGCATCTCAAGGTGTGGGCTGCATCCACGGTGATGGAGCTGCATCTCACACAGTGAGGGAGGCTGCATCTCACAGGTGAGGGAGGCGCATCCCAGGGTGTGGGACGATCTCACAGGGGAATGGGGGCTGCATCTCACAGGGTGATGGAGGCGCTCCACAGGGTGATGGAGGCTGCATCCACAGGGTGATGGGGGCTGCATCCACACAGTGAGGAGGGTGCATCTCACACATGATGGAGGCGCATCTCCAGGGTGATGGAAAGCTGCATCTCACAGGGGAGGGAGGCGCATCTCACACTGATGGATGCGCATCTCACGGGTGAGAGGCGCATCTCACAGGGTGAGGGAGCTGCATCCACAGGGTATGGAGGCGCATCTCACAGGGTGATGGGGGGCTGCATCCACAGGGTGATGGGGGCTGAAATCCACACGTGTGGAGGCTCATCCACACAGTGATGGAGCTGCACTCACACATAAAAGGGGGCTGCACTCACAGGGGGATGAGGCTGCACTCACACGTGAGGAGGCTGCATCCACAGGGTGATGGAGGCTGCATCCACCGGGTGATGGAGGCTGCATCCACGGGGGAAATGGAGCGCTCTCACGGGGTGATGGAGGCGCATCTCACACGTGATGGGGGCTGCATCTCACGGGGTGATGGAGGCTGCATCAACAGGGTGATGGAGGCTCATCTCACGGGGAGATGGGGGCTGCACTCACACTTTTGATGGGGGCTGCATCTCACACATGATGGGGCGCACTCACACAGTGAGGAGGCTGCATCTCACAGGGTTGGGGAGGCTGCATCTCACACAGTAGGGAGGCTTGCATCTCACAGGGTGAGGGAGACTACTTCACAGGGAGGGAGGCTGCTCTCACCAGGATGGGGGCTGCATCTCCATGGTGATGGGGCTGCATCCCACACAGGATGGGGGCTGCATCTCACACTGAGGGGGCCCGCAACCACACAGTGATGGAGGCGCATCTCACAGGGTGAGGGGGGCGCATCTCACACAGTGATGGAGGCGCATCCACACAGTGATGGGGGCCCTCCCTCTCACAGGGTGATGGAGGCTGCATCTCACACAGTGATGGAGGCTGCATCTCACACAGTGATGGAGGCTGCATCTCACAGGGTGATGGAGGCTGCATCTCACACAGTGATGGAGGCTGCATCTCACACAGTGATGGAGGCTGCATCTCACACAGTGTTTGGGGCGCATCTCACACAGTGTGGAGGCGAAACTCAAAAACAGGAGGAGGCTGCATCTCACACAGTGAGGAGGCTGCATCTCACACAGTAGGGGCTGCATCTCACACAGTGATGGAGGCTGCATCTCCAAGTGAGGGGGGCGCATTCACCAGTGAGGGGGCTGCATCTCACATCTCACCACCTTTTCAAAAATACTTAAAAATATGAAAATAGTCTTAAATTAATCTGTCACTGTTAATATACTGAGAAACAACAATTTCAAAACAATCTATATTCATATCAGGTCCATCATTTTGAAACACCCTGTATATATATATCGAAAGCTCTTTATTACATTATTATACTTTTTTATTGACTTTACAATGAAAAATAAATATATATGACCCCCATTGACGTTTTTTTTTGTTTGGGGTTTAACATTTTCCCTTTTTTCATAACAGAAAATTATAAGTAAAGAATCTGCAGGGAAACGAACAAAGAAAGGGGGGTTTTTATCACCAAAAGGTTTCAACTCTGAAAAGACTCAACACAATTTTAAGGGATTCACCGGAGTGTTTTCTTGGATAATTAAATTTCCGGGGGAAAAGTAAATAGGGAAATTTTATTTCCTGAAGTCTTTTGTATATTTGACACTTTTCCCGACGCGTGTTTACACCACCGAGCGGGATGTATGACACCCTTTTTCACACCACCGAGGTGGCAGTGTATGACACCATGTCACACCACCGAGGTGGCAGTTAGACCCCATGTCACACCCCCAGGCGGCAGTGTATGACACCAGTGTCCCCCCCACCGAGGGGGCAGGTAAAGACACCAGTGTCACACCACCGAGTGGCAAAATTTTACACCATGTCACACCAAACCCAGGTGCAGGTATGACACCATGTCACACCACCGAGGGGCATGTAGACACCATGTCACACCACCGACGGCAGTGTATGCACCAGTGCCACCACCGAGGGGGCAGTGTAAGACACCAACAGTGTCACCCACCGAGGTGGGAGTGTAAAACCAGTGTCACACCACCGAGAGCAGTGTTACACCCTGTCCACCACCGAGGTGGCATGTATGACACCAGGGCACACCACCCAGGCGGAGTGATGAAAACCAGGACACACCACCGAGGTGGGAGTGTATACACCAGACATGTCACACACCCCGAGGGGGGCAGTGTATGCACCATGTCACACCACCGAGGTGGCATGTTGACCCATGTCCCAACACCACCGAGGCGGCAGTGTATGACACCAGTGTCACACCACCGAGGTGGCAGTGTATGACACCAGACAGTGTCACACCACCGAGGTGGCAGTGTATGACACCAGTGTCACACCACCGAGGTGGCAGTGTATGACACCAGTGTCACACCACCGAGGCGGCAGTGTATGACACCAGTGTCACACCACCGAGGTGGCAGTGTATGACACCAGACAGTGTCACACCACCGAGGCGGGGAGGAAGACACCATGTCACACCACCGAGACATGTATGAACCAGTGTCACACCACCGAGGGGGCAGTGTAGACACCCCGGTCACACCACCGAGGGGGCAGTGAAAACACCATGTCACACCCCGAGGGCATGTATACACCAACATGTCACACCCCCCGAGGCGGGAGTGAAAGACACCAGTGTCACCCACCGGTGCAAAGGGAGCACCAGGTCAACCACCGAGGGGGCGTTATGACACCAAGGGGCACACCACCGAGGGGGGCATGTATGACACCAGTGTCACACCACCGAGGTGGCAGTGTATGACACCAGACAGTGTCACACCACCGAGGTGGCAGTGTATGACACCAGTGTCACACCACCGAGGTGGCAGTGTATGACACCATTCACACCCCGGGTGGCAGGTATACACCAACAGTGTTACACCACCGAGGCGCAGTGTTAAAAACCATGTCCCCACCCCCGAGGTGGGAGGATGACACCATGTCCCACCACCGGTGCAGTGTATGACACCAGACAGTGTCCCACCACCGAGGGGGCATGTAGACACCATTTCACACCACCGAGGTGGGAGTGTATGACACCAGACAGTGCCACACCACCCAGGCGGCAGTTATGACACCAGACAGTGCACCCACCAGGTGGCAGGTATTACACCAAAAGTGTCACACCACCGAGGGGGAGTTATCACCATGTCCCCCCCACCAGTGGGCAGTGTAGACACCAACAGGTCAAACCAAACCGAGGCGGCAGTGAAGACACCAGGTCACACCACCAGGGGCAGTTTTGACACCAGACAGTGTCACACCACCGAGGGGCGTGATGCACCAGACGTGTCCACCACCGGGGCGGCAGTGATGAACCCAACATGTCACACCACCGGGGGCATGTAACACCAACATTCACACCACCGAGGCGGCAGTTAGAAAACCAGGTTTCAAACCCCCGAGGTGGGAGGTTACACCCAACCCGTGTCACACCCCCGAGGGGGCAGTGTATGACCCAGTTCACACCACCGGTGGCAGGTATGACCCAGTGTCACACCACCGAGGGGCATTTAAATGACAAACCCTGTCACACCACCGAGGTGGGATGTAGACACCAGGCACACCCCGAGGGGGCGGGATGACACCAGTTCACAAAACCACCGGGTGGCATTATACCCAGACAGTGTCACACCACCGGGCGGCAGTGTATACACCAATGTCACACCACCGAGGGGGCAGTTTTACCCATTCACACCACCGAGGCGGCAGTGTATACAACCAGGTCACACCCCCCGAGCGGAGTGATGACACCAACAGTGTCACACCCCCCGAGGTGGCAGTGTTTAAAAACCAGACATTCACACCACCAGGTGGTAGGAAGACACCCTTTTATACCACCGAGGGGGCAGTGTATACACCAGTCCAACCACCGGGTGGGAGGTTTTCACCAGAGTCACACCACCGAGGGGGGCAGTTATGACACCAGACATGCACACCACCCCGGGGGGCAGGTATACACCAGTTCACAAACCCCGAGGTGGCAGTGTAAGACACCAGGCACACCACCGAGGCGGGGGTGAAAGACACCATGTCACACCACCGAGGGGGCATTAAAGACCCAGACAGTGTCACACCACCGAGGGCATTTTTGACACCAACGTGCCACCACCGAGGTGGCAGTGTAGACACCAGTGTCACACCACCCAGGTGGGAGTGATGACACCAGTCACACCACCGAGGGGCATGTAGACACCAGACAGGTCACCCCCACCGAGGGGCAGTGAAAAGACACCTGTCACACCACCGAGGGGGCATGTGTGAACCAATCCACCCTGGCAGTGGGAAAAACACCAGACGGTCCACCACCAAGGGGCAGTGTATGACACCATGTCACCCACCGAGGGCAGGGAAACCATGTACACCCCCCGAGGTGGCAGTGTATGACACCAAAAAGTGCACAAAACCACCGGGTGGCAGTGTATGACACCTCACACCCGTGGCGTGTATGACACCATGGCCAAAACCGAGGTGGCATGTATGAAAAAACCAGAAAAGTGCCCACCACCGAGGTAGCAGGTATACACCAGTGTCACACCACCGGGCGCAGTGTATGACACCAGGTCCCCCCGAGGTGGCAGTGTAGAAAAACCTGTCACACCACCTGGTGGCAGTGTGACACCATGTCATACCACCTGGCAGGAGACCAGACAGTGTCACACCACCGAGGGGGCAGTGTATGACACCCGCATGTCACACCACCGTGGGGCATTATGACAAACCCGTGCATACCAAAACCCTGGTGGGAGTGTATGACCAAAACAGTTCACACCCCGAGGTGCAGTGTATGACACCAACAGGTCACACCACCGTGGTGGCAGTGTATGACCCAGGGGCAACCACCGTGGTGGCAGTGTAGACACCAACGTGCAACCACCGAGGTGGCAGGGAGACACCAAATGTCACCCACCGTGGTGGCAGGTATGACACCAGGTCAAACCACCGTGGGGGCAGGTATACACCGACAGGTCAACCACCGAGGTGGCAGTGTAGACACCAACCCGTGTCACACCCCGAGGGGCAGTGATGACACCAGGTCACACCACCGTGGTGGCATGATACCCAGACAGGTCACCCACCGTGGGTGGCAGTGTATGACACCAGACAGTCACACCACCTGGGGGCGGAGAACCAGACATTGGGCCACCACCGAGGTGGGGGTTGCACCAGACAGTGTCCACCAACAGGGTGGCAGTAAAAGACACCCGCAGGTCACACCACCGAGGGGCAGTGTATGAAAACCAACAGTGCCACCCCCGAGTGGCAATGACACCCCGACAGTTCACACCACCAGGGGGCAGTGTAGACACCAGACATTTTCAACCACCGGGGGCAGTGTATACCCAACAGTGTCATACCCCCGCGGTGGCAGTGCTGACACCATCAAACATCGGGGTGGCAGGTTGGTTGACAACGACACGTTCAAAACCCCCGGGGGGCAGTGTATACCCGCGTGTCATATCACCGTGGGGCAGTGCAAGACACCATCATAAATCCCGGGTGGCATGAGACACCCGAAGGATAAATTCCCAACTCCTCGGGTCAACCCCTTCAGCAGGAATCACGAAATTCAGTAACTTCCGAGATAAAGGAGAGTGGAGAGTAAATTAGAATAACATTTAAAGGATAATTACATTTTAAAACAGGTTTATGCTGGAGAAGGAAGGTAACGAGGATAAAAGAGCCTCAGTAAACGATGCCCAAAGCTCGTTAAACACGCTAATTATCGTTAATCACCCATTGCTTATCTGCAACAACACCAGGGGGGGAAACCCTTTACTTATTATATTATTGTAAAATTATTTTTATTGTAATTATTTTTATTATTGTAATTATTATTATTTTTAATTATTATTATTGTAATTTTATTTTATTTAATTATTTTTTATTGTAATTAATATTATTTTGAAGGAAAACTTGAGAAGACAAGTTTAATTTTAGTGATGATAGGACGGTGGTAAAAATTTATGATGACACCAAAATGAAGGGATCCTTGACGCTTTTTTATCCCAACCTTCTTCTGGCTCCTGCTTGCTGGCTCACTGGGTTGGGTGGGTCACGGCGGGTGGCTCACTGCTTGGGTGGGTCACTGGCTGGGGGCTCACTGGTTGGGTGGTCACTGGCTGCTGGGCCCCTGGTTAGCTGGGTCACGGTTGTGGCTCACTGGTTGGCGGCTACTGCTTGGCTGGGTCACGGGTTTTTTGGCCCACTGCTGGGTGGCTCACTGGGGGCTGGCTCACGGTTACTGGCCCTGGGTTTGGGTGGCTCACTGCTTGGCTGGCTCACTGCTTGGCTGGCTCACTGGGTTGGGGGGCTCACTGGCTGGCTGGCTCACTGGCTGGGTGGGTCACGGTTAGCTGGCTCACGGTTGCTGGCTCACTGGTTGCTGGGTCACTCTTGGCTGGCTCACTGGCTGCTGGCTCACTGGCTGGCTGGCTCAATGGTTTGCTGCTCACTGTTGGCTGGGTCACTGGTTGGGGTGCTACGGGGTTTGGGTGGGTCACGGGTGGCTTGGGTCACGGCTGGGTGGCCATGGTTACTGGCTCACTGTTGGCGCTCCTGCTTGGGTGGGTCACTGCTGGCTGGGCCACTGGGGCTGGCTCACTGGTAGCTGCTCACGGTTGGCTGGCTCACGGTTGGCTGGGTCCTGTTGGCTGGGTCCTGGTTTGCTGGCTCACTGGGTTGGCTGGGTCACGGTTGGCTGGCTCCTGGTCTGGGTCACTGGTTACTGGGTCACTGGTTGGCTGGCTCACTGGGGTTGGCGGCCTTGGTTGGCTGGCTCCTGGTTACTGGGCCCCTGGTTGGCTGGGTCATGGTTGCTTGGGTCACGTTGGGTGGCTCACTGGTTAGCTGGTCCGTTGCTTGCTCACTGGTTGGTGGCTACTGCTTGGCTGGCTCCTGTTTGGCCCGGCTCACCGCTTGCTGGCTCAACTTTGGGGCTGGCTCACTGGTTACTGGCTCACTGGTTGCTGGCTCACTGGTTGGGTGGCTCACTGCTTGGCTGGCTCACGGCTGGCTGGTCACTGGCTGGGGTGGTCACTGGTTAGCTGGCTCACTTTGGGTGGCCAAATGCTTGGCTGGCTCACGCTTGGCTGGCTCACTGGTTACTGGGTCCTGGCTGGCCCGGCTCACTGGCTGCGGCCACTGGTTACTGGCCCTGGTTGCTGGCTCACTGGTTTGGGTGGCCACATTGGCAGGCTCAGGTTAGCTGGCTCACGGTTGGGGTGCTCCGGTTTGGCTGGCCACTGGCTGGCTGGCTCACTGGGTGGCGGCTCACTGGTTACTCCACTGGGGCTGGTCACTGGTTGCGGGTCCTGGTTGGCTGGCCCATGGTTGGGTGGCTCACCCCGGCTGGCTGGCTCACTGTTGGCTGGCTCACGGTTTTGGGTGCCACTGTTGGCTTGCTTTACTGGTTAGCTGGCTCACTGGGGTGGGCTGGCTCACTCTGGGTGGCTCACTGGGTTTGCTGGGTCCTGGTTGGCTGGCTCACTGGTTGGGGGGGCTCACTAGTTGGCTGGCTCACTGGGGTTTGCTGGCTCACTGGTTGGGTGGCTCACTGGTTGGGTGGCTCACTGGGGGCTGGCGACCCCTTCGCTGGGTGTCTCACTGCTGGCTGCTCACTGGCGACTCACCGCCGCTGACGGTGGGGTCACTGGCTGACTCGCCACTGGCTGGCGGCTCACGGGTTTTAATGGGTCCTGCTCACGGCGACTCGCTCACGGCTGGCTGGGTCATGCTTACTGCTGCCTGGCTCACGGCTGGGGGCTCCTGGCTGGCTGGCTGACCACTGCTCGCTGGGTTATCACTGGCGGGGACTCACGGCTGGCTGGGGTCATGGGTGCTGCTCACTGGGTGGCTGGCTCCTGGTTTGCTGACTGGCGACTCGCTCGCGGCTGTCTCACTGCTGGGGGTGGCTCACTGGCTGACTGGCTCACGGTGGCTGGCTCACTGGCTGGCTGGCTGGTTTTCTGTTGGCTGGCCACTGGGTGGGTGGCTGGTTTACTGGGTGGCTGGGGTCACTGGCTGGCTGGCTGACTCACTCGCTGCTTTTTAAGTCAAGATTCGTTGTAAACCAACTCTTAGAAATCATGACCTACTGTTTTTTTACCCGCTAACCTAATCGACCCCTTGGAAACCCCCACTGCGACCCGCGTGACCTACTGTAAAACCCGTGTGAAATACTGGACCCTGTGCCTACTGTAACCCTCATTTACCTTTACTGTAACCCCAATGACCTAAACTGAAAAAACCCCTGTGACCTACGCGACCCCCCTTGACCTGAACCCCCTGGACCTAAAACCCCCGTGACCTGTAATTCTTTGGGCCTACTTTTTTAAACCCCTGTGACCTGTAAAACTTCAGTGACCGTAATCCGCTGTGACCTACGCGACCATTGTAAACCCCTGTGACCTACTGTGAACCGTTTTTTAACCAACTCAACCCCAGGCGTACTGCGACCCCCTGTGTCTCGTAACCCCAGTGACCTGTAACCTACTGTGACCTACTGTAACCCACAGTGACCTGTAATCCGCTGTGGCCTACTGTAACCCGCTGTGACCTACTGTAACCCTCAGTGAACTACTGCGACCCACTGTAACCCGCTGCGACCTGTAACCCTCAGTGACCTGTAATCCGCTGTGATCTACTGTGACCCGTTGTAACCTACATCGTGACCAGCCTCAACAACCTGTTACAATGTCAACAGGAAAATAAATGTTGTGAATACTGTAGTAACCAAACAAGGAAAATCTAATGAACAAGGACACAACGTCATATTGATAACAGCAAGAAAACAAATAAAGGCAGAGAAGAGACCACAAGATGACCACATTGTTTTGTCTTTGTTTGTGAAGAATGACACTTGTTTGTTAAGGAGTAATGTTATAGTAGTAGTAGTAGCAGTGGTAGTAGTTATAGTAGTAGTAGTAGCAGTGGTAGTAGTAGTAGCAGTAGTAGAATTAGCAGCAGCAGCAGTAGTAGTAGTAGTAGTAGTAGTAGTAGTAGTAGCAGTGGTAGTAGTAGTAGCAGTGAGTAGTAGATTAGCAGTGGTAGTAGTAGTAGCAGTAGTAGAATTAGCAGCAGTAGTAGTAGTAGTAGTAGTAGTAGTAGCAGTGGTAGTAGTAGTAGCAGTGGTAGTAGTAGTAGCAGTAGTAGAATTAGCAGCAGCAGTAGCAGTAGTAGTAGTAGTAGCAGTGTTAGTAGTAGTAGAGTAGTAGAATTAGCAGCAGCAGTAGCAGTAGTAGTTACAGCAGTGGTAATATAGTAGCAGTTAGCAGAATTAGCAGCAGCAGTAGCATAGTAGTAGTAGTAGCAGTGGTAGTAGTAGTAGCAGTAGTAGAATTAGCAGCAGCAAGCAGTAGTAGTAGTAGTAGCAGTGGTAGTAGTAGTAGCAGTAGTAGAATTAGCAGTAGCAGTAGTAGTAGTAGTAGCAGTGGTAATAGTAGTAGCAGTAGTAGAATTAGCAGCAGCAGTAGCAGTAGTAGTAGTAGTAGCAGTGGTAGTAGTAGTAGCAGTAGTAGAATTAGCAGCAGCAGTAGCAGTAGTAGTAGTAGCAGTGGTAGTAGTAGTAGCAGTAGTAGAATTAGCAGCAGCAGCAGTAGTAGTAGTAGCAGTGGTAATAGTAGTAGCAGTAGTAGAATTAGCAGCAGTAGTAGTAGTAGTAGCAGTGATAATAGTAGTAGCAGTAGAAGAATTAGCAGCAGCAGTAGTAGTAGTAGTAGTGGCAGTGGTAATAGTAGTAGCAGTAGTAGAATTAGCAGCAGCAGCAGCAGTAGTAGTAGTAGTAGTAGTAGTAGTAGTAGTAGTAGTAGTAGTAGTAGTAGTAGTAGAAGTAGTAGTAGTAGTAGTAGTAGTAGTAGTAGTAGTAGTAGTAGAACAATAGTGATATAGGTGGCAGACATTAAATTATTAGTGGTAACGTAACAAGGAGGTCAGAGAGTGGAGACCGCAGAGAGAGAAGCAAGACAGGTAGGTAGGTAGGTAGGTAAGGTTAAACGGTTTGTTACAGTTTGTCAGGAAACAGAACAAAGACAGGATTAGGTAGGTAGAAAAAGAAGGTATATTGTCAGGAAACAGAAACAAAGACAGGTAGGTAGATAGGTAAGGTTTGTCAGGAAACAGAACAAAGACAGGTAGGTAGATAGGTAAGGTTTGTCAGGAAACAGAACAAAGACAGGTAGGTAGGTAGGTAAGGTTTGTCAGGAAACAGAACAAAGACAGGTAGGTAGGTAAGGTTTGTCAGGAAACAGAACAAAGACGGGTAGGTAGTGGGTTTGCAGAAACAGAAAAAGAGCAGGGTTAGGGTAGGTAAGTTTTTTCAGGAAACGGGAACAAAGACGGTAATTGGAGGAAAAGGTTTCGGAAACAGCCAAAGACAGGTAGATAATAGGTAATTTGTCAGGAAAAAGAAAAAGTATCTTGCCCGGGGGACTTATAAAACGTCTCTCTTTTCCCCCACCTCTAAAAAAACCATTTTTTTCAGATATAATTCAGTAAGAGAGTCAGCATGGGTTGGAAAACAGGAACTTTGGCCACATGAATCTCCTTCTCATCTGACTCCATACAGCTTTTTTACTTTAATATAAAAAACCCCCCCAAGACATTTTTTTCATACCTTAGATAATTCAAACATTCAGACACCTTCCCATAAATAAATATATATAAAAAAAAATTATATAATTTTAATATAATATATATATAAAAAAATATATAATAATATATATATATATAAAATATATAATATATATACATTTTTAATATATAAAATTTTTATATTATAATAAAAATATATAAAAAAATATTAATTAAAACATATATAATAACATATATTTTATACAAATAAATAAAAAAATAAATTATATATAATATATATATATATTTATTTAAAATTTTATATATATATATAATATATAATATATAAAATATATATATATATATAAAATTTAATAATTTTATAATATTATATTATATAAATTTTAATAAAAATTTTAAAATAAATTAATATATATTTATTTATATATATAAATATTATATATATATATATAAATAATAAAAATAAATATATATTTTATAAAAGCAAAACAACCACTGTGAAAATAGAGAATTTTTTCCAAACGTTTTCGTGACTACTCACATATCAAGGAACAAAAAAAGAAAACACAAAGGAAGGTATTAAAGGGTACCCAACCTCACTATCAATCCCACAACAACGAAACACCTGACCGAGACAGCAACCCGCCGGCCCAACAGACGGTCCTTCATACAACCCACCAACAAACTATTCTACCCAAGAAATAAAAAAATTTAAAAAAAATTATTTTTTCCAATGTATTATTAAATTCCTTCCCAAATTCTATTAATTAAAAATGGATCTAATTTATATAAGCCAAAGGAAATATTCAAATTTTTGTAAAAACTGCTTTTTTTGAAAAAAAGATTCAATTACATTCCTGTCGCCCAAAGGACTTGCTGATACTACTTTCTCAACTTTGAAAATCAATTGGATGGTTAAAATCTCTTACATGAATAAATAGAGCATTGGAATCTTGTCCAGTTTTCTAATGCTATATTTAGTTGTTTTAATCTTGTTCGAGATTTTTTACCAGTTTTGACCGTAATAAATTTTATCGAAAATTTTTTACAAGGAATCTTATAGACACATCCATCAACATCTTTTGATAAAGAATTCCCCCCAAATTTTTTAATTTTAAATGAGTTCTTGCTAATTGACCAGTTTTACATATTCGCACGACATATATAATAATAAAATATATATTATATATATATATAATATATAAAATATATTAAATATATATATATATATATATATAATATATATATATATATATAATGATAGTGGTTTGCCAGCGGGGGTGATAAAGTGTGGTGGTAAATAACGGTAGTGTGGTTGTGACAAGGGTACATTGAGTGATGAAAATGGTTTACTAATCAAGGTATCTTGTCTTTGCAACCTGTGGAGCGAGGTATCTCACAGCCCTGTACACAGGTGCTTCGCCTCCCCTTACTCCCTCCCCTCACCCCCATCAAAGAGAAAGAGGAAGTCGACAGCGACCCTTGTTCGACATGCGTCGGGACTGTGTTGACAAGTGCAAGGGAGCGGGCCACAAATTATGTAGTCACCGGGTGTGCTCACCTAGTTGTGGTTGCGGGGGTCGATTCACAGCTCCTGGCCTCCTGTGTATGTGTACGCACCTCACCTAGTTGTGGTTGCGGGGGTCGATTCACAGCTCCTAGCCTCCTGTGTGTGTGTGTGTGTGTGTGTATACGCACCTCACCTAGTTGTGGTTGCAGGGGGCGATTCATAGCTCCTGGCCCCGCCTCTTCACTGGCCGCTACTGGGTCACTCTCCCTGTACCATGAGCTTTATCATACCTCTGCTTAAAGCTGTGAATGGATCCTGCCTCCACTACATCGCTTCCCTAACTATTCCACTTCCTGACTACTCTGTGACTGAAGAAATACTTCCTAACATCCCTGTGATTCATTTGAGTCTTCAACTTCCAACTGTGTTCCCCTTGTTGCTGTGTCCCATCTCTGGAACATCCTGTCTTTGTCCACCTTGTCGATTCCTCTCAGTATTTTGTATGTCGTTATCATGTCTTTTTGTGTATTTTGTGGTGGTGTGTGTTTTGTACTCTCACCTATTTGTGCTTGCAGGGGTCGATTCATAGCTCCTGGCACCCCCGTGCGTGTGTGTATTGTGTGTGTGCTTCTAGTTGCCCTGATTGGCAGCCTATAAGAACTCTTGATCCGTCTTGCCCTTAATCTCCACTTCACCTGACCATTTTCCTTTTCTTGACCTGATCTTCCCCCCACCTCAGTGACCTGATTCCTCCCACATCCTCCGTTGTTGATTATTCGAGGGTTTTTCAAAAAAATGCCACTGACCTCTCCTCCTCTCTCTCTTTTCCTCTCTCTCTCTCCTCTTCTCTCTCTCTTTTCTCTCTCTCCTCACTCACTCTCTCCATAAAGCTAGGGAAGGACTCGTAAACAAAATATGATTATAGTTGGGTGGGTAGGAAGGCTCCCCGAGGCAACAAAACACACGGGAGTTTGAGTCCTCTTCTCTCCTGTCCTACAAAACTTAAATGAATTTACCACCAAAATTTCAATAATTTTTTCGGAATATTCCATTTTTTACGATTTATTGAAATTTTTATATGTATACATATATTATATTTTCTAGAAGACTTACGGGAATGAATTTTTAGAAAACAAAAAAATGGTTTTTTTTAAAAACACACACACACACAACACACACAACACCCCACACACACACACACACACACACACACACACAAATACACACACACACCACACACACACAAAACACACACACACACACACACACACCCCACACACACACACACACACACAAAAACACACACACACACAGGAGACAGGAACAGACATGCAGCATTAAACTACAGACCATGTCACTGACATGTATAGTATGCAAAATCATGGAGAAGTTTATCAGGAGAAGAGTGTGGGAACACCTAGAAAGCAACGATCTCATCAACAGCAGCCAACATGGTTTCAGGGACGGGAAATCCTTGCCCACAAACCCTACTGGATTTTCTATGACATGGTGACAGCAGTAAACAAGAGAGAGAGAGGGGGGGGGTTTTGCATTTTTTTCTTTGGACTGCAAGAAGGCGTTTGGAACACAGTTCCACACAAAGAATTGGTGCAAAAACTGAGGACCAAGCAGGGATAAACGGGGAAGGCACACAATGGATCGGGGAATACTTGTCAGGAAGACAGCACGAGTCATGGTACGGGGCGAGGTGCCCAGATGGGCACCTGTGAACCACGGGGTCCCGCAGGGGTTTCAGTCCTAGGACCAGTGCTTTTTCTGGTATTTGTGAACGACATGAACGGAAGGAATAGACTCTGAGGTGTCCCTGTTTGCAGATGTCGTGAAGTTGTTTTGAGAAGAATTCACTCGATCGAAGACCAGCAGAACTACAAAGGATCTGGACAGGCTGCAGACCGGGTCCAGCAATTGGCCTCCTGGAGTTCAATCCCACCAAGTGCAAAGTCATGAAGATTGGGGGAAAGGGGCAAAGAAGTCCGCAGACGGATTTAAAAGTCTAGGGGGCCAGAGACTACAAACCTCACTCCAAGGAAAAAGATCTTGGGTGAGTATAACACCAGGCACATCTCCTGAAGTTGCAAAATCAATCAAATAACTGCTTGCAGCATATGGGCGCCTAGCAAACCACAGAACAGCATTCCGACATTTTAATAAGGAATCGTTCAGGACCCTGTACACCGTGTAACGTTAGGCCCATATTGGGAGATGCGGCACCAGTTTGGAACCCCACACCTAGCCAAGCACGTAAAGAAACTAAGAAAGTGAAAAGGGTTTGCAACAAGGCTAGTCCCAGAGCTAAGAGGTATGCCCCTACGAGGAGGGGTTAAGGGAAATCAACCTGACGAAAACTTGAGGACAGGAGAGATAGGGGACATGAAAAACGACATACAAAATACTGAGAGGAATTTGGACAAGGTGGACAAAGACAGGAATTTCCAGAGAATTGGACACAGTAACAAGGGACACAGTTGGAAGTTGAAGACACAGAATGAATCACAGGGTTGTTAGGAAGTATTTCTTCACCACAAAGTTTGTCAGTAAAATGGAATAGTTTGGGAAGCGATTGTAGTGGAGGGAAAGGGTCCAAACATAGCTTTAAGCAGAGTTACGATAAAGCTCATTTTTTCAGGGGGAGTGACCTAGTACGACCATGAAGAGGCGGGGCCAGGGGCTTGGACTCGACCCCTGCAAACCTCAACTAGTGAGTACAACTAGGTGAGTAACACACAAATACACACACACCCCACACCTAATAGTACCATATATTACTGAGTAATACCTTGAATAATTACATACATTTTGTTTTTTTTTTGTTCCCCCTCTCTCTCTCTCTCTCCCTCTCTCTCCCCTCTCTCTCTCTCCTCTCTCTCTCTCTCCTCTCTTCCCTCTCTCTCTCTCTCTCTCTCTCCTTTTTCCCCTCTTTTCCCCCCACGTCATCTACCAGTGTCCCAACTCAATCGTTTTGGAAGTCTGAGCCTCGTTTGGATCTGAATTACCTCCATAAACGTGTTGATGAGGAGTAGTGGGGGAGGGAGGGGGAGGGGGAGGGGGAGGGGGAGAGAGAGGGAAAGACAGAGAGGAGAGAGACAGTGTACAAACAAAGGGGGTGAATCGTCAACAAGCTGTTAGCAACACTTTCCACCATCCCTCACCCTCCTCGAGGATCCCCTCCATCTCTGCTTCCCCTCCATCGCTCCCTCCTCCAGCATCCCCTCCATCTCTGCTTCCTCTCCACCACTACCTCCTCCAGCATCCCCTCCATCGCTCCCTCCTCCAGCATCTCCTCTATCTCTGCTTCCCCTCCATCGCTCCCTCCTCCAGCATCACCTCCATCTCTGCTTCCCCCTCCACCACCCCCTCCTCCAGCATCCCCTCCATCGCTCCCTTTCCCCCAGCATCTCCTCCATCCTCTGCTTTTCCCCCATACCACTCCCCTCCTCCAGCACCCCTCCATCGCTCCCTCCTCCATCTCTGCTTCCCCTCCACCACTCCCTCCTCCAGCATCCCCTCCATCGCTCCCTCCTCCAGCATCTCCTCCATCTCTGCTTCCCATCCACCACTCCCTCCTCCAGCATCCCCTCCCATCGCTTTCCCCCCCTCCATCCTCTCTGCTTCCCCTCCATCGCTCCCTCCTCCAGCATCCCCTCCATCTCTGCTTCCCCCCCCCCCCATCTCTGCTTCCCCTCCCCCCCTCCATCTCTGCTTTCCCCCCCCCCCCTCCATTTTCTGCTTCCCCCCCCCCCCATCTCTGCTTCCCCTCCCCCTCCATCTCTTTCTTCCCCCTCCCCCCTCCCTCCCGCTTCCCCCTCCCCCCCTTCCATCTCTGCTTCCCCCTCTCCCCCCTCCATCTCTGGGTTCCCCCCCCTCCCCCCCTCTCTGCTTCCCCCCCCCCCTCCATCTCTGCTTCCCCCTCCCCCCCCCCATCTCTGCTTCCCCCCCTCCCCCTCCCATCCTGCTTCCCCCCCCTCTCGCTTCCCCCCTCCCCCCCCTCCAAACTCTGCTTCCCCCTCCCCCTCATCTCGCTTCCCCCTCCCCCCCCCCATCTCGCTTCCCCCCTCCCCCCTCCATCTCTGCTTCCCCCTCCCCCCCCTCCCTTTTCCCGCTTCCCCCCCCCCCCCCCTCCATCTCTGCTTCCTCCCCCCCCCCCTCCATTTCTGCTTCCCCCCTCCCCCCTCCATCTCTGCTTCCCCTCCCCCCTCCATCTCTGCTTCCCCCCCTCCCCCCTCCATCTCTGCTTTCCCCCCCCCCCCTCCATCTCTGCTTCCCCCCCCCCCCTCCATCTCTGCTTTCCTCCCCTCCCCCCCTCCATCTCTGCTTCCCCCTCCCCCTCCATCTCTGCTTCCCCCCCCCCCCCCCCCATCTCTGCTTCCCCCTCCCCCCCCTTCCATCTCTGCTTCCCCCCTCCCCCCTCCATCTCTGCTTCCCCCTCCCCCCTCCATCTCTGCTTCCCCCCCTCCCCCCTCCATCTCTGCTTCCCCCCCCCCCCCTCCATCTCTCTTTCCCCTCCCCCCCTCCATCTCGCTTCCCCCTCCCCCTCCATCTCTGCTTCCCCCTCCCCCTCCATCTCTGCTTCCCCCCCCTCCCCCCCCATCTCTGCTTCCCCCTCCCCCTCCATCTCTGCTTCCCCCCTCCCCCTCCATCTCTGCTTCCCCCTCCCCCCCCCTCCATCTCTGCTTCCCCCCCTCCCCCCCTCCATCTCTGCTTCCCCCTCCCCCTCCATCTCTGCTTCCCCCCTCCCCCCTCCATCTCTGCTTCCCCCTCCCCCCTCCATCTCTGCTTCCCCCTCCCCCCTCCATCTCTGCTTCCCCTCCCCCCTCCATCTCTGCTTCCCCCCCCTCCCCCTCCACTCTGCTTCCCCCTCCCCCCCTCCATCTCTGCTTCCCCCCTCCCCCTCCACCCCTGCTTCCCCCTCCCCCCTCCATCTCTCTTCCCCCCCCCCCCCTCCATCTCTGCTTCCCCCTCCCCCCTCCATCTCTGCTTCCCCCTCCCCCTCCCCCTTCTTTTGCTTCCCCCCCCCCCTCCATCTCCCGCTTCCCCCCCCCCCCCCCTCCAATCTGCTTCCCCCCCCCCCCCTCCATCTCTGCTTCCCCCTCCCCCCTCCATTCTGCTTCCCCCCTCCCCCTCCATCTCTGCTTCCCCCTCCCCCCTCCATCTCTGCTTCCCCCCTCCCCCTCCATCTCTGCTTCCCCTCCCCCCCTCCATCTCTGGCTTCCCCCCTCCCCCCTCCATCTCTGCTTCCCCTCCCCCCTCCATCCTCTTCCCCCCCTCCCCTGCTTCCCCTCCATCTCTGCTTCCCCCTCCCCCTCCATCTCTGCTTCCCCCCCTCCCCTCCATCTCTGCTTCCCCCTCCCCTCCATCTCTGCTTCCCCTCCCCCCTCCATCTCTGCTTCCCCTCCCCCCCCCCATCTCTGCTTCCCCCCTCCCCCCTCCATCTCTCTTCTGTTCCCCCCCCCCCCTCCATCACTCGCTTCCCCCTCCCCCCCTCCATCTCTGCTTCCCCCTCCCCCCTCCATCTCTTGCTTCCCCCCCCCCCTCCATCTCTGCTTCCCCCCCCCCCTCCATCTCTGCTTCCCCCCCCCCCCTCCATCTCCTCTTCTTCTTCCCCCCCCCCCCCCTCCAACTCTGCTTTCCCCCCCTCCCCCCCCATCTCTGCTTCCCCCTCCCCCCCTCCATCTCTTGCTTCCCCCTCCCCCCTCCATCTCTGCTTCCCCCCTCCCCCCTCCATCTCTGCTTCCCCCCCCCCTCCCCCTCCCCCCCCTCCATCTCTGCTTCCCCTCCCCCTCCATCTCTGCTCCCCCTCCCCCCCCATCTCTGCTTCCCCCCTCCCCCCTCCATCTCTGCTTCCCCCCTCCCTCCATCCTGCTTCCCCCCCCCCCCTCCATCTCTGTTTTCCCCCCCCCCCTCCATCTCTGCTTCCCCCCCCCCCCTCCATCTCTGTTTCCCCCCTTTCCCCCCTCCATCTCTGTTTCCCCCTCCCCCCCCCTTTTCCTGTTTCCCCCCCCCTCCATCCTCTCCCCCCCCCCCCCCATCTCTGCTTCCCCCCCCCTCCCCCTCCATCTCTGTTCCCCCCTCCCCCTCCATCCTGCTTCCCCTCCTCTCTGCTTCCCCCCCACTCTGCTTCCCCCTCCCCCCCCATTCTCTTCCCCCTCCCCCCCCTCTCTGCTTCCCCCCCCCCCCCTCCATCTCTGCTTCCCCCCCCCCCCCCCCCTCCATCTCTGCTTCCCCCCCCCCCCCCCCCTCCATCTCTGTTTTCCCCCCCCCCCCCACAATTTCATACAAAATCACAATGCTTCAGCTACCTTGACTTTTCTTCACTGCTTCTATTTTAAACCTTTACTGTATGTTGAAAAAACCTTTTAATGTTCAAAACAGGTTTTAAATTTTTTCTAAACCGTGTTTTATTTTTTCTAAACCGTGTTTTTATTTTGTTCAAAACCGGTTTTATTTTTTTCTAACCCGTTTTTATTTTTTTTCAAACCGTGTTTTATTTTGTTAAAAACCCGTGTTTTATTTATGTTCAAAACCTGTTTTATTTTGTTCTAAACCGTGTTTTATTTTAATTTCAAAACCGTTTTTTATTTTTTTCTAAACCGTGTTTTTTTTGTTCAACCCTGTTTTATTTGTTCAAAAAGCCGTGTTTTTTTTGTTCAAAACCGTGTTTTTATTTTATGTTCTAAACCGTGTTTTTTTTTTGTTCAAAACCCGGTTTTTTTTGTTCAACCCTGTTTTATTTTTTTCAAAACCTTTGTTTTATTTTGTTCTAAACCGTGTTTTTATTTTGTTCTAACCCGTGTTTTATTTTATGTTCAAAACCGGTTTTATTTGCAAACCGTGTTTATTTTATGTTCTAACCGGTTTTTTTTGTCCTAAACCGTGTTTTATTTTGTTCTAAACCGTGTTTTATTTTGTTCTAACCCGTGTTTTATTTTATGTTCTAAGCCGTGTTTTATTTTATTTTCTAAGCCGTGTTTTATTTTATTTTCTAAGCCGTGTTTTATTTTATTTTCTAAGCCGTGTTTTATTTTATTTTCTAAGCCGTTTTATTTTATGCTCTAAACCGTGTTTTATTTTATTTTTAAGCCGTGTTTTATTTCGTTCTAAGCCGTGTTTTATTTTATGTTCTAAACCGTGTTTTATTTTGTTCTAAACCGTGTTTTATTTTGTTCTAAACCGTGTTTTATTTTGTTCTAACCCGTGTTTTATTTTATGTTCTAAGCCGTGTTTTATTTTATTTTCTAAGCCGTGTTTTATTTTATTTTCTAAGCCGTGTTTTATTTTATTTTCTAAGCCGTGTTTTATTTTATTTTCTAAGCCGTGTTTTATTTTATTTTCTAAGCCGTGTTTTATTTTATTTTCTAAACCGTGTTTTATTTTATTTTTAAGCCGTGTTTTATTTCGTTCTAAGCCGTGTTTTATTTTATGTTCTAAACCGTGTTTTATTTAAAGAAGTTTTTGTTTTTTACATATATGTTCGTTTTCAGTTAAGTGTAATTTTGTTTTAAGTGAGTTGTTCGTACTAAATCATTACACACACACACACACACACACACACACACACACACACACAGCCATGAGCTATGCTTCGATCCCTGCAACTACAATTAGGTGAGTGCACAACAAACCAAAATGGAAGGGTACACCAACAAGTGCTGGATACACTACATACAACAGAGGAGGAGGTGAAGATGTGGTGGGACCGGACATCTCTCCGTTGGTCCTGAGAGAGGGAGCAGAGGTGCTATGTGTACCACTAACAACACTCTTCAACGCATCTGTCAAAGCAGGGCAACTACATCAAGTGTGGAAGACAGCAAATGTAGTCCCAATTTTTAAGAAAGGAGACAGACACATGGCATTAAACTACAGACTAGTGTCACTGACATGTACAGTATGCAAAATCATGGAGAAGATTGTCAGAAGAGTGGTGGAGCACCTAGAAAGGAACACGCTTATACACAACCAGCACGGTTTCAGGGAAAGGAAACCCTGTGTCACAAACCTACTGGAGTTTTATTACAAGGTGACAGAAGTAAGACAAGAGAGACAGAGAGAGGGATGAGTAGATTACATTTTTTTTTGACTGCAAGAAAGCTCTCGACACATATATATATGCCAGGAGCTGGTATATATAACAAGAAAGGTACTGCAATGGATCAGAGAATACCTGACAGGGAGGCAACAACGAGTCATGGTACGTGACGAAGTGTCAGAGTGGCCGCCTGTGACGAGCGGGGTTCCACTGGAGTCAGTCCTAGGACTAGTGCTGTTTTTTTTATACAAGTGAATGACGTGACGGAAGGGATGGACTCACAATTGTCCCTGTTTGCAGACGTTGTGAAGCTAATGTTGAGAATTCAGTCGGATAAGGATCAGGCAGGACTACAAAGGGATCTGGAAAGGCTGCAAGCCTGGTCCAGCAACTGACTCTTGGAGTTTAACCCCATCAAGTGCAGTCATGAAGATTGGGGAAAGGCAAAGACCGCAGAGAGAGTACAGGCAAGAGGGTCAAAGACTACAAACCTCGCTCAAGGAAAAGGACCTTGGGGTGAGTATAATATAGCATATCTGAGGCGCACATCAACCAAATAACTGCTGCAGTATATTGGCGCCTGGCAAACCTAAGAATAGCGTTCCGACATATCAATAAGGAAACGTTCAAGACTGTATAACTGTGTACGTCAGGCCCATTTTGGAGTACGCAAAACCAGTTTGGAACTCACATCTGGTAAAGTACATAAGAACATAAGAAAGGAGGAACACTGCAGCAGGCCTGTTGGCCCATACTAGGTAGGTCCTTTACAATCCATCCCAGTAACAAAATATTTGCCCAACCAATTTTCAATGCCACAAAAGAAATAAGTTCCGTTAACCCTATCCAGTCATATGCAAGTCCCACTCAAATCCAACCCCTCTCACTCATAAGTACGTAAAGAAAATAGAGAAAGTGCAAAGTTTGCAACAAGACTAGTCCCGGAGTTAAGGGACATGTTTTACAATGAGAGGTGAAGGGAAATCGACCTGACGACACTGCAAGACAGGAGGGATAGGAAGAACATGATAATGACATAAAATATTGAGAGGAATTGACAGGGTGGACCTGGACAGGATGTTTCAGAGATGTGACACAGCAACAAGGGGTCACAATTGGAAGCTGAAGACTTATATGAGTCACAGGGATGTTAGGAAATATTTTTTTAGTCATAGAATTGTCAGGAAGTGGAACAATATGGAGGGTGATGTAGTTGATGCAGGATCCATACACAGCTTTGAGAAGACGTATGATGAATCTCACTGAGCAGGGAGAGAGTGGACCTAGTAGCGACCAGTGAAGAGGTGGGGGCCAGGAGCTATGACTCGACCCCTGCAACCACAATTAGGTGAGTACACACACATTGTGTGGGCGGAAGGATATGTTTGCAAGGTGAAAGTGAGAGCTCCGCATGCAGGGGATTTCTTTTTGGCTCTTCGTAATTCATCTCTACACACTTCTATACATCCTTCCATGGCTCTCCCCTCCTTCCCTCCCTGCCACTCTCCCTCCTTCCCTCCCTGCCACTCTCCCTCCTTCCCTCCCTGCCACTCTCCCTCCTTCCTTCCCTGCCACTCTCCCTCAAACACCCATCATTACTTCTTTCCTAATATGCAATCTTATCGAGATCATTTCCTCTCCCTAGCACTCTCACCATCACTCGCACCCTCTCTCACCACTCTCACACACCATCACTCGCACCCTCCCTCACCACTCTCACACACCATCACTCGCACCCTCCCTCACCACTCACACACCATCACTAGCACCCTCCATGACCACTCCCTCACACCATCACTCGCACCCTCCATCACCACTCCCTCACACCATCACTCTCACCCTCCATGACCACTCCCTCACACCCTCCCTCACACCATCATTTGCACCCTCCCTCACACCATCACTCGCACCCCCCCTCACACCATCACTCGCACCCTCCCTCACACCATCACTCGCACCCTTCCTCACACCACCACTCGCACCCTCCCTCACACCATCACTCGCACTCACACCATCACTCGCACCCTCCCTCACACCATCACTCGCACCCTCCCTCACACCACTCGCACCCTCCCCCCAACCATCACTCGCACCCTCCCCTACACCATCACTCGCACCCTCCCTCTCACTCACACCCTCCCTCACAACCATCACTCGCACCCTCCCCCACACCATCACTCGCACCCTCCCCCCACACCATCACTCGCACCCTCCCTCACACCATCACTCGCACCCTCCCTCACACCATCACTCTCACTCACAACCATCACTCGCACCCTCCCTCACACCATTCGCACCCTCCCCCACACCATCACTCGCACCCTCCCCCACACCATCACTCGCACCCTCCCCCACACCATCACTCGCACCCTCCCTCCACACCATCACTCGCACCCTCCCTCACACCATCACTCGCACCCTCCCTCACACCATCACTCGCACCCTCCCTCACACCATCACTCGCACCCTCCCTCACCATCACTCGCACCCTCCCCTACACCATCACTCGCACCCTCCCTCTCACTCGCACTCACACCCTCCCTCACACCATCACTCGCACCCTCCCCCACACCATCACTCGCACCCTCCCCCACACCATCACTCGCACCCTCCCTCACACCATCACTCGCACCCTCCCCCACACCACTCGCACCCTCCCCCACACCATCACTCGCACCCTCCCCCACACCACTCGCACCTTCCCCCACACCATCACTCGCACCCTCCCCCACACCACACTCGCACCCTCCCCCACACCATCACTCGCACCCTCCCCCACACCATCACTCGCACCCTCCCCCACTCCATCACTCGCACCCTCCCCCACACCATCACTCGCACCCTCCCCCACAACATCGCTCGCACCCTCCCCCACACCACTCGCACCCTCCCCCACACCATCACTCGCACCCTCCCCCACACCACTCGCACCCTCCCCCACACCATCACTCGCACCCTCCCCCACACCATCACTCGCACCCTCCCCCACACCATCACTCGCACCCTCCCCCACACCATCACTCGCACCCTCCCCCACACCACTCGCACCCTCCCCCACACCATCACTCGCACCCTCCCCCACACCACTCGCACCCTCCCCCACACCATCACTCGCACCCTCCCCCACACCATCACTCGCACCCTCCCCCACACCACTCGCACCCTCCCCCACACCATCACTCGCACCCTCCCTCACACCATCACTCACACCCTCCCTCACACCATCACTCGCACCCTCCCTCACACATCACTCGCACCCTCCCCCACACCATCACTCGCACCCTCCCTCACACCATCACTCGCACCCTCCCTCACACCATCACTCGCACTCACACCATCACTCACACCCTCCCTCACACCATCACTCACACCATCACTCGCACCCTCCCCCCACACCATCACTCGCACCCTCCCTCACACCATCACTCGCACCCTCCCCCACACCATCACTCGCACCCTCCCCCACACCATCACTCGCACCCTCCCCCACACCATCACTCGCACCCTCCCCCACACCATCACTCGCACCCTCCCCCACACCATCACTCGCACCCTCCCCCACACCATCACTCGCACCCTCCCCCACACCATCACTCGCACCCTCCCTCACACCATCACTCGCACCCTCCCTCACACCATCACTCGCACCCTCCCTCACACCATCACTCGCACCCTCCCTCACACCATCACTCGCACCCTCCCCCACACCATCACTCGCACCCTCCCTCACACCATCACTCGCACCCTCCCCCACACCATCACTCGCACCCTCCCCCACACCATCACTCGCACCCTCCCCCACACCATCACTCACACCCTCCCCCACACCATCACTCGCACCCTCCCCCACACCATCACTCGCACCCTCCCTCACACCATCACTCGCACCCTCCCCCACACCATCACTCGCACCCTCCCCCACACCATCACTCGCACCCTCCCCCACACCATCACTCGCACCCTCCCCACACCATCACTCGCACCCTCCCCACACCATCACTCGCACCCTCCCCCACACCATCACTCGCACCCTCCCCCACACCATCACTCGCACCCTCCCTCACACCATCACACTCGCACCCTCCCTCACACCATCACTCGCACCCTCCCTCACACCATCACTCGCACCCTCCCTCACACCATCACTCGCACCCTCCCCCACACCATCACTCGCACCCTCCCTCACACCATCACTCGCACCCTCCCCCCCACCATCACTCGCACCCTCCCCCACACCATCACTCACACCCTCCCCCACACCATCACTCGCACCCTCCCCCACACCATCACTCGCACCCTCCCTCACACCATCACTCGCACCCTCCCCCACACCATCACTCGCACCCTCCCCCACACCATCACTCGCACCCTCCCCCACACCATCACTCGCACCCTCCCCCACACCCATCACTACGCACCCTCCCCCACACCATCACTCGCACCCTCCCCCACACCATCACTCGCACCCTCCCTCACACCATCACTCGCACCCTCCCCCACACCATCACTCGCACCCTCCCTCACTCACCAGGACGCTCTAACACTGTCAGCAGTCTTCCCTCTCTGGTCTTCCTCCATCAACTTTCTGATGGCATAATCCTCTCACCACAATATCTCATTTTCCAACCTTTCATTTCCTCTCTCTCTCTCTCTTTCTGTACTCACCTATTTGTGGTTGAAGGGGCCGAGATTCAGCTCCTGGCCCTGCCTGTTCACTTATCGCTACTAGGTCCTCTCTCTCCCTGCTCCATGAACTTTATCATACCTCGTCTTAAAGCTATGTATGGAGAGAGAGAGAGAGAGAGAGAGAGAAGAGAGAGAGAGAGAGAGAGAGAGAGAGAGAGAGAGAGAGAGAGAGAGAGAGAGAGAGAGAGACTCCGCTAGCTAGGCTCCAAGAAGTCGCTGTTTTAACCATACTTTTCAATTCAAAATCCTCACTCTTCACTTCTCTCTCAGAGCAGACAACACATTCAACATACATTACAAACCCATTAAAACCGCGTTTACTGCATTCCTTTCACACACAATAAACTTTAATGTGTTACGCCTCTAAGGACTCGCCACACACACACCCCACACACACACACACACACACACACACACACACACACACACACACACACACACACACACACACACACACACCAATCCAAGGATTTCCGAATCAACAAGAAAGTTTTTATAAATATATAAATATATATATATATATATATATATATATATATATATATATATATATATATATTATATAAAATATATATATAAATATATATATATATAATAATGTTGAAATTATAACGTTAAGATTTTTTAATATCACCACTTGACGCCTGGTGATTCGCTGTTCAATTCCCGTAATTTAATTTATTGTTTTTTCGTCTTCATTGTCCAGGTTTAAACTTTTTTTTTTATTTTTATCCAGGACTTGACTGGGTCAGCAGAGTACATTCACTCGAGGATGAAAACTGAGTTGATGTCTGTGAGGCCGCACTCTCGGCACTACACAATACTCAACTAAATTATATACACTGATAGGTGTGTATCTGTTGATGTACATACACTGGGAGATATGTATTTTTAGTGTATATACAATAAGAGGTGTGTATCTCTTGGTGTATATACAATGTGATGTGTTTCTCAATGTATATATAATCAGAGGTTTACGTCTTTACGTGTATATACATTGGGAGATATGTATTTTTAGTGGATATGCAGTGAGAGGAGTGTATCTCGTGGTGTATATACACTTAGAGACGCGTATCAGTGCACAATGAGAAGTGTATCTCAGTGTATATACACTGAAAGGAGTATATCTCAGTATACATACACTGACAGGTGAGCATCTCACAACACATACAATTAGCTATTTTAATCCCCATATCAATTATTAAAGTGTCCTTGACTGGTGGTTGAGGTCAGTGGCAGCTAATCATCGTGTAGTAGATAAGCCTTCAACTTTCAAACTTAAATTAAATCCAGCAAAACGTCGAAAAAATATGAAGCAGAAAGAAGGTTGAGCGGCCGCATTCAGTGCCTTATAAAGCGTTATGGCCGGCTACACCTCCTGGTAGCGCAGTCTTTAAAGTGAGAGATGGAGCTGCAAGAAGCTTAGCACCGATAAAAGCAGCAGTTGGACAGACATGAGGGTGAAGGTGAGGAGCTCTGCTGTCATCACCTCACTCTTCATGCCGCCATGATACCAGATATTATTGGAACACCAAGGTTGCCAACTATGTAGCAGCAACACTCTCCAAAGTCTTCTGAAATGGTTCATTCTCTCATAGTCCACGTTCCTCTGCTAGAAATATTGTTTATGCTCATTATTTAAAATTCCAGAGCATTCTTTCTGTATGGGGAAAATACCAGATAATATTCAAATTGCTGGAATAACGACAGATATAAATAACAGATATAAACTAAAATTATGATTTTCTTTTAATAAAAAAATATAAAATATATTAACAAACCAAAGAGAAATTAATATACCTACGGAATGGAAAGGAAAAAATGTAAATATCATAAAAATACTCTGATGTTCCAAAAGTATTTAACCTCTTTGAAAACGTGACAAATGTTGAGGAGGACATTTTCACGAGGATAAAATTCCCGACAGTCTTCAAGATTCCTCTGCAATATTTTACAGGAGTTAGAGCGTCTTCAAACACACGTTTTCTCACTATAAACTTCAGAAAAATCCCTAAAGCCATTATCTTACGCTGGCGTCTCATCCAGGGGAAAATCTGCTCCAAAATTCCCTAGAATTTATCCCCCGCCGCCAGGATAGAATTTCCCCAAATATCTCTCACAACTTTAAACTTAATCCAAAGTTACTAAAGATCTCTTCTATATCATTTCCAAAAACTTTACTTAACATCTTATCTGAATTACGTAAAAGTTAAAACAAATTACCGTGTTCCCCGCCTCGCATATATACAATTAAAATTTCCTCGCCAAGTTGCAACTGTGACTGATCTAACCTGACACTGACCAGTTTTTCCCCGCCACCATAATCTTCCCTCCACCTATACTTATATGTATTTCACAAATATTGCATACTGAATGAGACTCAACTTTAACAACAACAATAATAATAATCATAATAATAATAATAATAATAATAATAATAGCTGCAGCGTTTGTTGTTTTTCATTTTTCTTATTATTGCTATTATTATTATTATTATTACTATTACTATTATTAATGCTATTGTTATTATTATTGCTATTATTATTATATATAGGCCAATAGACCTGCTGGTCAGTGGAGTTTCAAGCCTATCGACTATACGAGGGTCATTAAGACCGCTCGTAACCTGGTCACCACCAGACATGAATGCTTTAATACCTAAAATAGTGTGTCCCGCAGCTCGACCACCAGCGCACTCAGCTCACACACTCAGGTCCGGAGATCGAATCTCCGGTACGGCAGGAAAACATTAGGGACGTGTTTCCATAAGACACCTGCTGTCCCTGTTCACCCATCAGTATTAAAATGGGTATCTGGGTGTTAGCTGACCGGTGTGGGTTGCATCCTGGGACAAAACTGACCTAATTGCCCGAAATTAGGGACTTTCTATATAGTAGTATGTCACTGATGTCAGCTATGGTCTGTATACCTTGTACATGTACTTGTAGAAATAAAGATATTATATTATTATTATTATTATTATTATTATAAAATCGAGATTAATCTGTCTATTATCCTGCTGTCAGCAGTATACCTCTCAGCGTATATATCCTGCTGTCAGGAATATACCTCTCAGCGTATATATCCTGTGTTTCTCCATTTTTATGGTCTTAAATTATAAAAAGAACAATACTACGATACAACACTACTACGTGCAGCCAGCAGTAACAGCCTGGTTGATCAGGTCCTGATCCACCGTGAAGTCTAGTCGTGGACCCCCCTCAAGGGAGGTTCCTTGACGGTGGTGAGGGGCTCTTGAACTAGGGAATTGGATCTGTGCTCCAGTTCCCTGAATTGACCCTGAATACCTTCCATCCCCCCACATGCATTGTATAATCCTACGGGTTTAGTGCTCTCCCATAATTATAATAATAGTCGTGGACCGGGCCGCGGGGGCGCTGACCCCCTGAAATACCCTGCAGGTAGACTCCAGATAGGTAGTGTTACAAGGGCTATCCTGGGTCATTTACACTATGTATAATTGTACCTGTGTATACCTGTGCCTAAACTTATTTATGGGACGTTCCTGGTTATACATATTTTACAAAACCAAAAATAAGTTGATTAGGGAATATTAAGAAGAAAATTAGTAAATCTAAAACCAAAAAATAAACGAAGAGGCCTAAGAAAAATTATATATGGCCTTTAGAGGTAAATTAAGAGAAGTAAATGGTCAATATAACAGCGTTAACGTCACTAAAATCTGGGGTGGAGTTGTGTGAAGGCGCCGGGGAGGCTAGCCTGTGTGGGCCACCCACCGCACTCAGCGAGCGTAACACCACGACATACACACCTCAATCAACACCCACACTACCCTTTTCAAACCCACTGCTACTGCAGAACATTAAACGCTACTACCAGGCATTCCAACTCACTTATAATACCTTTCAAGCGTTTAGGGGAAGCAAAAAAGTTAATTATGGAGAAGAGTGAGGCGTAATGCTGGTTGAGTGGCATGTCCCTGCTGAGGGCCCCAAGGGTTGACCGCCACAGTAACAATAATGATAATAATAATCTTTATTTACTACAAGTACATGTACAAGGTATGCAGACCATAGCTGACATCAATGACATACTACTGTATAGAAAGTCGCTTGTTATGCAGAGCATTTCCCGCAAGGATGCGACCCACACCAGTCCACTAACACCCAGGTACCCATTTTACTGATGGGTGAACAGGGACACCAGGTGTCCTACGGAAACACATCCTAAGGTTTCTACCCGTACCGAGGATCGACCCCTGGACCTCAGTGTGTGAGCTGAGTGCGCTACCAATCGAGTTCCTGTCCAGCTGGCCGCTTATGCAGTAATAAAGTGTACTCACGCGAGGGTGCTACTGATTACATCTTCCATGGTAATAAATGTATTTACCAGCAGAGTAATTGTGATTTATGAGTGATAAAGAAGGGTAACTATGCCAGATAAAATTCCCTGGATTATATTTCAATGTTTAAGCAAAACTTCTGTAAAAATATTAAGTGTTAGAAGATGTTCAGTGTTACATTATGTAATAAATTATTATACCTGGAGATGGTTACGGGGGGTCAACGCCCCCGCAGCCCGGTCTGTGACCAAGCTTCACGGTGGATCAAGGCCTGATCAACCATTTACAGGTCAATTATTCTGTCCCTCAGGCAAAATTATGTTTAAGTGTTTGTAAGCATACAAAATATACATTCAATATATTCCTTGAGTATACAGATGTGGTATGAGGAACTGAGTACTAGAGATAATGTGCCTGTGATAACCTACTTGTGAAATAGTGTTTTGATATTTTATTTTTAAAGACACTGACACCAGCAGTATCCAAAGTGCCCGTTTCTCGCCTATCAAATAGCCTATCCCTCTACCTTATCAATTTCCATGAGTATTTTGTATGTTGTTATTATGTCTCCCCTAGTTCTTGTCCTCCAATGTCGCTAAGCTCAATTTCGTTACCTTTTTCTCGTAGCTCATGCACCTAGCTTAGGAACAAGTCTTGTTGCATACTTCTGTACATTCTCCAGTGTCTTTACATGTTCCTGCAGGTGCGGGTTCCATACTGGTGCTGCGTACTCAAAGATGGATTTGGCTACTCTAAGATTTCCCAGACGAGTACTGGTACAGAGGTTATTCGGCTGACGTGAGCCTCTGGTGGTATACTGGGCGCTATGCTCACCCCTAGGTCTTATAGTTCGAATGAAGCCCACAGCCTCTGTCCACCTATCTATACCCCGCTTCCAGTCTTCTTGCTCCTTCCCCAATCTTCATGGCCTTGCACTTACCGGGGTTGAATTCAAGCAACCACTTATCTGACCACTCTCGAAATTAGACCAGATGCCTTTCGGAGCCTTTCCTTGTACTCACCTGTTTTTTTTCCTCATTAGCTAAACATCATCAGCAAACAGAAATATATATATCTGAATTACTCCCATTTGTATGTGTGTGTACTCCTCTATATGTGACTGCGGGGGTCGAGTCCCAGCTCCTGGTGTGTATGTGTACGTGTCAATTATAATAATAATTCTTATGTAATAATAATTCTTACATAGTAATAAATAATAATAATAATAATAATAATAATAATAATAATAATAACTGTAAAGTAATAATAGTAAAATAAATTAGGTATGAACGTTATTTGCCAGCCTAACCTCGATCCAGAACTCATTTTCTCTGGAGACAACCTAGCCAAACTCCCAGCACAGCCACAACTCTTCACTAAACTTGGAATTCACGCTCTCTCTCTTTCTTTCTTTCTTACTCTTTCGCTTTCTCTTAGTCTCTGGTCTGGGCTGATAGGTAAAGCTATCGCTTCACACGCTGAGGGCCCGTGGTTCGATCCCCGGTACGGGTGGAAACATTAGGACGTGTTTCCTTAAGACACCTGCTGTCCTGGGTGTTAGTGGTCTGGTGTGGGTCGCATCCTGGGACAAACTGACCTAATTTGCAGGAAATGCTCTACATAACAAGGGTTTTTCTATATAGCAGTATGCCACTGATGTCAGTTATGGTCTGTATACCTTGTATATGTAGAAATAAAGATATTATTATTATTATCTACACGTGATGATTAAGACATGTACAATGCTTTGCTATCTTTAATTAAGCAATGTATCTTTATGTATCTCAGAGTATATACACTGAATATATATATATATATATATATATATATATATATATATATATATATTTTATATATATATATATATATAATATTATAATATTATTAATATATATTATATATATATATGTTATATATATATATTAAGTATATATATATTATATTATTATTTATTATAAATGTTAATAGTGACTGTCAGCGAATTAACTGGTTAAGTAAAGTTAGGTTAGGTTAGGTAGGTTAGGTTAAGTTAGGTTAGGTTAAGTTAGGTTAGGTTAGGTTAGGTTAGGTTAGGTTAGGTTAGGTAGGTTAGGTTAAGTTAGGGTTTAGGTTAAGTTAGGTAAGGTTTGTCAGGAAACAGGACAAGTGTTTCCTGATGCGGGTCTTAGTCATATTGTGACCCAGTTGGAGTTTTTGGTCATCTGACCGAGGCCTTCCACTGGCTTACCCCTCCACCTTAAAAATCATAGTTATGATTATAAACCATCATGTATGATACTGGTTTGATTTAATTTTACTTATATCGTTAATAAAACTCGACTGTTACAGTAACAACAATTTATATAATTATTACTGTTATTATTTAAACAAGAACAGCAAGAAGAAGCACATGTAAACAGTGACACAAGAATAACACCAACAACACTGTCTTTACCCTCAATTCATACAATGAGCAAACAAGCAGTTACAAACAATTACAAGCAAACAAGCCATTACAAGTAGACAGGCAATTATAAACAAGCAACTGCAAACTAGTTAACTACAAAATCGATCAATTACACACAATTCAAATTACCAGCAAACAATTAATCAGCTAATATTCAATTACCAGGACAATACAATCAATACCCATCAAACAACTGCAAGCTAACTATTCAAACACTAGCAAACAATCAATTACAGGCTAACTATTCAATTACCAGCAAACAATCCATTACAGGCTAACTATTCAATTACCAGCAAACAATCCATTACAGGCTAACTATTCAATTACCAGCAAACAATCCATTACAGGCTAACTATTCAATTACCAGCAAACAATCCATTACAGGCTAACTATTCAATTACCAGCAAACAATCCATTACAGGCTAACTTCAAATACCCAGCAAACATTCCAATTTCTAGGTTACTATTCATTTAACCAAGCAAAAATCATTACAGACTATCTATGCATTCTACCAGCAACATCAATCCATTAAGGACTACTATTCAATTACCAGCAATACAATCATTAACAGGCTAACTATGCAATTTCCAGCAACAATCCATTACAGGCTAACTATTCTATTACCAGCAATAGACACACTCCATTACAGGCACTAACTATTCAATTGACCAGAACAATCCATTACTGGCTAACTATTCAATTACCAGCCAAAATCCATTAACCGCGCTAACTATTCATTTACCTGCAAAACTATCAAATTACCAGCCTCACAATGTCATTCCGAGGGAACGAGCGCACGAGGGACAGATTACTGCAGCGAGCAAGGGAACATGATGCCCTAGGATTACTTGTGTAATATAAGGCTCATTATTCCCGTCCTCAGACGTACTCGTGGTATCGGAATAGCGAGTATGACCCTTAACCACCTTGTGGGTGGGAATTTGGCTCATTTATTTCCAGTTTCAGACGTTCTTGTGAAGCGAAGGAGGGGAATTGACCTTAAAAACGTAAAGGAGTATTTGACCGTACAAAGTTACACAAGTGGCACGTTTCACCAGTAACTTTTATATTCCGGATGATTTAAAGTAATTATTTTGTATTATTATAATATTATTATTAGAGTAGTCATTGTATGATATATTAGTTCAGTAAGTAGTCAACTCATAGCACATAATACACAATAAAATACAACATGTTAATCATACACATTCTTGTCTGGCTATGATATACATCTGCTTATCAGTATAATCTTATGCAGGTATTCCTAACAAGATACAATTTTTTTCAGTGAGTTATACCTGGAGTATACCACAGTATCCTCGTATCCACTAAGTTTAACCATTATATTTCGGTCTATACCACAATATGACTGATATGCCACAATATAAAACTGGGTATCCCACAAACTTACCCTTAGGTATACCAATCGTACGTATACATGGGATGGTATACTCAGTTTACTACAATATACTCGGTTAACCCAGTTCCCTGGGTAACTTGTATATACCTACACTGTACCATGTTTATCCCAGTATACGTGGTTTTATACTACCGTTATACGGTCAACCACAATATACCAGGGGTATACCACAGTATACCTCGATTGCATGTACCAGTTTACCTGTGTATATTACAGTATTATCACCCTGGGTATACCAGCCTATACTGCGGCGTGTTACCACAGTATACCTAGGGGTTTATAATAGGGTCTAACCACCCTACTGGAGAAGTTCGGTCACGTGTTGTTTCATGTGCACAACAAACTTCTGATGGGTTATACATGGGTATATCAGGATATACCTGGGTATACCAGGATTATACCACCCACTGCCTGGTGAAGTTCGGTAGTCGTTTTATGTCGGTTGTGCACAACCACTTCTGATGGGTTTATAGCTGGGTGGTATACCAGGGTTACCACCTACCTGGAGAAGTTAGGTGGCGTGTTGGTTGTGCAAACCCTTCTCGATGGTAATACCTGGGTTTTTACCACCCACCTGGAGATGTTAGGGTGGGCGTGTTGCTTAGTGCACAAAATCTTCTGACTGGGTATACCTGGTCTTATCCAGGATTTATACCTCCTACTGGAGAGAGTATGTTAGGAGTGTTGGTTGTGCACGAAAACACTTCTCTGATGGGTTTATCCTGGGTATACCACCTACCTGGAGAAGTCGGATAGCGTGGTGGTTGTGCACGACGATACCCTTCCTGATGCGGTATACATGGCATATACCAGGGTTATACCACCGTCACAGGTGATGTTGGTCTAGCGTTGTTGGTTGTGCACGAAACACTCCTTCTGCATGGGTTTACTGGGTTTACCAGGGTACATAATTCCACTACATGGAGAACGTTGGTAGCGTGTTGGTTGTTGCACGAACACTTCTGATGGGTTACCTGGGATATACACCTACCTGGGAGAAGTTGGTAGCGCGTTCTATATCGGTTGTGCACGAATCACCTTCTGATGGGTATACCTGGGTATACCAGTGTATACCTTCTACCTGGAGAAGTTGGTTAGCGTTGTGAGTTGTGCACGAACCACCATTTTGATGGGTAGTACCTGGGTATACAACTACCTGAGAAGTGGTAGCGTGTTGGTTGTGCACGAAAAACACCTTCTGGAGGAAGGGTCTTAGCTATTCCATTGCAGCAAACACTGAAGCAAAGTTGACTTGGTTGTGCGGGAGCGGTGACCGCTCGTCCACATCGTTACGTGGGAACTACGAACGCAAACATGCCACATACAGGACATGACGGTTAGTGCCGGGCTGAACACCGGCCACCGTACACGGACGTGTGAGCACAAGCTGGGTACAACGAAGTCCAGAACGGAGTACAGTAAATATGAAAGGAAAAAATACTAATCTCAGGTGATTAGGTTAGTAAATCTCTCTCTCTCTCTTCTATATCTCTCTCTCCTCTTATTTGTAGGAGGGGAAGAGGTAAGGAGGGAAATAAGAAAGGAGGGAAGGAGAGGTTTAACAGGACAGGGAGGAGAGGAGGAAAGATGGCCCCCGGTGGCAGGGAAGAGAAAAAATGGAATAATTATTTAATCTTTCTGAAAATCCTCTTCTCTCTCTCACTCTCTCTCTCTCTCTCTCTTTCTCGCTTTTCTCCCTTTGAAATGTTAAGGGACAAAATATCAGCTACCTATTATTTTTATATATTATCGGGAAATACGAGAGAGAGAGAGAGAGAGAAGAGAGAGAGAGCAGAGAGAGAGGAGAGAGTGAGAGAAGAGAGAGAAGAGGGAAGAGGAGACGAGCGAGAGACGATGATGAGAGAGAGACAGAGAGACAGACGAGAGAGGACAGAGAGAGAAAAGAGAGAGAGAGAGAAATAGAGACGGGGAAAAGAGAGACGACAGAGAGTAGAGAGCGAGTGGGTGGAGGAGACGTGACTCTTTCTACAAACACAACAACTCCATTATTGAGCTAGCCTTAAGTAAGATCGTACTCAGGATTTGGAGGCTCCGGACTGCAGAGAGGGAAGGGAGGGGAGCGGGGGAGGGAGGGAAAGGGAGTAGGATGCAGGGGTGGAAGTGGGAGGAGAAGAGCCCACTTACTTAAACACTTAACTCTTAAGCCTACGCAACACAAAAAGATTTAAAACTTACCACTTAGCCAACCCCACTGAAAGTTATACACTTTAAACGGCAACTTACACTAGAGCTACTATAAATGGCCACGTAAAAAACAGAGCAATTAACCCAACTACCTCACAAAGCCAGTAAGCCCAAAGGCATCACCTTGACCCAGCCCCTTAAGAACCAGGCACTAACCTCTTACTTCTTACATGGTAGCGGGTTGCAGACGAGGGAAGGTGGCAAGGCGGTCAGGACAGCCAGGGATGGGAATAGATGTCGACGTCCGACAGGAGACCACTCCGTAGACACAGTTCTTTTGGACCACGTTACCTCATATGTTCTGAACTACAGTAAAACATGTAGGCATCCTCTCTCTCACACGACAGAATCTGTTATCAAAAACATACACTCACTCAAATCTAATAATAATAATAATAATATATAATAATTATAAATAATAAATTAATAATAATAAAATTGGACAATTAATATAAAAAATAATTTATTTTTATAATTACTATAATAAAAATAATTAAATTTAGTATTATTTTTTGTGGTTATTATAATTAATATTTTTAATTATTATATTATTCTTTATTTATGACACCGATAATATTTCAAATTAAAAATTTTCCTATACTGCAGACCTGTTAGATTCTCTCTGCTACTATCTCTCTCTCTCTCTCTCTCCTCTCTCTTTCTCTTCTCTCTCTCTCTCTCTCTCTCTCTCTCACTTCTCTCTCATCTCTCTACACAGGGTTTGACAAGATTTTATGGTTAAGGATCCCTAGATTTATGGACATGCTAATTGACATGTTAATGATTCCAACTTAATGACAAGCTAGAACTGTGACCTACATCAGCTCATTTGAAAGATATTCTGATTATTTGAGACAATACAAGTACGGGAACATGGATGATGTTGGGACATTGTGGGCCAGCTTTTTCATTGACATGACTTTATTCTCGTGACATCATAATGCTGTACGAATGTGTTTCCTCCCCCCTCCTCTCCCTCCTACCTCCATCTCTCATCCCAGTAACCTCAACCACCAGGGAATCTTTAACTGCAAATTCTGCACTAACGAAGGGTTTGATTGGCTCTCTACACCGACTCCATGGACTGTCCTCCTGATTTCCTCCTCCTGACTGTCATCAAATCTCCTTCATTTACAAATTTATCACAAATTACCCAGAAGAAGGTCATGTCCCTCGTTTATTCTCTTTATATGTACCTGTCTCTCTCTCTTTCTCTTTCTCATCTCTCTTATTCGCTCAATTTTTTTTCTCTCCACACATCTTCCGATTCATATATACATGAGGTGTGTATCATTCGTATATATATATACACTGAGGTGTGTATCCATCAGTATATATATACAGAGGTGTGTATCAGTGTTTATACACTGAGGAGTGTATCTATTAATATACACTGAAGTATGTATCAGTGTATATACACAGGTGTGTATTAGTGTATATACACTGAGATGTGTATCTATCAATGTATATACATATATGTGTATCAGTATATATACACTGAAATGTGTATCAGTTTATATGCACTGAGGTGTATATCTATCAGTTTATATACAGAGACGTGTATCAGTTTATATATAATGAGGTATGTATCTGTTAATAGACTCTGACAGATGTACAGTATATGTATCCATTATCCAATCATGGCGGCACTATCATATCTCTTCGCACGTCCATCACAACTATGGCGGCATAATATAAAACAATTGGACGATCATCAACAGGTGGCTTAAACAATGACGTCATTCCAATTTGGTGGCATAAACAATGACGTTTTAACATGGTCGCATAAACAATGAGTCATCTCAACATTGGCATCATAAACGACATCATTCCTACATGGGTGGCGTAATACAATGGACGACTCCAACATGGTGGCGTGATTAAAAAAAACTGCGTTCCAACATGGCGGGCATAAAACAGATGACGTTATCCAACATTGGTGGCATAAAAATGACGTCATCCAACATGGCGGCATAAAACAATGACGTCGCTTCCAACATGGCAGCATAAACAATAAGTTTTATTGAGACTCAATATAGGTGTTAATTTGTCCGCTGGTCTTTCAAAATCTGCAAGCCTTTATTGTACTGAGAATTTTTTTTTTTTTAAAATATTTTCTCATAACTTGCTCTTTTTATTATGAGTGTTGGTATCAAGCAGAGTTTGTTAATAAAGTCTATATTGGTGAGGCGAGTGACCCAGGCTAGTTATAATGGTGAGGCGAGTGACCCAGGCTAGTTATAATGGTGAGGCGAGTGACCCAGGCTAGTTATAATGGTGAGGCGAGTAACCCAGGCTAGTTATATGGTGAGGCGAGTGACCCAGGCTAGTTATATTGGTGAGGCGAGTGACCCAGGCTAGAGTTATATTGGTGAGGCAGAGTGACCCAGGCTTGTTATATTGGTGTCGGCGAGTGACCAGGTAGTCAGTTATATGGTGAGGGGCGAAGTGACCCAGGTAGGTTATATTGTTGAGGCGAGTAACCCAGGGTTGTAATATTGGTTAGGCGAGTGACCAGGCGTTTATAAGGGTGAGGCGAAGAGAACTCAGGATAGTTATAAAGGTGAGGCGAGTGACCCAGGCTAGTTATGATTGGTCGAGTGAGGCGAGTGGACACAGGCTAGTATAATGAGTGAGGCGAGTGACCCAGCGCTAGTTATAATGTGAGGCGAGGTGACTCCCAGCTAGTTATATTGGTGAGGCGAGCTAGGACCCAGGCATGTTATAATGGTGAGGCGAGTGACCCAGGCTGTTTTATTGGGAGGCGAGTGACCAGGCTAGTTATATGGTGAGGCGAGTGACCCAGGCTAGTTATAATGTTGAGGCGAGTGACCCAGGCTAGTTATAATTGTGAGGCGAGTGACCCAGGCTAGTTATAATTGTGAGGCGAGTGACCCAGGCTAGTTATATTGGTGAGGCGAGTTGCACCCAGGCTAGTTATAATGGTGAGGCGTGTGACCAAGGCAAGTTATAAGGCTGAGGCGAGTGAACCCAGGCTAGTTATAATGTGAGGCGAGTGACCAGTAGTTATATTGGTGAGGGCGTAGTGACCCCAGGCTAGTTATAATGGTGAGGCGAGTGACCCAGGCTAGTTATAATGGTGAGGCGAGTGACCCAGGCTAGTTATATTGGTGAGGCGAGTGACCCAGGCTAGTTATAATGGTGAGGCGAGTGACCCAGGCTAGTTATATTGGTGAGGCGAGTGACCCAGGCTAGTTATAATGGTGAGGCGAGTGACACAGGCTAGTTATTATGGTGAGGCGAGTAACCCAGGCTAGTTATTATGGTGAGGCGAGTAACCCAGGCTAGTCATATTGGTGAGGCGAGTGACCCAGGCTAGTTATAATGGTGAGGCGAGTGACCCAGGCTAGTTATAATGGTGAGGCGAGTAAACACAGGCTTTAGTTATATTTGTGAGAAGAGGTCCCAGGCTAGTTATAATGGTGAGGCGAGTGACCCACGGCTAGTTAAATTGGTGATGGCGAGTGGGACCCAGGCATCAGTTATATTGGTGAGGCGAGTGACCCAGGCTAGTTATATTGGTGAGGCGAGTGACCCAGGCTAGTTATATTGGTGAGGCGAGTGACCCAGGCTAGTTATATTGGTGAGGCGAGTGACCAGGCTAGTTAGTTTGGTGAGGCGAGTGATCCTGGCTAGTTATATTGGCGGGCGAGTGACCACAGGCTAGTTATTTTGGTTAGGCGAGTGACCAGGCTTAGTTATATTGGTGAAGCGAGAGACCAGGCTAGTTATAATGGGAGGCGAGTGACCCTGGCTAGTTACATTGGTGTTGAGGCGAGTGACCCAGGCTAGTTATATTGGTGAGGCGAGTGACCCAGGCTAGTTATATTGGCGAGGCGAGTGACCCAGGCTAGTTATACAAACACTGACCTCAGCTGCTGCACAACTTGTGTATTGTTTGTAGACGTAGATCAGGACACAGGATGGTAGAATTCAAGCAGATGGATAGTAAGACTCCAGCAGGATGGATGGTCAGAATCTGCAGGAAGGTGGTCATGGACTCTCAGCAGGATGGATGGTCAAGATCAAGCAGGATGGATGGTCAGACTCAGGCAGTGGGATGGTCATGTATCTGCTAGGATGGATGGTCTCACTCAGACAGGGATGGAGGGTCACATACTCAGCATGATGGTTGGTCACACTCAAAGCAGGATGGTGTCAGACTCAGCAGGATGGATGGTCAGACTCAGACAGGATGGATTGGTTCAGACACAGCAGGAATGGATGGTGACTAGCAGGTTGGAATGGTCACATCAGAAGGATTGTGATTGGGTCAGACTCAGCAGGGATGGATGGTCAGAACTCAGCAGGATGGCATGACGTCATAAGATCACGCAGGACTGGATGGTCAGACTACGCAGGATATATGGACTCGGATGATGGAAGGACAGACTGGGGAAGATGAATGGTAAGACTCAGGGCGGGTAGAGGATAGACAGGATGATTGAGGATTGAGGATATGAATATGGTCTGTATATCCCATTTCTGAGGATAGTCTGAGGAAATCAGAAGTGTTGTTCTATACTGGATAAGCATCATTTGGAACCTCAGACTGTATCATTCAGGACGAGTGTGTGTGTGTGTGTGGGTGTTTGTGTGTGGTTTGTTGTTGTGTGTGTGTGTGTGTGTGTGTGTGTGTGTGTGTGTGGGTGAGTGTGTTGTGTGTGCTGTTTGGTGTGTTGTGTAGTGTGTGTTTGTGTGTGTGTGTGTGTCTATATATATATATATATTATATATAAATATATTATATATATATATTATATATATATATATACTATATATTTATATATATCATATGTTATATATTATACACGACTTGTATCAGAGTGAGATAGAGATTGCACCAAACCTCCTTCACCTAATTTTTGGTCATGCTTGTGTGTCCAAGACTCTAAGAGAAAAATATAACACATACACATCAACACCAACATTACATACAACACACACAACGCGCGCGCGCAAGCGTGTTAATCAAAATTTATCCAGTGAAAATGGAAGACAGCGTCTATCATTTGCGCTTCAATTCTAATAATGACTTACCTAGTTTCACGTGTCTCCACAAGGCTCAGAATACTCGTGAGTAAGGTCGTGACTTCATGTCACACAATAACCCCTTAATTTTACCTTCGGCGCAATAGCTTAGAATACCTTAGGACTATTTTATCACCCATAACTTTCATAAAGCATTAATTTTAACACCCAAACGTTTTATTGTGTAGTGTACTCACCAAAGTTGTACTTGCACCTAGTTGAAATGTTGCGGGTGTCGATCCAAGCATCCCTGCCCTGGCCCCCGCCTCTTCACTGGTCGCTAACTTAGACACTCTCCTCTAAAAACCTCTACCCTGAAGAACCGTGAGCTTTTATCATAAACCGTCTGGCTTAAAAAGCTATGTATGGATCGCTTCCTAGCCACTACATATCGCTTTCCTCGAAAAAAAAAGTCCACTACATCGCTATTTTATCGCTTTCCCCAAACTATTCCACTTAGCAGACGTACTCTGTGGCTTAAGAAATACTTCCTAACATCCCTGTGATTCAATCTGTGTCATCAACATCCAACAAGTGTTCCCCTGTTACTTGTTGTCCAATCTCTGGATTATTATTATAATCAAAAGAAGCGCTAACCACAAGGACTATATCAGCGCTGTCAGGGGCAGGAAGGAAGGTGAGGGAGGAGGGCATCATGGCAAAAGGGAGATGGATTGAGCAACAGGTTACGGATAACAGCGGGGCAGTATGGATGGTTGAAAGGGTAAAGGGCAAGCAAGAACTTGGAACCAGAAGAGGGGTCTGAGGTGGAGTGCGAAAAGTAATCAATACCGAGTATGTGGAGTAATCGGTCTTGTCAAGAAGTCAATGAGAAAGAGTCATGATTCAAGAGGGTATCAGAAGAAGGGAAGGTAAAGAGAGAGTATAGTAAACGAAAGAACGACGTTGGGAGGTAAATTCTTGGTGCGTTGCTCGATTGATAGAGAGGCAGTCAAACATAATTATTATAATAATCAAAAGAAAGCGCAAGCCACAAGGACTATCAAGCGCTGCAGCAGGGCAGGAAGGAAGCGATGATGGCATCAGGTGGCAAAAGGGGAGATTTTAGCAACAGGTTACGGATAACCGCGGGGTGCAGTGAGATGGTGAAAGGGTAAAGTGGCAGCAAGAGACTGGAACCAGAAAGGGCTGAGGGGATGTTAAAAGTATCATCAGAGTTTGTGGGAGTAAAACAGGGCCCGTTGTCAAGAAGTCAATGAGAAGTCAGGATTAAAGGAGGGTCCATCAGCAATAAGGTAAGTAAGAGAGAGTAGGAAAACGGTAGACGACTTGGAAGGTAAATTCTGTCTGCGTGCTCGTTGGATAGAGAGGGGCAGTCCTAACAGAATGTGCTAATCGATACAGGAACTTGACACTGCTCACAGATAGGAACAGGTTGCCTACTCCATGAGATACCCGATGAGTAAGACGAGTGTGGCCAAATGCGAAGGCGGAGCGAGTGGTCTCCCAACCTCGGCAGGTGAAAGAAGACTGCCAGTACACTATGCTCGGTTTTAATAAGAATGGAAGTTTGTTACCGGTTCAGATTTGACCAAACGTGTTGCCAACGGTGCGAAGGTGGTTAGCAATTGCAGCAAAATAGTCTAGAAATGGAACACCTCGATAGGGCAATTGTTATGGTCACTACTGCTGACCGCGTCAGCAGTGTCCAGACCTGTTCATTGATAGCCCTTTACGTCGACATGACCAGGGACCCCAACAAAAAAACAATATCTTTAGTTAGGAAGAGATACGGCGGTAGCCAAAGTTGATACGGAGAACTAGTGGATGAGATTTATCAAATTCGTATAGCCTGTAGAGCACTAAGGGAGTTCTGAGACTACTACAAATGATGACACAGGCATAGATGCAATAACGAATAATTGGCCCTTGCAAGAATGCATACATTTCAGCAGTAAAAAATGCTAGCTGAGATAAAAATGCCCTCGTACTAGACGCTGGTCGCGGAAACACTGCTGCGAATCCGACGCCGTCTTGAAGACTAAGAGCCATCTGTGTACACGAGCGGTAGTGGCATGAGAAAGGGAGTGAAGTTGATCAAGAAAAAGAGAGCGGAAGCCACCGTAGGCAAGTTTACTTTTCGAGCAAGGGAGTGAGAAAGAACAGACCCGAACAGCTGGAACATCCCAGGGAGGGGCACGGGAAAAGTTAGATGCAACATTGAACATATAAAGGTGGTAAACTTGAAGGGAAGACAAGAGTGAATGTAGTCCGAAGAGAAAAAGGGACGGAGCAAACAGGGGCGGGCGAACGAATAAAGAAACTCTACTAATATCGTGACCATTTCTATAACTATAAAATGGAAGGATTGCGTGTAGAATCGTGAGAGCGTACATAGTAACGAAGGCAATGTGAGGCATCAACGGTCGATCAGACAAGGATTGAACATTTGCTTCTGTATAGAGGCTTCACAAAGGGGAAGAGCGAAAAGCACCAAGGCACAAACGTAAGCCTTGTGAAGGATAGAGTTAAGGCTAGAGAAGTAGCAGGAAGAGGCCGGCGGAATAAAATCTGGTCACCAAATCGAGTTTCGATAAAACTAGGGCTTGAAATGTAGCGAAAGCAGAGGTTCGTACGATCACTCCCCAGGAAAGATGAGCAAGGATTTAAGAAAGGTTTATGCCGGGCTTGAACAAGTTGCCTTCACAATAGGTAATGTGAGGTAGTCCAGGTTATACCTGACGGTCAACGAGAAGGCCTAGAGAACCTGACTGTAACACGTTCGGGGATACGGGCGGCCATGAGATACAAAGATGATCGGAGATAACAGAGCGTCTAGTGAAAGTAATATTGGTGAGTTTTTTGGGTACTTGAAAAATTATAACCCATTATTTGGTGGCCCAAGGGAAACATTCGGTCGAATGAAACTCGCAAGCCTGGTAGAGAAACTGCAATAAGGTGACAGTCAGAGCGCCTGCACAAGTGCAAAAAAAAAAAGCGAAGTATCATCAACATCGAGTGATGACCAAATATTGGGTGAATAACAAGGCCAAATCATTTAAAAGCAAGGAGAAAAAGTGTTTTGCTTAGAACACATCTCCTGAGGGACAACCTTCAGCTTGGAGACGAATGTCCGGGGAAAGAACATTAATGACTCGAACACGGAAAATTCCTGTCAGTTAAAAAGTTTCTAAAGGAAGGATGGTATATTGCCTCGAGTCCTAAGAATGGGCCTTGGTCCAAAATTTATACCTCCAAGTTGTGTCATATTCCTTCATCTCAAGGTCAAAAAATATGCAATAACGAGTTGATTATTCGCAAAAGGCAATACGAACATACGTATCCAAGCGTAGTAAGGGTTTCTATTAAATGTATAACGTACCCTTAACGAAAGAAAGCCATATTGACTGACTAATTAGCTTTAGCGGAGAGAGAGACTGTTGTGATGTGCACTAAATATAATACCCAGACATTATAATAATACCAATAAACCACAATAAAAACAACAATCCGGTGTGGGTCTAAATTCGAGGGCTTCCAATCACGTTTGCAACTGCAACTTGTAAGATCGATGGGGGGGGGGTTGCGAAAATAGGTGGGAGGTGAGTGTGAAGTGGGGGGAAGCAATCATGACCAGTCGAACCGTTAGTAACCCACCCCGGGCTCCGGGATTGTCTAACCCCCGCCCCCCAACCCCTCCCCCCTTAACCCCCGCCCCCCCCCCCCACCCCCCCCGCGGATTATTGCGGAAAGGGAGAACAATGGCAGATTTCCACAGCAGTGGAAAACGTCCTTTGTGCCCAAATAAGATTGAAAGAGGTGTAAGAGGCTAACAAGGGCCCTACGCGATGAGTAATGTTTATAACAATAAAAATAAAAACAATAATGAAATTTCACCCAAAGTCATCAGGGCCCAGCAGCCGATGATCGGCCCCCCCCAAAGCTGAGAGCGTTGCCTTCCAGTTCTTGAAGTGTAAAGGCACATTATACAGTTCTTCTCCGAAGAAGAAAATGTCCAAGGGTAACTCTAAAACTCTCTTGCAGACTTGAGGAAAAGAAACGAGGGTCATAGATGGGAGCGCCTCGGGAAATACGGACCAGATGATGTGGTGCCAAGTTCAAAATTGCAAAACGCGAGTGAAGGGTATGCTAATAGTCAACACCATTGACACCGAAAGAACAGGAGCCCCTGCTCCTCCCCCGGGTCAGGAGAGTATTACCACATCAAAATCCTTCCTCGAACTTTTTTTCCAGAAAAAACTGACTGCAAACTCATAGAAAACGCAGAGAGGAGATGGTGGAAACATAGTCTCGCACAAGTGCGTATAGCTTCACGGATGACACGGCTGCGTATCGCACGCTTCTGCTTAAAATCACAAGTCTCACAGCGGTATCTATTGTACCGGTCCTGCGCCATGCAGCACGATTTCAAAACTTACTGCACGAGCACAAGCAAGGTAGACCACCAAGGCACGCACTTCAGAGTAATCCTGCCTGAGGTATGGGGTAAATAGACTGATAAGACTGCGGTATAAACTGATGTCTGAGAAGAATGTGTAGGAGCTCATCAATGGAAGGATGAAGAAGTAACCTCACAAGCAGTGAGGTGTTGATAAAGATCCAATGATGCCCGATATATTGCCAGCGCGGACTACGTGGAAGTGGTGCAATATAAGGTGAGAAGTAAAATGATCGGAAATATCCTGTCATGTAAGTCTGGGTAGAACAACCAGGTGAAAGTCAGTGCAGTGGAGAAGAGCAATACTGATAGATCGATGGCAAGAGAGAGTATGAGTAACGAGGATCCAAATGGTGGGAAACCCGTATTAAAAACATGGAGGGTGAGAGGCAAGAAAAGCCATCCAACTGAAAGCCACGTGAGTCACAAAAGACGACCCCCCCCCAGAGGAAATGGAGTGGGCACTTAAAATCACCAATAACAGAAGTGGTGGTGGTAAGGATGAAACAAGAAGGGCTAAAGTCTGGATAGAAAATGCTCTGAGAAGGAGAGAGATAGCAAGAACATATTGTAAACCACTTATTCAAGTTGGATAACGGGCTGCAGTGTAATGCAGCGAGGTATGGACAAATAGTTTGACAGTACGGAATATCATTGCGTAGAAGAAGGGCACTTTCATTAAAGGTCCCCAATCTGAGAAAGGATCCGAAGAATACAATAAATATAGCCTTAAATAGGATGGAAACACCGAGTGTGAAATTTTGGTTCTTGTAAGGCAAGCACCAACAGGGGAAAACCGGAAAGCAACATCGAAGCTCACCCCGATTACCCCTGAAGGCCCGCGGAAAATCCACTGAAAATCGGCCATATTGGCGGATGAAGAAAATATCAGGAATCATGTAGTAAAGGCACCTAACGGTACTAGAGGTAAAAAAGTCTATAGTTGGTGGCATTGGAGATGTTCAAGTAGCGAAGTAACGGAGCGTTTGCGAAGAATGGGGTTGTGAAGATGGAGGGAGGGAAGAGAAGGAACAGGAAGAGAATATTGTCCATATGAAGGTTTAGTCTCAGCATATATTCTGAAATGGGCTTCAAGGTGTTTCTGAATTCATAAGATGTATGGGAAACCATATTTGGATATAGAGGAGGAGGTGAGTAAAGATATGGACAGTAATGTACTGAAACAAAGTAGAGGGGGAGGGAAAAGTGAAAGGGACTGGAGAAGAAGTGTGGGGGGGACAGAAGAGTGATATGAAACCTGGGGATGATGACAGAAGAGGGAGAAACTTGGGAGTGGGACGGGGTGGAAGGCATAGTACGAAGGAGGTAGGGTGACATCTCCACACTAGTAATATAAGCAGAGAGAGAGGAATGAACTATGTACAGATAGCTGGAAAGTGTAAAGTTTGGAGGTGTGAAGAAGGGAAGGAAGGGGCAAAGAAGATTTGTGCAATGTTGAATTTTTGTACTTTTCAGAGTAGAGGGGCGATTTGGAATATTATGTGTCGTACGAGTCTGTCGATACTGGGCTTGTGAGGAATGTACGCGAAGATGTGAGAACAAGACTGAGTTGTAGTCGGGGACGTCCAGAGCCAGGACAGCAAAAGGATTTAGATGCCGTAGTGGCTATGGGAGGGTTAACAACAGAGAGGCTGCAGAAGATTGGACCGCCAGAAGATGGGGGTGACGTTGGAAACACGAGAATAGAAACAACAGGGTAGTCTCCCTTGTAGGCGGAGATGAGTAACTGCCATACAAAAAGGAGACCTTCGCCTCTTTGAGGCCACTGATTTCACGTTCATTGATAATTAGACCTGGCAACGGCGGGAGTACGAAGTGGGAGAGCTCAATACCATTTAAGGCAAGAAGGAGGTTGAAACTGCAAGATGTATTAGAATGGTTGTCGGGCACCACAGACTTGGCATTCGGCCATAGATCTGCAATATTCGTCTGGGTGACCATAACGCCAGCAATTTTCTACATGTATGCGGTGTAGGTGTATCACCTTTCGAACTTGTAACCGATGTCCGCGACATATACGAGGGACGTGAGTTCTCGCTTTCAAAAAAGTTAAACTGAGCCACATTGCAAGGTAAACGTCTCCGCCCCGTGGCAGGAAGGACATAAGTGTCTACTTTGAGGATGGGAGACTCCAGGAGTTCCAGCTGTTCAAAATAACATTGCCACATGACTGGAAATTCCTGTTGACTAATGGTATTGGTGCAAGAATGACATACCACTAACAACCTCAGAATTGAGAGAAAGATAGTTTATTCAATAGTGATAGGAGTATATCTGATAAACGAAAGTAGAGAAATGATCCTTGAGCTTGGGTAGCATTCTGAGGACAGAGACGAGTGCGTGTACCGCTCTTGATAGCGTGAAATGAAATATCCTGCCAACATGACTCAGGAGCGCTTGGGCACTACTATGTCAGAAAGTTAGGCAGAAGAAGAAGTTGTCTTAAAGTAAAGAATTAAGTCGCATTGTGTTGACCGAAACTGAGCGTGGAGAGGAGTGGCTAGACAGTGTCGGTCGTTTCCGAGTAGAATGGGGAAGGTAACGACGGAGCATCATTAGGAGATTGACGTTGGCGTTTAGGAGTAGAACCGTAGTTGGTCCGGCAGGAAATGGGTGGGCGATTCGAAAATGGCCGTACCGTAGAGGGAGAAGCTGAAGCATAGCAAAGGAGGCGTAGGTTCGACAAATCGAAGGAGTCAGTCGAAGCCCCGGTACCAGAAGCGTGTTGAGGAAACAGCACCAGCAAAGGTACAGGGGCATCAGGTGTGTCCGAAGAGTGGTCTAATCACAAGGCAGGGTACAGAATGTGGGTGCGGTACTCACGAAGGCCCGGGGTAAGGTTTCATGGACTAGGAAGGGCTTCATGGTAGGTTACTCCTTTGCTTTTTGTTTAAAAAAAAAAAGAAATGAATAAAAGAAAATAAAAATAAAAAAAAGAATAAAAAGAAAGGTGTGGAGCGGGAGGAATAGTTCCCAGGCTGAATGAAGGGCCCGGAAATCCCCCTCCCCCGCGCCAAGAGGACTCGACACCGCTAGTAGCGCAGATGCAGTATAAAACATGGAACCCGTGCCAATAACCCTACCCTTCATTCCAGTAAACCAGCGAAACTGGGATAGCAACCTCACATCTGCCCGATCTACCTCGTGGACAAAAGAGAGGGCGGGCCCGAATATCCTCCACAAAGCATATCCTCCTTCAGCCCCACCCCCGGTAAACCGAAAGGTGGCTACCAGAGATACACCCCGTCGCCCAAGAAGACACCCAAATGCCATTCCGGGATACCGAGAGGGATCGGACATACCCTAGGCAATCCAGATTCCACACGGCAAACTACGCCAACCGCCAAGAAAACCTCAACGGAATGGGATGGACCCTCGGTGACCTTTCCCCACCTATGAAGCTAGCGCTCCTGTGGGGGAAATCACTAAGGCTAAAAAGAGGAAATGACAAACAAGGGAGGGTGATGAGGATGGAGGAGGAATGGAAAAAAGGGGAGGATGGGGAGGATGTGGATAGTGGGAGGTGGAGTATGGGGGTAATTGGTTCGGTCTAGGAAGAAGACCGACAGGGCTAATTCCTCAGATACCCAGGCCCACTTTCACCACGCCAAGGAAGCCCCCCTTGAATGAGGTCCAATCTCTGGAACAACCTGTCATTGTCCACCTTGGCAATCCCTCTCAGTCTTTTCTGAAGGGTGTCGTTAACATGTCCCCCCTTCTCTCCTGTCCTCCAGTGTCGTCGGTTGATTCCCTTAACACACCTCGTAGGACATACCTCTAATCACTTGGACTAGACTTTTTCAACCTTGCACTTTCTCTTTTTTCTTTACGTGTCTTGAGCTAGATGGGGTTCCAAAACTGTGCCGCAATACTCCAATATGGCCTAAACGAACACGGTGAACAGGTCCTGAACATTCCTTATTAAGTATGTTCGGAATGCTGTATCTGAGGTTTGCTAAGGCGCCCATATGCTGCACAGTTAGTTTGTTGATTGTGCGCTTCAGGATGCATGTGACTGGTGTTATACTCACCCCAAGATCTTTTTTTAGAGTGAGTGTCTGTAGTCTCTGGCCTCCTAGACTGTAACCGTCTGCTATCTTCTTTTGGCCCATTCCCCAAACTTCAAGACTTTGCACTTAGTGTGGGTAAAACTCCAGGAGCCAATATGCAGGAACCAGTCTGCAAGCCTGTCCGATCCCTTTGTAGTACTGCCTGGTCTTCGATCTAATGAATTCTTCTCAACAAACTTCACATCATCTGCAAACATGGACACTTCCGGAGTCAATTCCTTCCATCATGTCCGTTCACAAATACCATAAACAGCACAGTCCTAGGACTGACCCCTAGTGGGGACCCCGCTGGTTCACTACAGGTGCCCACTCAGAAACACCACACCACGTACCATGACTCGCTGCTTGTCTTTCCTGACAAGTATTTCCTTGATCCATTAGTAAGTGCCATCCCGTTTATCCCTGCTTGTCCTCCAGTTTTATGCACTAAACTCTTTTTTTTTTTTTATTTATTTTTTTTTTTTTTTTTTTTTTTTTTTTTTTTTTTTTACACAGGGTTGTGAACCAAGGTTATTAAGGCATCCTAGCTTTATAGACCAGCTATTACAAGGTTAAGGATTCCTAACATTATGCAATCTAAGATCTTTTACCCTACATCAGCTCATTACGAAAGCATTTATATTGTTATGAGACATCCAAGTAGGAACAGAATGGAAGTTTGGAGCCACTGTGGCCAGCAATTTCATTTAGATCAACTGAACTTATCCTCTTGACATCAATAAAGCTGTACGAAAAGTGATTCCATAATACACGAGTCATCCTGGTTATTAATGATCTCAGTATGAGTGATGTTCTGGAGAAGTGGTACAGCCATAGTGAAGTTGCTGCTTTTTCTGCGCTGGCGTGCGTGGGTGCATAAAAGCTTGTATCAACGCAGTCCTCGAGAGTGATAATCCCAGTGGGTATTTTGACAATATTGCCCTTGGAACATACAAAAGGCCACCCACATCCCTCCTATGTTGAAGGCTCGCTGAAATGACAAGATCTATCCCAGGATGGTCCCATGCTGAGAGATGAGACGTCTTTCTCTGTTCTCTACTACTCTGTCAAGCATGCTCGCAGATGACCAAAAAGCAATCCACACACTCCTCTCTCATGTCTTACTGCTGTCACCATGTCGTAGAACTCCAGTAGGTAGTGACACAGGATTTTCCCGTCCTCTGAACCAGTATAGGGCCTGCTGTTGTAAGAGATTCATACCTTTCTAGTGTTCCACCTACTCATCAGATAAACTTCTCATGACGTTGTGCAACTACATACATTGGACACATTGGTCTGTAGTTTTTTAGTGCTCAGTCTCATCCTTTTTTAAAGATTGGGACTACATTTGCTGTCTTCCATGCCTCAAGCAATCTCCCTTTTTCGATAGATGATCTTTAAAATATTGTTAGGGGTACATGAAGCACTTCTGTTTCCCCTCTCAGGACCCATGGAGAGATGTTATCCGGCCCCTATTGCTTTGAGGTACTAGCCTCACTCATAAAGCCTCTTCACTTCTTCCTCGTTGTGTTACTGTGACTCAGCACTTGGGTGTAGTGTTAACCCCCACCTCTCCGTCTTTCTGGAGCCATACCTTCTGTCTCCTCTATGAACACTTTCTTTTGAATCTCTTGATGATTTCCTCCGCATAACTTCACGGTCATTTCTTGTTGTCTCTCCTCCTTCCTTCCTTAGCCTGTTTACCTGGTCCTTGCCTGTTGTTTTCCTCTTGAAGTGGCTGTATAACACTTTCGGGTCCCAGATTAGGCTTTCGCTAGCTGATTACGATTCATATTGTCGTTGGCCTTCTATCAGTGCATATTCATTTCTGGCACTACGACATAGCGTCTCCTTATCTCATGGTCCTCTGCCTTCTATAAATTCTTCCATTCCCTAGCACACTTGGTTTTTGGCCTCCCTGCACCTTTGGGTGGACCATGGCTCATCCTGGCTTTTTCCTTATTCTTGTTGACCCTTGGGATACAAACCTCTCCTCAGCCTCCCTTGCACATGATTGTAACATATTCCCATCATCTCATTAACTGCTTCCCAGCCAGTTTCTCTGTCCCAATGAACCCCTGTTCAGGAAGTTCCTCATTCCCTGTGAAGTCCCCTTTCTTGTAGTTTGGCTTCAATTCGCCCTGGCCCATCCATGCTTCCCCCTCCACTTTGGTATAGCTCTACAGTGTATTCGAAGCTTAAAACCACATGATCGCTGGCCCCAAGTGAGGTCTTACATAATGGAGTCCACAAATATCTGCACTCCACAAGGTTAATACTAGTCCAGACTTGCTGGTTCATCCTCCACCTCTCTTGTAGCGTCCTTACGGTTAGGTACAATGAAGTTTTCCAGTAACACCTCCATCATCTTAGCCCTCCATGTTATCTTGGCCCCCATGTAGGCTCCAATTCTCCCAATCGATTTCTTGTGGTTAAAGCTAACCCATAGATCCAGGGAGCTTTGCCCTGCATGCATGATCTCTTCTGGCACTGTGCAGCCAGTGTGTCAACCATCACTCTATGCTCTCATCATACTCTTGCCTTTGGCCTCCTTCTGATCTGTGGTGGCTATACCTCATGCAATTACCACTTGGGACCTCCAGAGAAAGCGTTCCTGCTATGTAATCGCTGCTTCTCCCTGACACTCTCTCAGTCCATAGCCGTCAAAAATTCCATCGGATTTTTGATCAGCAGTGCCACTCTCCTCCACCTCGCCCTTGTCCCTTATCTTTCCTCAGATCTGGTATCCCGTTGGAAAGATGACATAGTTAATCATACCTGTTAGCTTGGATTTTGTGAGAGCTATGATGTCCGGCGAATCCACTTTGACCTCTTTCGTTCACTCATCCCACTTATAGTTGTTATTCAATCAGCGTTTGTGTTATCAAACCTTCAGATTTCCCTCTCCAACACATGTGGTTTGGGGGGCTGTGAGGGGTGGGAGACCTGGTAGTGTACTATGGGATTCTATACTTGGTGTTGGGTGTTAATGTGTGTGTGATGTTAATGTTTTTTTTTGTGTATGTGTGTGTGTGTGTGTGCTTGTGTGTGTTTGTGTGTGTGTGTGTGTGTGTGTTGTGTGTGTGTGAGGTGTGTGTGTGTGTGTGTGTGTGTTGTGTTTGTGTGTGTGTGTGTGGTTTTAACGTGCGAGTTTGTGTGTAAACCATAAAATTAACAAAGTAATTTAACCATAGCCAACACCATTTTTTAAACCAATTAACATTTATTATTATTAAGTCTCAAGAAGCGCTAAGCCCGTAAGGGTCACATATATACATATAACCCCCCCCTTCCTCTTAAACTAAACAGCAAGTTAAGAGACTGCTTATACCACAGACCCACACAACAACCCACAGCAGGGACAGCGAGAGCGCGCTAGTCACGGCCTTCCTTTTCCTGGAATATAAGATGGTTTTTGAGGTCTATGCAAGTGTTCTGGCAAGGTTGCTAAGTGTGTCATGTAGAGAACAATCCTAGAAGTGATTTTTAATCTGCCTGAGCCACATAAGTGTGGAGAGAGCCACAATTTTGTAAGTGATCTAGAAAATAAAAACGTTGTGGCGCAGATGGGGCAGGCTAGTGTGTAAGGCGACGTTGTCAAGTTGTCACCCAAGAAAGATAATAAAGTGAAACAATCGTGCCCCAGTGAGAGAAAAACTGTGAATAGGTACATTAATAACGAAAGAAATTGAGGTGGATCTATGGCCAGGACGTACATCGAGCTGGATCAACGCAGTACGTCACATCGAGCTGGACAATCTCAGTGCATAATCAGCTGCACTACCAAGTACTTGATCACACTATGTAAGTGGATGTTTGGGGTTGGGTTCCGGTTTCAATTAACCGCCAAGCTGAATGTGAATGGTCTAACTCTGCCATAGCAACGATAATAAATAAGCACTCAAGTATTCCAATAAGGAATAGCAAATGGTAATTTAGCCTCTTTATGAACAAGGCGATTAACTTACTATAATAGCAGGTCAAGCATAGGCAACAATGTAAGTTAGGTGAGAGAAGTCTCAGGAGGTTGGGAGTCAGGACGACAAAGAGGTTTGTGGACACAAGCGACCACTGAGAATCCACCATAACACCTATTCAAGCACGTTCAATAATTAGAAAAAGTGCAAAGGTGTTGCAACAAGACAAGTCCCATGAGCTACGGGGATTGTCCTATGAAGATAAGGTTGAGGGAAATCGGCCTGACGACACTGGAGGACAGAGTTGTCATGGAGACATGATAACGACAAATAAAATACAGCGCGGAATAGTACTAAGATGACAAAGACGGGATGTTCCAGAGATGGGACATAGACACAAGAGGTCACAATTGGAAGTTGAAGACTCAGATGAATCAAAGGGATGTTAGGAAGTATTTCTTCAGTCATAGAGTAGTCAGGCCATGAAATAGCCTAGAAAGTGATGTAGTGGAGGCAGGAACCATACATAGTTTTAAGGCGAGGTATGATAGAGCTCATGGGGCAGGGAGAGAGAGGACCTAGTAGCAATCAGCGAAGAGGCGGGGCCAGGAGCTGTGACTCGACCCCTGCAACCACAAATAGGTGAGTACACACACACACACACACAGACCAGCTTCCATAATACTTTCTTTTTTTTTTTTTAAGAAAAACATTCACAAATTACAAAGAGTGACACAAAGAATGGGTGTGGTGCGTCTTGAGTGTTTCATGGACGGGTCTCCTGGACCCGGTCTTCTCCATCTCAAACTTGTACTCATTTCACTGCGCCTCGACGACAGTGGTGCACTCTAACATACAGTGAAAATCAAGGCACACTCACAAAATATTTCAGAAACGTAATGTAAGTTTAAAGTCTGTTGTTCTTAATAAATAAATAGAGCTAACAAAACTCGTTTATATATATATATATATATATATATATATATATATATATATATATATATATATATATATATATATATATATATATATATATATAATGGATTCCAATACACTTCGTGGTATCAGTAAGTGCACTTGGAGACATCAAAGAGTGCACTCAGAGTGCATTAGATGCACCAGAGTGCATTCAGAGGCACAAGAGTGCACACCACAGACTCCTGGGGGAACTGTTGCATATAGTCTACTAATCCTATTAGAGAGGATGCAATGCCTCTCCCGCGCGGAGGAGGCATTCAATCCTCTGGGGGGAAGAGGCTTCAGAGACTTAAGAGGGAAGCAAGAGGTTTAAGAGGGTTGAATGAGGTTAAGGGGAGTTAGGAAGAGGCAGGGAAGTAATGGGTAACGAGTCACATAGAAGCTGGTACATGGTGAATCATTTTTTCCATTGTCTTCCGTTTTAAGTTGTTTTCCTCTTCCTCTTCTTTATCTTCCCCTTCCTCTTCTTTATCTTCCTCTTCCTCGGCTCAAAAGATCGAGCGTCATTTAGAAAGTCTGAGCAAAAGAAAGTTTTATAGTTTGAAAGAAAAAAGTTAACTGACTTTTTTTGTCTCGATCTTGGTGGCTCAGCCAGCCAACTCTTACCCCCCTATTACTACTACTACTGATACTACTGCTACCACTACTACTACTAATACTACTACTACTGCTGCTGCAACTACTACTACTACTACTACTACTACTACTACTGATACTACTGCTACCACTACTACTACTACTGCTACTACTAATACTACTACTACTGCTGCTGCAACTACTACTACTACTACTCATACTACTGCTACCACTACTACTACTGCTGCTACTGCTGCTACTACTAATACTACTACTGCTGCTGCTGCAACTACTACTACTACTACTATACTACTACTCATACTACTGCTACCACTACTACTACTGCTGCTACTGCTGCTACTACTAATACTACTACTGCTGCTGCTGCTGCAACTACTACTACTACTACTATACTACTACTCATACTACTGCTACCACTACTACTACTGCTGCTACTGCTGCTACTACTAATACTACTACTACTGCTGCTGCTCCAACTACTACTACTACTATACTACTACTCATACTACTGCTACCACTACTACTACTGCTGCTACTACTAATACTACTGCTGCTGCTGCTACTACTACTACTACTACTGCTGCTGCTGCTGCTGCTGCAACTACTACTATACTACTACTGATAATACTGCTACCACTACTACTACTGCTGCTACTACTAATACTAATACTGCTGCTGCTGCAACTACTACTACTACTACTATACTACTACTCATACTACTGCTACAACTACTACTACTGCTGCTACTGCTACCACTACTACTACTGCTGCTACTGCTACCACTACTACTACTGCTGCTACTGCTACCACTACTACTGCTCCTGCTGCAACTACTACTACTACTACTATACTACTACTATACTACTGCTACCACTACTACTACTGCTGCTACTGCTGCTACTACTACTACTACTACTACTACTACTACTACTACTACTACTGCTACTACTACTACTACTGCTATACTACTGCTCATACTACTGCTACCACTACTACTACTGCTACCACTACTACTACTGCTGCTACTGCTAATACTACTGCTCTGCTCCTGCTGCAACTACTACTACTATACTACTACTATACTACTGCTACCACTACTACTACTGCTGCTACTGCTGCTACTACTACTACTACTACTACTACTACTACTGCTGCTGCTACTACTACTACTGCTGCTACTACTACTACTACTAATAATAATAATGTACTGCTACTCTACTACTACTACTACTACTGCTGCTACTACTACTATTAAGCTACTGCTGCTGCTACTACTCTACTACTACTACTACTGCTACTACTACTACTATCACCATTATCACTGTTAGGTAAGACACATATGCAACAGTTAGACAACTTTATTCCGAAACGTTTTGCCTACACAGTAGGCTTCTTCAGTCGAATACAGAAAATAGGCAGGAACAGTAGAGATGTGAAGACGATGTAATCAGTCCATCACCCTTGTAGTCGTAGAATTTGAGGTTGTCAGTCCCTCGGCCTGGAGAAGTTCAGTTCCATAGTCATGGAACTGAACTTCTCCAGGCTGAGGGACTGACAACCTCAAATTCTACGACTACAAGGGTGATGGACTGATTACATCGTCTTCACATCTCTACTGTTCCTGCCTACTTTCTGTATTCGACTGAAGAAGCCTACTGTGTAGGCGAAACGTTTCGGAATAAAGTTGTCTAACTGTTGCATGTGTCTTACCTAACAACCTGTCGGTATTGTATACCATTTTGATGTTCACCATCATCACTACTATTACTACTACTAATAATAATAATACTCATATTAATGTCAAGCAGATTACTATTTTCTTCGTCACAGGTGCTCTATAAAAGAGAATATGCAACAATTTACAAGTTATACTGATATATACGAGGCTGATGATCTGTATAAACAAATGCTGGGTTAACAGGCTGCTGAAATTGGAAATAAGCCTCAATATTAATAACAAATTAGGATAGCCATTTTTTTTAACTAACCGAAAGCTTGTAGGATGATCAGGCAAGGTCCTGTGTCAGTTTTGTACTTGTAAAATAAATCTAAGACAGTAATTTAAGTGGATTCAAAACTATTTTCTAACAGATTTTAAGTAAGGATAGGCTACAAATGCGTTTTACGCTATAATGCGTAAAACCTCGGAATGGTGGGGTTTTGAAACCCTGGCGAGGGGGGTTAGCAAGCTAACATCTCTGTGGTGCATAAAAATACCAAGCTGGATGAAATCTTATTGGTTAACACAATGGCCTGGAGTTGTACGACTCACTCGGAATAGGTTCAAATCCCACCCGTTCCCCTGGTTTCTTTTCGATCGTCTTATTAGGATTTCGTGAGCTACAATGTGCAACTTACCGGGGTCTTTGTTAATTATAGAAGACTCTATAATTGCTATTGTTTGGTTATGCTTAATTATGGTATTTGGAGGCATTTTGGCTTTTATGTACGTTGTTATGAACAATTTTTGTATCAGAGAATATAATTAACAATTTCCATGTTATATATTAGAAATACATTATGCATTCAATATCTAAATACAACAAAATTTAATATATTAAGCTCGGTAATTGTTATGGGACAGGGAGTGGAAGAGATAAAAGTGTATAGAATATTTGAGAAGATGCACCACCCTGGGAGGGGAGGTGGTAGCTCAGTAACTGTGCGAAAGGCAGTGATGGACGAAACATGAGACATGGTGGTGCGTCGCTCTGCCTGGCTCCGTAATCAGGTTAGGAGAGGCGCAGGGGTGTTGTGGTTGGCGAACCATGTATGTATACAGCAGCTGGGTGGGTAGCTACCTGGTTACCTATTGTATTGCTGCTGTATCAAACATCTTGTACATCAGGTGTTGGTATTTTAGTCATGTTTTATGTTGAGGAGGGTTGAATACAGCCTTGTTTATAAGTAGTGATGTGCACCAGGATGTTGATGTTTACTGATGTGTTGATGTTATTGATGTGTTAATGTTGCTTAGTGATGAATTCATGTGTTGATGTTATTTACTGATGTGTTGATGTTTACTGATGTGTTGATGGTTATAAATTTAATGTTGTTTACTGATGTGCTGTTTAATAATGTGTTGTTTACTGATGTGCTGTTTAATAATGTGTTTACTGATGTGTTGTTGTTTGCTAATGTATTTACTGATTTGATGTTGCTTACTGTGTTGAAGTTTACTAATGTATTGATACTCTTCAGAGATGTGTTGATGTTGTTTACTGATGTGGTGATATTGTTTAGAGATGTAGTGATGGGTTTCAGTGATATGTCTGATCCAAGAAACTGGAGTTACCCTTCCCTCCCCTGGGTCAAGACCATAACTTGCCCCCGTGACGGGTGTGCAGTGCTTACCTTGGAGCTTCGCTGTTTGAGTAACCTCTTGAGCACGGCCAGCGGCTGGTCACACTTGTCTTCCAGGTGCTCAATGGTGAGAGGCAGGTCCTTGGGCAGGTGCTCACGCGGGTAGGTGAAGTGGAAGCTCACTTTCTCGCCCAGGAAAGGGAAGCAGGTGACCAGGTAGGTGAGGTAGGCGCGGGCTATGGCGTACTCCACGTCTGGGGTAAACACCGCCACAGACATAGGTGCTCTCCAGTACCTGGCTACCTGTAGTTACACATGACATAGGGATCAATGTTAATGTGCAACGGGTGGGAACAAGGTTTGTGCAACGGCAGGTAACAGTTGTATTGCAATGACAGAAACAGCGTTGTTCTTCAGAAACTGCAAAGAACACTGCTAAAAAATATTAGGACTCTCTCTCTCCCTCCCACAGAGCTAAGTTGCAAGACTGTCTCAGTCAATGAGGTTCCTGCCACAGGCGGAAATGCGGCAAGAGTGCGAAAAGAAGCAACAAAAAAGTCGACCAGAGCGCGGAAGGTTGTGAGGGAAGAGTGTGAGCAAGACTGCGTCAGGAGTGAAATAGCTCAGAAAAGTACCTAAGAGTTTCTTAAAGCAGGTAGGAAAGCGTGAGACGTTGAAAAGCCTCTCTTTCTCTCTCTCCAGATTTAAGGCTGAATGATTACAAATATATTATATATATATATATATATATATATATATATATATATATATATATATATATATATATATATATATATATATTATATAATATATATGTGTGTGTATGTATATATATATATATATAATATATATATATATATATGTGTGTGTGTGTATGTATATATATATATATATATATATATATATGTATATATATATATATATATATATATATATATATGTATATATATATATATATATATATATATATTATATATATATATATATATATATATATATATATATATATATCTTCAGCTCTACAGCGCCTTGCTTCAGCTCTACAGCGCCTTGTTTCAGCTCTACAGCGCCTTGTTTCAGCTCTACAGCGCCTTGTCTCAGCTCTACAGCGCCTTGATGCTAATCTCTCTCGCTCTATATACATTTTTCCACTTCATAAGCTACAGAAAAAATGCCATTATTCAGAAATTATAAATATATGCAAATGGCTCCAGGCTGGACCAGGCGGGATGAATATATGTAAATCACCTCTGAATCTCTTCTAAATCACCCCTGAATCTCTTCTAAATCACCCCTGAATCTCTTCTAAATCACCCCTGAATCTCTTCTAAATCACCCCTGAATCTCTTCTAAATCACCCCTGAATCTCTTCAAAATCACCCATAAATCTCTTCTAAATTTCCTCTGAATCTCTTCTAAATCACTCCTGAATATTTTCTTAGTCACTTCTGAATCTTCTAAATCACCCCTGAATCTCTTCTAAACTACTCCTGAATTCTTTTAAATCACTCCTGAATTCTTCTAAATCACTCCTGAATCTCTTCTAAATCGCCCCTAAATCTCTTCTAAATCGCCCCTAAATCTCTTCTAAATCACCCCTTCTCTTAAGTGCACCCTTTCCAATTCTGGATCAGAAGAGAGAGGAGAGAGAGAGAGAGAGAGAGAGAGAGAGAGAGAGAGAGAGAGACAGAGAGAGAGAGAGAGAGAGAGAGAGAGAGAGAGAGAGAGAGAGAGAGAGAGAGAGAGAGAGAGAGAGAGAGAGGTACTTTACCACTCACCTGCTTGACAGACATATAAAGAGACGTTGACTGTCTAGAGAACTTCGCTAATTGAATTTCCCGACACGACGAAATAGGGTCCCTTTCTCAGTGGAAATAGGGACCTTTTCTCAGTGGAAATAGGGACCCTTTCTCAGTGGAAATAGGGACCCTTTGTCAAAAAAATAGGGACCCCGTTTCTGTGGAAATGGGGACCCTTGCTCGGTTAAAATAGGTATCCTCATTATCAGTGTATATATGGACTTTCTCAGCGGAAACAGGTATCTATATATAAAATTAATAGATTATTATTATTACTGTTATTATTATTATTATTAATCTTGAGAGTAACTACATAATATTAATTTTACTGGCCTATGGCCGGGCTCCCAAAGTAGCAAGATTCTCGAAACTCATCAAAGGTATATTAACTCATCAAAGGTATATTAACTCATCAAAGGTATATTAACTCTTCAAAGGTATATTAACTCATCAAAGGTATATTAACTCATCAAAGGTATATTAACTCATCAAAGGGATTTCAGCTTCTGCTCAATATATGTCTGTGTTTTAGACATTTCTGGTTTTGTTCAATATATCTTTGTTTTAGACATTTCAGTTTCTATTCAATACATACCTGTTTTAGACATTTCTATCTGTGTTCACTATGTCTCTGTGGTGTAACAGTAATACGATATTTCTGATCAGAATACGTAAATAACCAGCCAGTGGTGTACCACCAGAAGTATTGCAGATAATAGTTGCCAACTGGCGCTCTTAAACAAAATATTATTACCCAACACATCTGCAACTGTAATGTCCTTGCCATATTATTTACAGTTTATTTTAACCATTTTCCGCACAATTGCTTCCCAAACGATTTTTATATATAGAAATAGTGACATGAAGGTATGTAGGCAACCCATTATATGAATGCACTTTGTTTACAAGGGACTCTCTCGTGATTGGCTGGAGCTCAGCCATACGCAGTCGATATAGATGAAATGGGACTTCTGATTGGTGGGCAGTATTCTGCTTCCCTATTAGCCGAGACTTTCAATATCAGGTACGAGAATTAATGAGTCTGATATTATGAGTCTCTACAGCAAGGGAAAATATAACAAATATAGTTATATGTCCTTTGAAAGGGCCAGTTTTTACATTAAAATGTCAAAGTGATGAAGACTAACCTCTATAACAAACAGTAATTACGGCTAAATTCTCTTGCCTCTACCAGTAAAGGAAATTCTGGCAACTATACACTATAGGGTTGCCAGCTATGTTAATTTTTTTTTAACTGGCCAAACAGGATACATGATTTAGGTCGAAAACTAATATAACTAATCTCCCCCCTCCTCTCCCCCCAAAAAAAGGATAGATTAATTAGTGTATCCCACAAAATTCTGGTAGGGGATTCAATTATATGCTTATTTAAACCTCCGCACGCCGTTTTAAATTGCTTTGTGCAGTGTAAATAGCGTTTAACGTGTAATAACCAGGGTTCTCTCCAACAATGAACGACCCACCGCTAGTCCTAACACAGGATATTAACTGCCACGTTTTTAACTAGATATTTTGTATCCTTTGTTACTGCTAGTTTAGAGGGCTGCTATTTCATTACTACTAGTAGAGGTTTTCTGGGTCATTACTAGGTCAACAGATTGCTTCTATGGTAAGACTTCCATTTTTCTGAATAGTAGGTTGCTAGTTTTTACTAATTAAACAGACTGCTAATTCATTACTACTAGTTTCGTGAGTTCTAGTTCATTACCACTAGTTTCGTGAGTTTCTAGTTCATTACTACTAGTTTCGTGAGTTTCTAGTTCATTACTGCTAGTTTCGCGAGTTTCTAATTCATTACTACTAGTCTCGCGAGTTTCTAGTTCATAACCACTAGTTTCGTGAGTTTCTAGTTCATTACTACTAGTTTCGTGAGTTTCTAGTTCATTACTACTAGTTTCGTGAGTAACTATTCATTACCACTAGCTTCGTGAGTTTCTAATTCATTACTGCTAGTTTCGCGAGTTTCTAGTTCATAACCACTAGTTTCGTGAGTTTCTAGTTCATTACCACTAGTTTCGTGAGTAACTATTCATTACCACTAGCTTCGTGAGTTTCTAATTCATTACTGCTAGTTTCGTGAGTTTCTAGTTCATAACCACTAGTTTCGTGAGTTTCTAGTTCATAACCACTAGTTTCGTGAGTTTCTAGTTCATTACCACTAGTTTCGTGAGTTTCTAGTTCATAACCACTAGTTTCGTGAGTTTCTAGTTCATTACCACTAGTTTCGTGAGTAACTATCTCATTACCACAAGTTTAACAAACGGCTAGTTCATTAGTAACGGCTAAAAGCGAGGCTAAACGCATCTGTGTTTTAAAACTAAATAACGGAATATAATACCCAGTATTAAAACACCGTGTTATATAAACAGCTTTGTAGTATACCAGATTATGTAAAAGAGAGAGAGAGAGAGAGAGAGAGAGAGAGAGAGAATCTTGCCTGCTCTATCCCCTTGACATCCAGAGCCACACCACTACAACCACACTTTATGGACATTTAACACACTTCACGGCTCATATAAACTCAGATCCGGCCACGGCAGGTACATGGTACGCCCACATGTGCATTAGGTGGTGTCACCTGTGTTACTACTAAAGCTAGCTAAAGCTCTCTCTTCACACGATGAGTGTCCGGGTTCGATTCCCGGCGAGGGTAGAAACATTGGGCGTGTTTCCTTACACTGGTTGTCTATGTCCACCCATCAGTAAAATGGGTACCTGCGTGTTAGTTGACTGGTGTGGGTCGTATCCTGGGACAAAATTGACCTAATTTGCCTGATATATAGGTGACATCATTGACATACTACTTATGTAGAAAGCCGTTTGCTCAGCATAACAAACGGCTTTCTACATAGTAGTATGTCAATGATGTCACCTATGGTCTGTATACCTTATTATTATTATATTATGTAAGTCACGTAGAGTCACTCGTAAATCGCCTACGGCCAGCAGTGTGTAATATAACCTTCACTAATAGCCACTTAAAGCTGTACAGCCTCCCCATGTAGCTCTTGAAGCACATATGGTGACATACCTGTGTAAGCCAGAAGAGTCTGTCTACGGAAGTCTGTGTAGCCAGACAGACAGGGGAAGCTCGGGTAAGTCTGGTATACTGAGGACCTGTGAACACGTGGTCGTGAGTCTTGTAACGTCTTCGAGCGTCCCACCGTCCCATCACCTCGTCCACCACGAAACCAGCACCCATCACCACCCCTTCAGTGTCCTTCTGCTTCCCTTCACCGTCGCCGCCGGCAGTAGGGTCAGTGTTGATAGCTGCAGAGCGTAGGAAGGCCAGGTACTCCGTGTGGTTGGTGGAGGAGAGCGCAGAGGTCCACGAGTGTGGCACAACCTCGGGGATAACCACCCCACCACACCCGCCGCCAACGCCCACGTCCTCACGCCCATGCATCAGTCGGAGCGTCAGCAGGATGTTGCTAGTAGTGAGGGCTACGATGCTGAACATGCCCACACCCCACACCTTGCATAGCATCTGTAACACGTAAATAAAAACCCGTGGGTTAGCAAATCTGATGTTCGCGTCCCTCATAAAGTTGAGAGATTTAAGGAAAGTAAGTTTATTCAGGTACAGGTACACATAAATACAGTTACATAAATTATCATACATAGCAGCAAATGTGTAGATTACCCAGGATAACTCCAAAAAAGTCGGACAAAGTGACTTATTTCCATTGGGGTCTTTGTAATATCTTACTATTTAACCCTTACAAGTTAAAATATTAAGTAACGCAACTGTGTGAAAATCAGTCAAAATAAAAGGATATACTAGGAGTAATGTAAACTCAGTTATTTACATTCACCTTAAAGAGAGGATCAGATCACAGTAATAGGTACATGTATGTTACAGTAATAGGTACATGTGTGTTTCAGTAATAGGCACAAGTATGTTAGCCATACAAATCACTCTCCTCCTGGCCTGTAGCGAGTGCTTCACAGGTCAAGGTAACACCAACACACTTCCCACACTCTCCTCCCGGCCTGTAGCGAGTGCTTCACAGGTCAAGGTAACACCAACACACTTCCCGCACTCTCCTCCCGGCCTGTAGCGAGTGCTTCAAAGGTCAAGGTAACACCAACACACTTCCCGCACTCTCCTCCCGGCCTGTAGCGAGTGCTTCACAGGTCAAGGTAACACCAACACACTTCCCGCACTCTCCTCCCGGCCTGTAGCGAGTGCTTCACAGGTCACGGTAACACCAACACACTTCCCACACTCTCCTCCCGGCCTGTAGCGAGTGCTTCACAGGTCAAGGTAACACCAACACACTTCCCGCACTCTCCTCCCGGCCTGTAGCGAGTGCTTCACAGGTCAAGGTAACACCAACACACTTCCCGCACTCTCCTCCCGGCCTGTAGCGAGTGCTTCACAGGTCACGGTAACACCAACACACTTCCCACACTCTCCTCCCGGCCTGTAGCAAGTGCTTCACAGGTCACGGTAACACCAACACACTTCCCACACTCTCCTCCCGGCCTGTAGCGAGTGCTTCACAGGTCAAGGTAACACCAACACACTTCCCGCACTCTCCTCCCGGCCTGTAGCGAGTGCTTCACAGGTCACGGTAACACCAACACACTTCCCACACTCTCCTCCCGGCCTGTAGCGAGTGCTTCACAGGTCAAGGTAACACCAACACACTTCCCGCACTCTCCTCCGGCCTGTAGCGAGTGCTTCACAGGTCAAGGTAACACCAACACACTTCCCGCACTCTCCTCCCGGCCTGTAGCGAGTGCTTCACACATCAGGGTAACACCAACACACTTCCCACACTCTCCTCCCGGCCTGTAGCGAGTGCTTCACAGGTCACGGTAACACCAACACACTTCCCACACTCTCCTCCCGGCCTGTAGCGAGTGCTTCACACATCAGGGTAACACCAACACACTTCCCACACTCTCCTCCCGGCCTGTAGCGAGTGCTTCACAGGTCACGGTAACACCAACACACTTCCCGCACTCTCCTCCCGGCCTGTAGCGAGTGCTTCACACATCAGGGTAACACCAACACACTTCCCACACTCTCCTCCCGGCCTGTAGCGAGTGCTTCACAGGTCACGGTAACACCAACACACTTCCCACACTCTCCTCCCGGCCTGTAGCGAGTGCTTCACAGGTCACGGTAACACCAACACACTTCCCACACTCTCCTCCCGGCCTGTAGCGAGTGCTTCACAGGTCACGGTAACACCAACACACTTCCCGCACTCTCCTCCCGGCTGTAGCGAGTGCTTCACAGGTCACGGTAACACCAACACACTTCCCGCACTCTCCTCCCGGCCTGTAGCGAGTGCTTCACAGGTCACGGTAACACCAACACACTTCCCACACTCTCCTCCCGGCCTGTAGCGAGTGCTTCACAGGTCAAGGTAACACCAACACACTTCCCGCACTCTCCTCCCGGCCTGTAGCGAGTGCTTCACAGGTCACGGTAACACCAACACATTTCCCCACACTCTCCTCCCGGCCTGTAGCGAGTGCTTCACAGGTCACGGTAACACCAACACACTTCCCACACTCTCCTCCCGGCCTGTAGCGAGTGCTTCACAGGTCACGGTAACACCAACACACTTCCCGCACTCTCCTCCGGCCTGTAGCGAGTGCTTCCACAGGTCACGGTAACACCAACACACTTCCCGCACTCTCCTCCCGGCCTGTAGCGAGTGCTTCACACATCAGGGTAACACCAACACACTTCCCACACTCTCCTCCCGGCCTGTAGCGAGTGCTTCACAGGTCACGGTAACACCAACACACTTCCCGCACTCTCCTCCCGGCCTGTAGCGAGTGCTTCACAGTCACGGTAACACCAACACACTTCCCGCACTCTCCTCCCGGCCTGTAGCGAGTGCTTCACACATCAGGGTAACACAACACACTTCCCACACTCTCCTCCCGGCCTGTAGCGAGTGCTTCACAGGTCACGGTAACACCAACACACTTCCCACACTCTCCTCCCGGCCTGTAGCGAGTGCTTCACACATCAGGGTAACACCAACACACTTCCCACACTCTCCTCCCGGCCTGTAGCGAGTGCTTCACAGGTCAACGTAACACCAACACACTTCCCACACTCTCCTCCGGCCTGTAGCGAGTGCTTCACAGGTCACGGTAACACCAACACACTTCCCACACTCTCCTCCCGGCCTGTAGCGAGTGCTTCACACATCAGGGTAACACCAACACACTTCCCACACTCTCCTCCCGGCCTGTAGCGAGTGCTTCACACATCAGGGTAACACCAACACACTTCCCACACTCTCCTCCCGGCCTGTAGCGAGTGCTTCACACATCAGGGTAACACCAACACACTTCCACACTCTCTCCCGGCCTGTAGCGAGTGCTTCACAGGTCACGGTAACACCAACACACTTCCCACACTCTCCTCCCGGCCTGTAGCGAGTGCTTCACAGGTCACGGTAACACCAACACACTTCCCACACTCTCCTCCCGGCCTGTAGCGAGTGCTTCACACATCAGGGTAACACCAACACACTTCCCACACTCTCCTCCCGGCCTGTAGCGAGTGCTTCACAGGTCACGGTAACACCAACACACTTCCCACACTCTCCTCCCGGCCTGTAGCGAGTGCTTCACACATCAGGGTAACACCAACACACTTCCCACACTCTCCTCCCGGCCTGTAGCGAGTGCTTCACACATCAGGGTAACACCAACACACTTCCCACACTCTCCTCCCGGCCTGTAGCGAGTGCTTCACACATCAGGGTAACACCAACACACTACCCACACTCACATTTTTCATTAAAATTATATAAGTTGAATTCCAATATTTCATAAATCACAAAACGTTCTCCCCTCCGGTAATAATTATATAATTTTTGAATTTATTCGAAGTTAAAATAATACTTGAAGTCTGGACTTATTTAAGAAATGAAATGAGATGTGTATGCATATATATATATATATATATATATATATATATATATATATATATATATATATATATATATATATATATATTACACACACACACACACACGTACTGAGACTGGCAACAGACCACAACAGAGTCAAATAAGAAACAGTTAAACGCGAAGAAAAATGATCTCAAAGTGTTTTTCTCTGAGTGGAAGAGAGGGAGGGGGGGTCGAGGAAGAGGGCACAGAGGAAGAGAGGAGGAGGAATGGGGAGCAGGGAGAGAGGGGTGGAAGGGAGAAGAGAGAGAGAGAGTGAGAGTACGGAATTAATTGAAGAAGACGTAGAGACCGTCTGTGGAAGATGGAAAAAGAATTTGATGTCAAGATAACGAAGAATTATAGAGGACAGAAGGAGCTGTGAAAGAGAGAGAGACTGTGGCACATACAGGTTCTCCACGAGACGTCCTCCTCTATGCCTTCCCCCACCTCACTCAGAGTACCACTTAACACCAACTCCCTCCCCCCCCCCCCCGTCATTCCTAAGGACTTACTAGTACCCCCCTCCCTTACCTCTCTCAACGAATTTCAGACACGGAAGACAGGTCTTTACGTCGGGAGAGGAGGAGGGGTTTCAAGGGGTCTTTTGGAGGGTCTAAGAACCTCCAACATGGTTCCAGGACCTGCCCTGGGTCTCAGGACCTGCCCTAGGTCCTGGGACCTCACAACATGGTCCCAGAACCTGCCCTGGGTCCTGGGACCTCGGGACCTCATAAGAAGCACAGACTAATCACTTGCAATCAGAGTGAGAGGCGGTAGAAGTTTGGATAAAAGTTGAGCGAGTGAAGAATGGATAAAAACGTTTGAGAGAGATGGTGGGGTGATGGGGAGGAGTGATTCAGAGATGATAGGAAGGGGTAATTCAGAGATGATAGGAAGGGGTAATTCAGAGACGATAGGAAGGGGTAATACAGAAATGATGGTAAGTGGTGATTCAGACAGATGATAGGAAGGGGTGATTGAGATAGATGATGAGAAGGAGTTGTAACAGCACTAGTCTTTGGTAAACAAAACAGACTTGCCTACACGGTTGCCTCACCAGAGTACGCTAGTCAACTCCTGTCTTCAATAAATAATAAAAATACCACAACACAAGTAACATGTAAATGGTCCAAGTCAGACCGAAACGTCGTCGTAGGCTCCTCTCTCTCTCCTCTATGCGGGTTATTTGTGTATCCTGCCTTCCATGGCAGCCAGGCTGTGATAGGTCCTGCCTTCCATGGCAGCCAGGCTGTGATAGGTCCTGCCTTCCATAGCAGCCAAGCGGTGATAGGTCCTGCCTTCCATAGCAGCCAAGCGGTGATAGGTCCTCCCTTCCACAGCAGCCAAGCGGTGATAGGTCCTGCCTTCCATAGCAGCCAAGCGGTGATAGGTCCTGCCTTCCATAGCAGCCAAGCGGTGATAGGTCCTCCCTTCCACAGCAGCCAAGCGGTGATAGGTCCTGCCTTCCATAGCAGCCAAGCGGTGATAGGTCCTGCCTTCCACAACAGCCAAGCGGTGATAGGTCCTGCCTTCCATAGCAGCCAAGCGGTGATAGGTCCTGCCTTCCATAGCAGCCAAGCGGTGATAGGTCCTGCCTTCCATAGCAGCCAAGCGGTGATAGGTCCTGCCTTCCATAGCAGCCAAGCAGTGATAGGTCCTCCCTTCCACAGCAGCCAAGCGGTGATAGGTCCTGCCTTCCATAGCAGCCAAGCGGTGATAGGTCCTGCCTTCCATAGCAGCCAAGCGGTGATAGGTCCTGCCTTCCATAGCAGCCAAGCGGTGATAGTTCCTGCCTTCCATAGCAGCCAAGCAGTGATAGGTCCTGCCTTCCATAGCAGCCAAGCGGTGATAGGTCCTGCCTTCCATAGCAGCCAAGCGGTGATAGGTCCTGCCTTCCATAGCAGCCAAGCGGTGATAGGTCCTGCCTTCCATAGCAGCCAGGCTGTGATAGTTCCTGCCTTCCATAGCAGCCAAGCATTGATAGGTCCTGCCTTCCATAGCAGCCAGGCTGTGATAGGTCCTGCCTTCCATAGCAGCCAGGCTGTGATAGTTCCTGCCTTGCATAGCAGCCAGGCTGTGATAGGTCCTGCCTTGCATAGCAGCCAGGCTGTGATAGGTCCTGCCTTGCATAGCAGCCAGGCTGTGATAGGTCCTGCCTTCCATAGTAGCCAGGCTGTGATAGGTCCTGCCTTGCATAGCAGCCAGGCTGTGATAGGTCCTGCCTACCATAGCAGCCAGGCTGTGATAGGTCCTGCCTTGCATAGCAGCCAGGCTGTGATAGGTCCTGCCTTGCATAGCAGCCAGGCTGTGATAGGTCCTGCCTACCATAGCAGCCAGGCTGTGATAGGTCCTGCCTTGCATAGCAGCCAGGCTGTGATAGGTCCTGCCTTGCATAGCAGCCAGGCTGTGATAGGTCCTGCCTTGCATAGCAGCCAGGCTGTGATAGGTCTTGCCTTCCATAGTAGCCAGGCTGTGATACGTCCTGCCTTGCATAGCAGCCAGGCTGTGATAGGTCCTGCCTACCATAGCAGCCAGGCTGTGATAGGTCCTGCCTTGCATAGCAGCCAAGCGGTGATAGGTCCTGCCTTCCATAGCAGCCAAGCGGTGATAGGTCCTGCCTTCCACAGCAGCCAAGCGGTGATAGGTCCTGCCTTGCATAGCAGTCAGGCTGTGATAGGTCCTGCCTTGCATAGCAGCCAGGCTGTGATAGGTCCTGCCTACCATAGCAGCCAGGCTGTGATAGGTCCTGCCTTGCATAGCAGCCAGGCTGTGATAGGTCCTGCCTTCCATAGTAGCCAGGCTGTGATAGGTCCTGCCTTGCATAGCAGCCAGGCTGTGATAGGTCCTGCCTTGCATAGCAGCCAGGCTGTGATAGGTCCTGCCTTCCATAGCAGCCAGGCTGTGATAGGTCCTGCCTTGCATAGCAGCCAGGCTGTGATAGGTCCTGCCTTCCACAGCAGCCAGGCTGTGATAGGCACCTTCTTTGAGTGCTAGGTGGCGTCCACTACAGCACCTCCCGAGTGCTAGGTGGTGTCCACTACAGCACCTCCCCTGAGTGCTAGGTGGCGTCCACTATGGCACCTCCCCTGAGTGCTAGGTCGCGTCCAGTACAGCACCTCCCCTGAGTGCTAGGTGACGTCCAGTACAGCACCTCCCCTGAGTGCTAGGTGGCGTCCACTATGGCACCTCCCCAGAGTGCTACGTGACGTCCACTACGGCACCTCCCTTGAGTGATAGGTGGCGTCCACTATGGTACCTCCCCTGAGTGCTAGGTGGCGTCCACTACAGTACCTCCCCTGAGTGCTAGGTGGCGTCCACTACAACACCTCCCCTGAGTGCTAGGTGGCGTCCACTATGGCACCACCCCTTGGGTGCTAGGTGGCGTCTGCTACAGCACCTCCCTTGAGTGCTAGGTGGCGTCCACAATGGCACCTCCCCTGAGTGCTAGGTGGCGTCCACTACAGCGCCTCCCCTGAGTGCTAGGTGGCGTCCACTAAAGCACCTCCACTGACTGCTAGGTGGCGTCCACTATGGCACCTCCCCTGAGTGCTAGGTGACGTCCTCTACAGCACCTCCCCTGAGTGCTAGGTGGCGTCCACTACAGTACCTCCCCTGAGTGCTACGCGTCCACTACAGCACCTCCCCTGAGTGCTACGTGGCGTCCACTACAACACCTCCCCTGAGTGCTAGGTGGCATCCACTACAGCACCTCCCCTGAGTGCTAGGTGACGTCCACTACAGCACCTCCCCTGAGTGCTAGGTGACGTTCACTACAGCACCTCCCCTGAGTGCTAGGTGGCATCCACTACAGCACCTCCCCTGAGTGCTAGGTGGCATCCACTACAGCACCTCCCCTGAGTGCTAGGTGACGTCCACTACAGTACCTCCCCTGAGTGCTAGGCGTCCACTACAGTACCTCCCCTGAGTGCTAGGTGGCATCCACTACAGCACCTCCCCTGAGTGCTAGGTGGCATCCACTACAGCACCTCCCCTGAGTGCTAGGTGGCATCCACTACAGCACCTCCCCTGAGTGCTAGGTGGCATCCACTACAGCACCTCCCCTGAGTGCTAGGTGGCATCCACTACAGCACCTCCCCTGAGTGCTAGGTGACGTCCACTACAGCACCTCCCCTGAGTGCTAGGTGACGTTCACTACAGCACCTCCCCTGAGTGCTAGGTGGCATCCACTACAGCACCTCCCCTGAGTGCTAGGTGGCATCCACTACAGCACCTCCCCTGAGTGCTAGGTGACGTCCACTACAGTACCTCCCCTGAGTGCTAGGCGTCCACTACAGCACCTCCCCTGAGTGCTAGGTGGCATCCACTACAGCACCTCCCCTGAGTGCTAGGTGGCATACACTACAGCACCTCCCCTGAGTGCTAGGTGGCATACACTACAGCACCTCCCCTGAGTGCTAGGTGACGTCCACTACAACACCTCCCCTGAGTGCTAGGTGGCACGGGAGGGAGGGAGTAAAGAGGGAAGGAGAGAGTAGGAGAAATACAAACATTTAAAACTTTTACCACAGGTTTCCTTCCCAGTCATTCCTCCTCCTCCATTTTTATCGGGGTTTCTGCCTCCTCCTCATCTTCCATCTTCATTATCACCACTTGTCGCTCCTGGCCACAACCTTCCAGTGTACATCATGTTTACATCACACCACGATGAAGAATATCCCACTGAGAGAGAGAGAGAAAGTGCGTGTGTGTTCTCACTCAGCTGTGAAGGATGCTGGAGGCAACATCACCACGACCGGTCACATTTCACCAACCACACACACTGTTGGTGCTGGCAGCTTGCATCACCACGCCACCACCGGCTCATCAACAATAGTTTGGAGATACAGGTCAATGTTTCTCTAGTAATCATAATGGAACTAGCCAACATATTCCTTAATTAAAGAATCTACAGATATTTTTATAATCTTCCAGATATAAATTATATAAAGCTCTCTCACTTTTTCCATTTATATAATTTATAATGAGGGGTTGGCCGCCTAACGAGTGAATTATGTGGCTGGCAGTAGTTAATAGCATAATATACGTGTGTTTCTTTGTTCCTAAGTCTCTCTCTCTCTCTCTATATATATATATATATATCACAAACACACATACACCACACACACACACACACACACACACACAACCCCCGACACACACACACACACGACCCCCGCAACCTCAACTAGGTGAGTGAGTACACACACACACACACACACACACACACACACACACACACACACACACACACACACACACAAAGACAAATTAGATCCGGCCCTCTCCAATAATTATAGGAATGTCTTGCAGCATTCACAAGTAATTATTTGTCTCCCTCCTCATTCTCCCTCTCTCTCTCTCTCTCTCTCTCTCTTTCTCTCTCTCTCTCTCTTTCTCACTCTCTCTCCTCTCGCTCTCTCTCTTTCTCTCTCTCCCTCTCTCCTCTCTCGCTGTCTCTCCTTCTCTCTCGGTCTCTCTCTCTCTCCTCTCTCGCTCTCCTCTTTCTCTCTCTCCTCTCCCGCTCTCTCACTCTCTCCTCTCTCGCTCTCTCTCTCGCTCTCTCTCTCTCTCTCTCCTCTCTCTCTCTCCTCTCTCTCTCTCTCACTCTTTTTTTTTTTACACAGGGTTTGACATGGTTAAGGATCCCTAGCTTTATTGACAAGCTATTTACAGGTTAAGGATTCCTAACTTTATTGGCAAGCTAAGAGCTGTTACCTACATCAACTCATTTGAAAGCATTTTTATTGTTATGAGACATACAAGTAGGGAACAGGATGAAACTGGAGCCATCTGTGGGCCAGCATTTTCATTTGATCAACTGACTTTATCTCGTTGACATCATTATGTTGTACGAATGTGTTCCATACTCGAGTCATCCTGGGTATATATGATCTCAGATGGAGTGATGTTCTGGAGAAGGGTACAGCCAGAGTGAAGTTGCTGCTTTCTGCCCGTCTTGTGGCATAAAAGCTTGTTTCACGCTGTCCTCGAAGTGGATCTAAGTGTGGTACTTTGACAATATTGGTCTTGTACGTAACAGTAAGGCCACCCACATCCCTCCTATGTTGAAGGCTCTGCTGAAATGACAGATCTATCCAGGATGGGTCCAGGCGAGAGATGAGACGTCTTGCTCTGTTCTCTACTCTGTCAAGCAGTCGCAGATGAAAGGGGGGGCAGGCAAACCAGGAAAGTGGAGCATACTCAAGGTGTGAGCGTACTTGTGCCTCGTACAGAATCTTGCAACCCCTACTGTCAAGTAGATGCGAGATACGGCGAAGTGCTGTAAGCTTCCTGGCTGCCTTGTTTGCAAGATTTACAACATGGTTCTTCATGGTTAGTTTTGAGCCAAATTTCAGCCCAAGGATATCAACTTCTTCTCCAGGTGCCAACACTCTCCCATTCATCCTTACTACTGCACCGGCATTACCATCATGGTGCCTAGAGACGATCATCATTTGCGTTTTCTCAGGTGCAAATGTTACTTGCCATCTATTTCCCCAAGCTGATATAGCTCTCAGCTGGTGATTGATGTAGCTTAGAGCAGCTGGCATTTCTTCTCTTGGATAAGTGAATGTCAGTGTACAGTCGTCTGCATATGCATGTGATTCTCCCGCTCTCTCTCTCTCTCTCTCTCTCTCTCTCTCTCTCTCTCTCTCTCTCTCTTTTACACAGGGTTTGACAAGGTTAAGGATCCCTAGCTTTATTGACAAGCTATTTACAGGTTAAGGATTCCTAACTTTATTGACAAGCTAAGAGCTGTTACCTACATCAGCTCATTTGAAAGCATTTTTATTGTTATGAGACATACAAGTAGGGAACAGGATGAAGTTGGAGCCATCTCTCTCTCTCTCTCTCTCTCTCTCCGTCTCCCTCTCTCTCCTCTCTCTCTCTCGCTCTCTCTCGCTCTCTCCCTCTCTCTCCTCTCGCTCTCTCACTCGTCCCTCTATTATATAACACTCGTGATAGTCCTGGATTCTCCGCACTACCATAATAACTAACACCAACAACAACCACCATCAGCACAACAAACGACAACCACCGCCACCATAACAGCAACTAACTACCACTAAAAACAACCACCATCACCACAAACGACAACCACCACCACCACTACTAACAACATCACCACCACCAAAACAACAATTACCAAGAACACCCACCACAACAACAAAAGCAACAACAACAACAACAACAACAACAACAACAACTACCAACAACATCCACCACCCCCACAACAATACACCACGGTCACAACAACAACAACACCACCACCACCACCGCCATCACAAACAACTGTATAAAACAATAATATATTCTTTGAAAACTGAAATAGATTTTTAAAGCGAAAACAAAAGCAATTAATTTTTTGTGTAGGTGTAAAAAACAGAGATGTAAATACGAGTATATGCACACAGGCGTACATGTACACAGGCTTACATGTACAGTCATTACATATATAGATGGACATATACACAGGCTTACATGCAAAAACAGGCGTACATATGTAAGTTTATAGATGTACAATGTACATATATAGATGTACATGCATGCTCTCAGGCTTACATACACAGAGGTGTATTTTCACTCACAGACATTCAGACAAGCACACATAGTACTAGGTGTAAAGACATACATAAATGTATGCGCATACACAAGTGTTCGTACACATACCGTGAACGCGTGCATACAAAACTTTCAAGACGTGCCACAACTTCCTCAATTATTACGTCAAATTCTGCCAGACAAAACTTGTTCAAAATACCTCAAAAAGATGTACGCCATCTTCTTGAAACCGTACTTCTTCAAGAAGTACGACAACTTGTACAAGACGCACGACAACTTGTACAAGACGTACGACAATTTGCACAAGACGTACGACAACTTCTACAAGACGTACGACTTATACAAAATGAGCGACAACTTCTACAAGATGTACGGCAACTACAAGATATATAACCTTTACAAAATGTACTTCAAGACGTGCAACTACAAGACGTACGTCAACTTCTACAAGAAGTACAACTTTTACAAGACGTACAAGTACAAAACGTACAACTTCTACAAGACACTCATCTTCAAGACCAAACAAATTCTACAAAACGAACAATTTTTACAAGACGTACGACAACTTCTGCAAGACATACAACAACTTCTTGGAGGGGCACGATATCTTGGGAAGAACTGTACGATAACAAGGGCACAGTAGCGCCACTAAGACTATATTTCCTATGAATAACTAATGGTCGACTCGACATGTGATAACTCCGGCAAGCAATTTATATGAAAATTCGAGATATTTAAATAAATGGGAGAGAGGGAGAGAGAGAGAGAGAGACAGAGAGAGAGAGAGAGAGAGAGAGAGAGAGAGAGAGAGAGAGAGAGAGAGAGAGAGAGCGTAATTATCACGAGGTAATACTTACATGTACGCTGGGTATATACACATAGATCAGAATGTTTTCGAGTATATACATCTAAAAGGGTATATCTGTTTATACACTGAAGTCTCGCCCTAGATATACACCTAGAGGTGTATATCACAGTATATACACTAAAAGGTGCATGTATGTGTATGCACGTAGCTGTGCGTTTCACAGTGTATATACACACCTATAAGTGCATGAAGCTCTCAGTGTATATATCTTTCACAGAGTACAGAAACCTAGAGGGCATATCTCAGTGTGTAAACACAATTTACTTTATTCCTTGTTTTAGGGATTATATATACGGTATCAGTCTACATGACGGATGGAACAGCAGCTAAGATGGCAGCCAGATGCATCTGATAAATTCTGATGCACATACTGGATGGAACAGCAGCTAAGATGGCAGGAGGATGCATCAGATAAATTGTGATGTACATACTGGATGGAACAGCAGCTGAGATGGCAGGCGGATGCAGTTGATAGGCACACCACATGCAGGCTTTTAAAAGTGACATAATCAACTCTGACATGACCTCCTAGCTCGATGCCCGAGAGAGAGAGAGAGAGAGAGAGCCGGAGATGCAGCCTCCGTGCGAGTGGACTGAAGACAGAGGCAGTGAAAGGTTGACAGCTCTGTGATGGAAGCTCAGTGGCTGAGAGTATCCTGGTAGTGACTGATGGTATCTTGGCTGTGAATAATGGAATCTTGGCTGTGATTGGTTGATAGTATTCTGGCTGTGAATGATTAAGAATATCTTGGTATCTGGAGTTTACCTGGAGAGAGTTCCGGGGGTCAACGCCCCCGCGGCCCGGTCTGTGACCAGGCCTCCTGGTGGATCAGAGCCTGATCAACCAGGCTGTTGCTGCTGGCTGCACGCAAACCAACGTACGAGCCACAGCTCGGCTGGTCAGGAACCGACTTTAGGTGCTTGTCCAGTGCCAGCTTGAAGACTGCCAGGGGTCTGTTGGTAATCCCCCTTATGTATTCTGGGAGGCAGTTGAACAGTCTCGGGCCCCTGACACTTACTGTATGGTCTCTTAACGTGCTAGTGACACCCCTGCTTTTCATTGGGGGGATGTTGCATCGTCTGCCAAGTCTTTTGCTTTCGTAGTGAGTGATTTTCGTGTGTAAGTTCGGTACTAGTCCCTCTAGGATTTTCCAGGTGTATATAATTATGTATCCACCTGGCTGTGATTGAGAATATCTTGGTATCTTGGCTGTGATTGAGAATATCTTGGTATCTTGGCTGTGATTGAGAAAATCTTGGTGTCTTGGCTGTGACTGAGAGTATCTCAGCTGTGACTGACTGATAGTATCTTGACTGTGATTGATTGATAGTATCTTGGTATCTAGGCTGTGACTGATCAAGAGTAGCTTGGTATCTTAGCTGTTACTGAGAGTATCATAGCTGTGAGTGACTGACAGTATCTTGGTATCTTAGCTGCGACTGGCTGAGAGCATATTGGCTGTGAATATCCGAGAGTAACTTTGCTCTGACTGGGCGTGATAAAGAGCATGTGAATAATTAGTGAGTAACCCGCAGATGTGTCTCCCACATGTACGTGTTAGCACAGCTGAAGTGAGATTCTTCGAAGTCTTAATACAAATATATTTCAAGAAATATATTTCAACAAATTAACTCAATATTTTCGTAACACCTCAGCATCATCGAATCCACAACAGGGTTATTGTTTTTATTTTCAAAAATGCTAAACTATAGAAAATATTATAACAAGTACACGTGACAACGCAGCATTGAAAAAATAAATTCTTGAGCCAAATTAATAACTCAAGAAAACGCGGCAAAGCAGCATATAAACCGCGTAAATTTTGGAGCCAAATTAATAACAGGAAAACGCGCGAACGCGGCATGTAAGGCGCGTAAATTTTGTAGTCAAATTTACAAACCAAAACACAAGGCGACGCTGACAGCACATAAATTTTGGCACCAAATTCCTAGAGAGAGAAACATGTCAAGACAGAACCTTTACCACAAATTTTTGATCATCAGAGATGGGGCGACATCTATCAAGGCTTCATTTCGAGTGATGGTAGCAGCAGCAGTTCAGCAAGCGACCTCCCAGGGACCGGGGAAGACAACCTCCTCTCGTATAAAAAGACTTTCCACTGTCTTCGAAATCATTTTTCCCAGAAGTAACAGACGACAGGTTCCAATAATTATTTTCTGGTCTCCAAAAAAAATCGAAAAGATTTCTCACCATTTTTGTTATATTCGAGAATTTATTTTTTCTCATTCGTTTAAAAATAATTCATTTTCCCTACAATGAAATTTTAGTAACGCTCTTTTCAGACAATAAAAACATCATTTAATTTTTTTTTAGTCCGGGGATTCGATCCCTGGACTTCAGTGATGAGAGTCGCGCCTCGAACCACTAGGCTACGGATGCTGATATACAAAAGACTCTAATTAATGTTTTTTTTAAGACAGGAACATGTTCTAGGGATAATTTTAAGTCAGGAACATGTTCTAGGGATAATTTTAAGTCAGGAATATGTTCTAGGGATAATTTTAAGTCAGGAATATGTTCTAGGGATAATTTTAAGTCAGGAATATGTTCTAGGGATAATTTTAAGTCAGGAATATGTTCTAGGGATAATTTTAAGTCAGGAACATGTTCTAGGGATAATTTTAAGTCAGGAATATGTTCTAGGGATAATTTTAAGTCAGGAATATGTTCTAGGGATAATTTTAAGTCAGGAACATGTTCTAGGGATAATTTTAAGTCAGGAACATGTTCTAGGGATAATTTTAAGTCAGGAACATGTTCTAGGGATAATTTTAAGTCAGGAACATGTTCTAGGGATAATTTTAAGTCAGGAACATGTTCTAGGGATAATTTTAAGTCAGGAACATGTTCTAGGGATAATTTTAAGTCAGGAACATGTTCTAGGGATAATTTTAAGTCAGGAACATGTTCTAGGGATAATTTTAAGTCAGGAACATGTTCTAGGGATAATTTTAAGTCAGGAACATGTTCTAGGGATAATTTTAAGTCAGGAACATGTTCTAGGGATAATTTCTCACCATCTTCAAGAGAACTAGTTACAAGTGAGGGCAGTTCTCCTCTCATTTAAATAATTTTTAGTTCCTATTAACAAGTAACATTAAGAGTTCTTATAAGATATAATAACCCGTCTCTCCTTCCTATAATTAACAGACAATACTACTACGATAATTACGATACATATAATACAATAATGCTACTATATCTATGATAGATATAATACAATAATGCTACTATAACCTTGATAGATATAATAATGCTACTATAACTATGATAGATATAATACAATAATGCTACTATAACCTTGATAGATATAATAATGCTACTATAACCTTGATAGATATAATAATGCTACTATAACCTTGATAGATATAATAATGCTACTATAACTATGATAGATATAATACAATAATGCTACTATAACTATGATGATATAATACAATACAGCCACTATAACAGCACAAGACCCCAGACAACAGCGTCACTGGGACCACAACATAAGACCCCAGACAACAGCGTCACTGGGACCACAACATAAGACCCCAGACAACAGCGTCACTGGGACCACAACATAAGACCCCAGACAACAGCGTCACTGGGACCACAACATAAGACCCCAGACAACAGCGCCACTGGGACAACAACATAAGACCCCAGACAACAGCGTCACTGGGACCACAACATAAGACCCCAGACAACAGCGTCACTGGGACCACAACATAAGACCCCAGACAACAGCGTCACTGGGACCACAACATAAGACCCAGACAACAGCGTCACTGGGACCACAACATAAGACCCAGACAACAGCGTCACTGGGACCACAACATAAGACCCAGACAACAGCGTCACTGGGACCACAACATAAGACCCCAGACAACAGCGTCACTGGGACCACAACATAAGACCCCAGACAACAGCGTCACTGGGACCACAACATAAGACCCAGACAACAGCGTCACTGGGACCACAACATAAGACCCAGACAACAGCGTCACTGGGACCACAACATAAGACCCCAGACAACAGCGTCACTAGGACCACAACATAAGACCAAGACAACAGCGTCACTGGGACCACAACATAAGACCCCAGACAACAGCGTCACTGGGACCACAACATAAGACCCAGACAACAGCGTCACTGGGACCACAACATAAGACCCCAGACAACAGCGTCACTGGGACCACAACATAAGACCCCAGACAACAGCGTCACTGGGACCACAACATAAGACCCAGACAACAGCGTCACTGGGACCACAACATAAGACCCCAGACAACAGCGTCACTGGGACCACAACATAAGACCCAGACAACAGCGTCACTGGGACCACAACATAAGACCCCAGACAACAGCGTCACTGGGACCACAACATAAGACCCCTGACAACAGCGTCACTGGGACCACAACATAAGACCCAGACAACAGCGTCACTGGGACCACAACATAAGACCCCAGACAACAGCGTCACTGGGACCACAACATAAGACCCAGACAACAGCGTCACTGGGACCACAACATAAGACCCAGACAACAGTGTCACTGGGACCACAACATAAGACCCCAGACAACAGCGTCACTGGGACCACAACATAAGACCCCAGACAACAGCGTCACTGGGACCACAACATAAGACCCAGACAACAGCGTCACTGGGACCACAACATAAGACCCCAGACAACAGCGTCACTGGGACCACAACATAAGACCCAGACAACAGCGTCACTGGGACCACAACATAAGACCCCAGACAACAGCGTCACTGGGACCACAACATAAGACCCCTGACAACAGCGTCACTGGGACCACAACATAAGACCCAGACAACAGCGTCACTGGGACCACAACATAAGACCCCAGACAACAGCGTCACTGGGACCACAACATAAGACCCAGACAACAGCGTCACTGGGACCACAACATAAGACCCAGACAACAGTGTCACTGGGACCACAACATAAGACCCCAGACAACAGCGTCACTGGGACCACAACATAAGACCCCAGACAACAGCGTCACTAGGACCACAACATAAGACCCAGACAACAGCGTCACTGGGACCACAACATAAGACTCCTGACAGCGTCACTGAGACCACAACATAAGACTCCTGACAGCGTCACTGGGACCACAACATAAGACCCCAGACAACAGCGTCACTGGGACCACAACAGAAGACCCCAGACAACAGCGTCACTGGGACCACAACATAAGACTCCTGACAGCGTCACTGAGACCACAACATAAGACTCCTGACAGCGTCACTGGGACCACAACATAAGACCCCAGACAACAGCGTCACTGGGACCACAACATAAGACCCCAGACAACAGCACCACTGGGACCACAACATAAGACCCAGACAACAGCGTCACTGGGACCACAACATAAGACCCCAGACAACAGCGTCACTGGGACCACAACATAAGACTCCTGACAGCGTCACTGAGACCACAACATAAGACTCCTGACAGCGTCACTGGGACCACAACATAAGACCCCAGACAACAGCGTCACTGGGACCACAACATAAGACCCCAGACAACAGCACCACTGGGACCACAACATAAGACCTCTGACAACAGCACCACTGGGACCACAACATAAGACCCCTAACAGCGTCACTGGGACCAATCAGACACACCATTTACTCAGTCATTCCCCATCCAATAATCGTAATGGAATTCTCAACTACTGAGGGACGCCGCAATCCGCACATAATGTCCAGTGTGGTACTGGCGGCATTTTCTGCGGGCGCGATTTGCGCGGAAAATAACACACGCATATATACACACTGTATATGCAGTATGTATCGTGGATGCATTAATATATGTACTGCTCGTGAGACGGGTATTCGAAACGGGAGAAGGAAATCAACTCTGAGTTTACCACAGCCACGTATGTGCTCGCATCAGGAGTAACGTGCCCAGTGTTACTGGGTATCTGATACTTGGAGCACTGATGGCTCAGTGCACTACAGCGTCGGGGATTTTGGCCGGCTTACCACAAGGCAGGTTAAAATATCACGGGTTCGATCCCCGGCTTGCCGCGGTATTGTTATTTGCATAAAACCACTTGTTTCGTGGATGCATTAATATATATATATATATATATATATATATATATATATATATATATATATATATATATATATATATATATATATATATATATATATATATATATATATATCAAATGTGCGTGTGGTGCTAACAATAATCGTATTAAGACAGGTGAGGGTCGCAGCCTTCACGACGCACCTGACTTATGTCAAGCCAACACGAATATTTGATTCACCATGTTGAGTCTCAAACGATGGTGGTGGTGGTAGTTGTAATGGTGGTAGTGGTAGTTGTAATGGTGGTAGTGGTGGTGGTAGTTGTAATGGTGGTAGTTGTGGTAGTGGTATATGTGGTGGTGGTAGGTGTGGTGGTGGTGGTAAGTGTTGTGATGGTAGTTGTGGTGGTGGTAGGTGTGGTGGTGGTGGTAAGTGTTGTGGTGGTAGTTGTGGTGGTGGTAGGTGTTGTTGTGATCGTTGTAGTAGCGGTGGTGATGGTAGTTGTTGTAGTGGCGTTGAATGTAGTAGTGGTGGTGGTGGTAGTTGTTGTAGTGGTGTTGAATGTAGTAGTGGTGGTGGTATGTTGTTGTATGGTGGTGTATGCTGTATGGTGGTTGTTGTAGTGGTGGTGATAGTGGTAGTGCTCGTTGTTTATGTAATAAATTTAAAATTAATTTAAATCGTGTAAATTTAATATAAATCATTTAAATTTTTAATGTAAATCATGTAATTTTATCTATATTTTCGATTTAATGTAAACTATGAAATTTTAGTATAATATAAATCGAGTAAATTCCATGTAAATCGTTTAAATTAATCGTAAATCATGTAAATTTATTGTAAATTGTAAATCATGTAAATTGTAAATCATGTAAGTTCAACGAAAATCGTGTAAATTCACCGTAAATCGTAAAAATATAATGTAAATTCAGCTACACTTTAATCTGCATGTCAACCGTTAATAGCCAGAATTTGCATATTTTTACGCCAGCAAGGCGATAGGTGGAATTTAAAACTGAGATGAGGGAGGGAGGGAGTCGAGATGAAGTGAGGGAGGGAGGGAGTCGAGATGAAGTGGGGGATGGAGGGAAGGAGTCGAGATGAAGTGAGGGAGGGAGGGAGTCGAGATGAAGTGGGGGAGGGAGGGAGTCGAGATGAAGTGGGGGAGGGGAGGGAGTCGAGATGAAGTGAGGGAGGGAGGGAGTCGAGATGAAGTGGGGGATGGAGGGAAGGAGTCGAGATGAAGTGAGGGAGGGAGGAGTCGAGATGAAGTGGGGGAGGGAGGGAGTCGAGATGAAGTGGGGGAGGGAGGGAGTCGAGATGAAGTGAGGGAGGGAGAGAGTCGAGATGAAGTGGGGGATGGAGGGAAGGAGTCGAGATGAAGTGAGGGAGGGAGGGAGTCGAGATGAAGTGAGGGAGGGAGAGAGTCGAGATGAAGTGGGGGATGGAGGGAAGGAGTCGAGATGAAGTGAGGGAGGGAAGGAGTCGAGATGAAGTGAGGGAGGGAGGGAGTCGAGATGAAGTGGGGGAGGGAGGGAAGGAGTCGAGATGAAGTGAGGGAGGCAGGGAGTCGAGATGAAGTGAGGGAGGCAGGGAGTCGAGATGAAGTGAGGGAGGGAGGGAAGGAGTCGAGATAAAGTGAGGGAGGGAGGGAGTCGAGATGAAGTGAGGGAGGGAGGGGTCGAGATGAAGTGGGGAGGGAGGGAAGGAGTCGAGATGAAGTGAGGGAGGGAGAGAGTCGAGATGAAGTGAGAGAGGGAGGGAGTCGAGATGAAGTGGGGGAGGGAGGGAGTCGAGATGAAGTGAGGGAGGCAGGGAGTCGAGATGAAGTGAGGGAGGGAGGGAGTCGAGATGAAGTGAGGGAGGGAGGGAAGGAGTCGAGATGAAGTGAGGGAGGCAGGGAGTCGAGATGAAGTGAGGGAGGCAGGGAGTCGAAATGAAGTTAGGGAGGCAGGGAGTCGAGATGAAGTGAGGGAGGCAGGGAGTCGAGATGAAGTGAGGGAGGCAGGGAGTCGAGATGAAGTGAGGGAGGGAGGGAGTCGAGATGAAGTGAGGAGGGAGGGAAGGAGTCGAGATGAAGTGAGGGAGGCAGGGAGTCGAGATGAAGTGAGGGAGGCAGGGAGTCGAAATGAAGTGAGGGAGGCAGGGAGTCGAGATGAAGTGAGGGAGGCAGGGAGTCGAGATGAAGTGAGGGAGGGAGGGAGTCGAGATGAAGTGAGGGAGGGAGGGAAGGAGTCGAGATGAAGTGAGAGAGGCAGGGAGTCGAGATGAAGTGAGGGAGGCAGGAGTCGAGATGAAGTGAGGGAGGCAGGGATTCGAGATGAAGTGAGGGAGGCAGGGAGTCGAGATGAAGTGAGGGAGGGAGTCGAGATGAAGTGGGGGAAAGAGGGAGTCGAGATGAAGTGAGGGAGGGAGGGAGTCGAAATGAAGTGAGGGAGGGAGGGAGTCGAGATGAAGTGAGGGAGGCAGGGAGTCGAGATGAAGTGAGGGAGGGAGGGAGTCGAGATGAAGTGAGGAGGGAGTCGAGATGAAGTGGGGGAAAGAGGAGTCGAGATGAAGTGAGGGAGGGAGGGAGTCGAGATGAAGTGAGGGAGGGAGGGAGTCGAGATGAAGTGAGGGAGGGAGGGAGTCGAGATGAAGTGAGGGAGGGAGTCGAGATGAAGTGGGGGAAAGAGGGAGTTGAGATGAAGTGAGGGAGGGAGGGAGTCGAGATGAAGTGAGGGAGGGAGGGAGTCGAGATGAAGTGAGGGAGGCAGGGAGTCGAAATGAAGTTAGGGAGGCAGGGAGTCGAGATGAAGTGAGGGAGGCAGGGAGTCGAGATGAAGTGAGGGAGGCAGGGAGTCGAGATGAAGTGAGGGAGGGAGGGAGTCGAGATGAAGTGAGGGAGGGAGGGAAGGAGTCGAGATGAAGTGAGGGAGGCAGGGAGTCGAGATGAAGTGAGGGAGGCAGGGAGTCGAAATGAAGTGAGGGAGGCAGGGAGTCGAGATGAAGTGAGGGAGGCAGGGAGTCGAGATGAAGTGAGGGAGGGAGGGAGTCGAGATGAAGTGAGGAGGAGGGAAGGAGTCGAGATGAAGTGAGAGAGGCAGGGAGTCGAGATGAAGTGAGGGAGGCAGGGAGTCGAGATGAAGTGAGGGAGGCAGGGATTCGAGATGAAGTGAGGGAGGCAGGGAGTCGAGATGAAGTGAGGGAGGGAGTCGAGACGAAGTGGGGGAAAGAGGGAGTCGAGATGAAGTGAGGGAGGGAGGGAGTCGAAATGAAGTGAGGGAGGGAGGGAGTCGAGATGAAGTGAGGGAGGCAGGGAGTCGAGATGAAGTGAGGGAGGGAGGGAGTCGAGATGAAGTGAGGGAGGGAGTCGAGATGAAGTGGGGGAAAGAGGGAGTCGAGATGAAGTGAGGGAGGGAGGGAGTCGAGATGAAGTGAGGGAGGGAGGGAGTCGAGATGAAGTGAGGGAGGGAGGGAGTCGAGATGAAGTGAGGGAGGGAGTCGAGATGAAGTGGGGGAAAGAGGGAGTTGAGATGAAGTGAGGGAGGGAGGGAGTCGAGATGAAGTGAGGGAGGGAGGGAGTCGAGATGAAGTGAGGGAGGGAGGAGTCGAGATGAAGTGAGGGAGGGAGGGAATGAGTCGAGATGAGGTGAGGGAGGGAGGGAGTCGAGATGAAGTGAAGGAGGGAGGGAGTCGAGATGAAGTGAGGGAGGAGGGAAGGAGTCGAGATGAAGTGAGGGAGGGAGGGAGGGAGTCGAGATGAAGTGAGGGAGTCGAAAGTGAGTAGGGGAAAGAGGGAAGGAGGGAGAGAGAAGGGTTGGAAGGAATCAAGTAAGGAGGGATTATAAGGGGTGAGGAAGGGAAGAAAGGCAGGAGGGAGTAAGGTGTGGAGCGAGAAATAAAGACGAAGAGAAAGAAGTGAAGGAGCATTTTAAGCTCCTATCATCCCCGGTTACTAAAGAATTCTCTATTGCTTTATTTTTAAGTAAATAATTTAATCCATTTATATGTTGCTAAAGACGTAGATGGTTGGGTAAGGTTCGTCAGGAAACAGGACAAGTGTTTTCTGACTCGGGTCTTAGTCATAAGATGACCAGCCGCTGTAGCATTTGGTCATCTGACCGAGGCCTTCCGCTGGCTTACCTTCCCCACCCACTCATTAAAAAATTATAGCCATTGTCATAACCATTTTTTCTTAGTCTAAAGACGTATATTCAGCGTAAAACTCCTCCTTTGTAGCACATGTTTAACAACGGTGGACCCAATTTCAACTTGTAATATGTTCAAATAGAGTCCTTATATATATATATATATATATATATATATATATATATAATATATATATATATATATATATATATATATATATATATATATATATATATATACATATATATATAATATATGTGTGTGTGTGTATATATATATATCAGTCCCTTGAGGGAGTTTGTAGATTAAGATTAACAGGAAGTCTAGCGGGAGGAAGAAGGGAGAAGGGGAGTGAGGGGAAAGTGGAAGAGGGAGTGTGAAGGGAGGAATATAAACACACAGCATCAATACTTTCCCTCAGGGAGTCTAGTGGGTTGCAGAGAAAGTTTGAAAGCAAAGAAATATTGACGTCTGCACTTCTTCCTTCTACAGCAATATTGTTGGTCTTCTCTTTCTCTCTTTCTCTCTCTCTCTCTCTCTCTCTCTCTCTCTCTCTCTCTCTCTCTCTCTCTCTCTCTCTCTCTCTCTCTCTCTCTCTCTCTCTCTCTATCAAAACCTCAAGAGTGATGATTGTGGGAGCCAGGAACTAATATGACAGTAAGAAGGTGTTTGGCTGGGAGGGAAGGATGTGAGGAGAGGGAGGATTAGGGAGGCAGGGAGGGTTGACTCATATTGGGAGGGAGGGATCAGGGAAGGGAAGGCTCGGATTGGAAAGGAGGAACACATGTGGAAGAAAATATGGGATTTTCTTCACTCTAGAGTCTAGAACAAAGCTATTCAGTTCTATACGGGAGCACCATCATTCATACAACATACACGATAACACAATCATTCATACAACATACACGATAACTCCATCATTCATACAACATACACGATAACTCCATCATTCATACAACATACACGATAACACCATCAATCATACAATACAATATACACGAGAACACTATCATTCATACCATACAGTACACACCATCATTCATACAATACAATATACACACACGAAC